>LT669793.1:15468368-15912475 GCA_900128785.1 Arabis alpina | reverse complement strand
GGATCGGAGCTCCTCTGGTCTATCCATGTTCCGAGCCGCTCGAAAACTAATAACCGGGCTCCTCCTCCTCCTCTCCGTCACTTGCATCATCTACACTCTCAAAATCGTCTCCACTTCACACCCTTGCCAACAAGATCCAACAACAATTCCACACCACACAACGGAGAAAAACGCGGTTGCGTTTGCGTTTCCGGCGGTGCACGAGCCGACCGATCTAAACCACGTGGTGTTCGGGATTGCAGCGTCATCGAAGCTATGGAAACAGAGAAAAGAGTATATCAAGATTTGGTACAAACCCAAGAAGATGAGAGGCTTCGTATGGTTTGACAAAGAGATCAAAACCAAATCCGAATCCCGAGATCAAGAAACTCTCCCTCCGATGAGAATCTCCAGCGACACAGATTCTTTCCCTTACACGAACAAGCAAGGACACAGGTCTGCGATTCGGATCTCACGGATCGTGTCGGAAACTTTAAATAGTCTTGATTTCGATTCGAAGAAGAAGGTGAGGTGGTTCGTGATGGGTGATGATGATACGGTGTTTATGACAGAGAACCTAATTAGAGTTTTGAGGAAATACGACCATGAACAGATGTATTACATTGGGAGTTTGTCGGAATCTCATTTACAGAACATTTACTTCTCTTATGGTATGGCTTATGGTGGAGGAGGTTTTGCTATTAGTTATCCATTAGCTTTGGCTTTGAGTAAAATGCAAGATCGGTGTATTCGCAAGTATCCGGCGTTGTACGGTTCCGATGATCGAATGCAAGCTTGTATGGCTGAGCTTGGAGTTCCATTAACTAAGGAGCTTGGTTTTCATCAAGTAAGTAAGAATCTTTTGATTGATTTTGAGAAATGAGTATCGCTTAGATTGGTTTGATTTCTAAATGGGTTTGGCTAAGAAAGATTAAAGAGCTAGTGAAATTGATCAAAATTGATCTTGAGGATGTCATTTTGCTTGGTTAAAGTAGGCTACTTTGATCTTTTTTTTTTTTTTTTTTCATGCAATTGGCTTTCATGGTTTACTGATTTTGGGTAGGTTTTTTTGTGGTATGGGTAGTTCAAGAGTTTGGTTTGATATATTGGTTGAAAGACTAGGGACAATGGTTTGACCAAAAAAAAAAAAAAGACTAGGGACAATGGATTTGTTAGAACGCTTTTAAGGTTTATTAATTTGATGATTCTGAAGTTTTAGAGCTTGGGAAAAAAATAAGCTTTGGAAAGTATAGGTTAAGGGTTTTAAAAGTTTTAAATATGTAACTTTCTGCTCAAATCGAGAATTTTAATGATTTCAAATTTGTCTTTCGGTTCAATTTTAGCAATTTTTTGGTGGGTGTGTGAATTTTATTGCATTCAAGTTTAAATTAAGTTTATACTAATACTAGTTGACATTATCTAGCTCATTTGTGGAGATCCGAGTTTGTGTGTCATCGATAATTTAGTAATTTGCTATTCCCTTTTTCTAAAAAATAAAAACTTTATAAAAAAAATTATTAGTTTTTAATGTTTTCAATTTACTTTTAGAAATTCCAAAACAAATATTGAAATACTATTGGTTAAATTTTATTGGAAACTGTAAATCGTAGAAAAGTGTGTATAACCTTAAACATCTATCATTTTGGAACAGAGAGAGTAATTAAAAACATACGGTATAAAACAGCCGACCAAAAATTACAATAAGCATCGTTTTATCAGGACACGTGGCGCTTGACCAGCGCCAGTCCATAGTTGGATTCCTAGATGTCGGATTGCGAATAAGACCCGCTTGTCACTTTGTATGTAACTCTCATTTCCTCTACGCGCAATGTAGCGCGTGAAACTTACGCTCCTCCATTTTATGAATTTTGTAACCATTTTCTTTCAATTTGTTAAATTCAATTTAATGTTTTCTTTTTGCAGTACGATGTTCATGGGAACCTATTCGGTCTCCTAGCTGCGCATCCGGTAACACCGTTCGTGACAATGCACCACCTCGACATAGTAGAACCGATCTTCCCAAACATGACCCGTGTTCGCGCCATCAAGAAACTAACCACGCCGATGAAGCTCGACTCGGCCGGTCTACTCCAGCAATCAATATGCTTCGACAAGTATAAAAGCTGGACAATTTCTGTCTCGTGGGGATACGCCGTCCAAGTGTTCCGTGGATCGTTCTCTCCCCGGGAAATGGAAATGCCTTCTAGGACTTTCTTGAATTGGTACAAAAGAGCGGATTACACTGCCTATGCATTCAATACAAGGCCCTTGAGTCGCAATCCGTGCCAAACACCGTTCGTTTTTTACATGTCGAGCGCAAAATTTGACCCGCAATTGAACACGACGGTTAGTGAATACACAAGGCATCGGGTTCCGCATCCTAATTGCCGGTGGGAGATGGCTAACCCGGAAGAGATCAAAACTATTGTCGTTTACAAAAAACCGGACCCTCACCTATGGGAAAGGGTAAGTGAATAATTAATTTCTTTATCGTATTAAATTTTTGATTATTCGAATTAATATGCTAGTGCTTAGTGGTTATTGAGATTGTGTTCTTTTGGACAGGCACCGAGAAGGAATTGTTGCAGAGTACTACAAACAAAGAGGAACGGTACATTATGGATCAATGTTGGTGTATGCAGAGCAAATTAAGTCACTGAAGTTAATTAATTTCTATTTTGTAACCGAACAAAGTTTTGAAACAGGAGAAAGTAATTAGAGATTTTAGTTAGGCTTGGTAATCTTTAGTTACACCTTGTATTTTTCAGTCTCTCTCAATTTTTTTTCAAAAAAAATCCAAATCTGATTGATACTTCGATGTGAGATGCAATCGTGAATTCACAATGAATGAATCAAAACATAATTGAAAGAATACAAAAGTTGCCCACCTCTTGTAGCTCGACTGGTTAATGATGGCACTTTGAAAGTGCAACATGTGACCAGATCGATGCTCGGGCAAGGCATAGAGATAGAGAGAGAAACAAGAAAACAAACAACAACAACAACCAAAACAAGAAAACAAAAAGCTAAATCATATGAGATATTCCTAAATATCTTTATCTCGATGCGCATCACTAGAAAAGCATACTATACGTTTCGCTGGAGACATTTGCTCGGATTCCAAAAGAACAATTGACTAATCTGTATGATAAACCTTAATTTCAAACTAGTTAAAACGTTTTAAATTATAAGTAACTCGGGCTCCCCTCCAACAACTAAAACCAGTCATGTAGCTCTAGTTGGGGATGTTGTTTTCGTATTTATAATCAGTAAGGTCAATTTAACATTTAGTTATAAAATGTGGGGGTTTGTTTTGCAGTTTTCCCTTAAATTAAAAAAGCCCTAAGGTTCTTGTTTTCTCATTTTCCGCCACCTAAAAAACAATCCGTGTCGAAATCTGACAAGAAGCTAATAAAAAAATCATGTATTTTTTGGTGGATTTCTCCATCTCATGACTCTAATTTCTCTGAGATTGGGTTTTGGTTGCAGAACAAGTCCCATGAAGGAATCAACAGTAGATTAGCTTTGGTAATGAAGAGTGGCAAGTACACTCTTGCATGGCTACAAATCTGTTCTCAATTCACCTCGCTGCTCTTAAGGTTCCTCTTTTTTCTATCTGTTTGTTTGTTTTTTGATGAGCTTCTTAGAAATGTAATGAATCTGTGAAATGTATAATTGGTGGATTAGGTTAGCTGATACTTATATCGAGTAACTGCCCTCCATTAAGAAGATCAGAAAATGAGGCTTGCTAAAGTTGCTGTTCACCATTACGATGGAAGTAAGTGAACCAATTCTTTTCTGCTTATATGATTGCTTATGTTTAAATACTTGATTTCTATTTTGATAATCAAGAATATATATAGATGCAGAGTTTTTGTCTGTAGTTTTGATGATTGTTCTTCTCAGTAATGATCTCTTTTTAATTGTTATTATTATAGACAATGTTGATTTGGGTACTGCTTGCGGGAAATACTTCAGAGTGTCGTGCCTTAGCATTGTTGATCCAGGTACACTTCTTTTTTGTACATCTTGATTATCTAGTTTAAAACTCACTATCTGAAGAAAAGCATTGTAATTGTTCATATAAACATTTCAGGTGATTCGGATATTATCGAGGCACTTCCTAGTGACCAGTGATTTTGACATTAGTGTCTTCTTCGGTGCAAGAAACGTTACGCTTCTAATGAACCTTTTTTATGTTCAATTTTTTTGATCATTTGGACAGCTGAATGTCGATTATGTATGGCTAGTTCTATTTGAACTAGTAGGCTCATGGGTCCTGAACGATGAAGTATGCATGTAGAAAATACCAACCAATATTTTGCATGTAGAAAATATCACTACAAGAAAAATACAATATAGCTACAATTTTTGTAACAAAATTGATCGGTAGCTATTATTAACTACAAAAAGATACAATTTTACTACTAAATTTGGAAGGAAATTAATTGTAGCAAAATGGTAATTATTTGTGGATAATTTGCTACTAAATTGTCACGGAATTAAAATTATAACAAATTTGCTTTAAATGGATACAATATAACTGTGGATAATATCGCTACAAATAAATTTGTAGAATTACATACCGAAATCTACATTTTGTTTGAAAATAAGTGTGGAAACATGATAAAAATAAACATAAGTTAAAATTAAACCCTATTTTATCTTGTTTTTGTGATTCTCTCTCTTCATTGCGAAAAGTTACATAGCCGCCGCTCATTTATCGTCGTTGTCGAGCGCTCGTTGGCTTGAGTGTCCTGAGTTTGGTCAGATTTTTTTGGACGAAAGGATGATGTCGATCTGGTTAAGGTCGACGGGAAGGCCTGGGTTGCAATTGCCACTGTTTCCGCTCGGTGGATCTGGGCTTCTCTTTGGATCTGAGATCCGGTGTTGGTGGTGAGGCTCGGCTAGATTGTCTTCTGTTACTGGGTCAGTGATGTGTCCTTCTTCGATGGGTTCACAATGGCTTTGGCTAGTCCGGTTGCTGTTGAAGATTGAGCCAGGGCCTATGTTTCTTCTTGTTTCCTGCCTTTAGATATGTTTCGTCCTTGCCGAGGTACCCCCACCTTTTCTTCTCCGTCCCTGGCCCTGGTGCGTGGCCTTATAGTGGCTCACTTCACATTCCTTTGCTGGGCTGGGTAATGGCTTAGCTTTGTTCTTATCTTTGCATATGTCGTCCTCGTGCTTGTGTTTAGGTTGGGTAGTGTCTCCTTCTTTCAAGTTTGTGTGGTCCTGGTTATTCTCTTGTGGTATTCGCAGTGTGTGTGCATTTGGTGTAGGTATTTGTTGAGGTTGGGTCTCTGTAGGTATATGAGTTGGCCTTTGGTCTCCCTGTGTACATCATGTTCGAATCTCGTGGGTCGATTCTCATGTTAATGTTCCTATATTGTTGTCTATTTCAAACTCGGGAAATATCCAAATGTCTATTTCAGTCTCTTCACTAAGTTGCATCTTAGGGATCCAACACATAACTTTGAACAATAATTAATGCATAAAGTGCTATCTGATCTTTCTTATGATAACTCCATTGGATACCAGGTATCAGAATGATAGTTATCTAGTTTCTTTTAATTAACTTGAATCTACTTATGATTCATCTGTAAGAACAATATATGGCGTGACTATCATATTTTCCTCCTATCAAGTCTTGCAATTTCAAATGTTTTTGCAGAGTTGAAGATGTTCTTCTGAGCTTAGAAGAACAAAGAATGCCTCAAATTTATTCCAATGATTCAAATTTTGGTACGTCATTTTTCTACATTGAATCATACTCAAATCCAAATGCTTTTTAGCTTCTAGAGTTGATGAGGATGGTTTTGCTTCTGAATTTAAGATGCTTTCTTCTCATCTTTCCAAGTTATCTTCTTTCTTTGTTTTGTTGAAGATTTTACCAAATCTCTTGGGTAGATTACAAGAAAGAGCTTCGCTCTTTAATTTGAATAGAAAACTACAGTTACATATTGTGGAGCTTGTTGAAATATTTTCTCTTTTTGTCCAGACTCCCAAGAATGAGAAGAAGAAGAAGAACAGAGAATAAAAAATTAAACGATTTGACGAAGATAAGGTACAAGAAGCTAATTTCATGGACGAAGATAAGAAGAGGATATTAGGTAGAAGAAGAGGTTTCATTTTCGTTTTTATAATTGTTTTATATAATAGTATTATTTTTTTATTAAATGTTACATAATATTCATATTCATAATATCATTTTAATTTTTTAAAACTAATTACATTGGTTTTGTAACTAATTGTAACACATAGGTGGGTTTTTTCATTCAGCTATTTTGTGGTAATTTGTATCAAATTATTACAAATTATTTGTAAATTTTTGTAACAAAATTGCTACAAATAATCAATAGTTGCTAGTTGATTCACTTTGTCACAAAATAAAATCTGTGATATTTTGTGGCTAATTTCTTACAATTAGCTACGAACTTAACATAGTAACGAACGTATAACTAGAAGCTTTAATTTGTAGCAAATCCGTGGCAACGTTAATTTAGCTACAAAATTATATGCATTGCCACAAAAAAGAGTGTAACTATGTTTACCTTTTCTTGTAGTGAACCAACACTGTATATACCGACCAATATTTTGCTATATACAGTGTTGTGATTGTGAAAAAAAAAACTAAAAATTACAGAAAATAACAAATTGAACTCATCGTAACACAATTATTACAAGTAAATTACACAACCGCATAGATGTTTAACTATCTAACCCTCGGATTAGCCTCGAGGTTCTTGTTAGGCTTCTTCATTTTCGAGGTTTTAGTATTCTCTCCAACATTATTATCCTTCTCTTTCTCTACTACTGTTTCCGCAAGCTTCATCTTCATCTTTTCCTTGTAAATCTTCCGCATCGCGTAAACCTCTGCCAAACCAGTCCCTGATCCACCAATACCATACATCTTCCAAAAGTATTAAAGCTTGGTCTGATTCTAAAACTTAATGAGCTTTGTTTTGTTTGGGGTAAGTAATTGAATTATAGTCTGATAGGAGGGAGGTTGTATTTATAGGGTCATTGTGTGGAGGGTAGTTACATGGAACTTTCTCTTAGGAGAGAGGCCAATTTTGATTTTGATTTTTCTTTCTTATTCTTTTTTTTTTCTCGTTTGGGTTTAGAGGGAAACGTAGAAAATGGGAAAAGTAAAAGTCTATTTTGCTTGGAAACCAAGGAATTGATTCTCAATCCCAATCATTGACAAAAAAAAAAAAAAACACTACTAACACTCATATTAGTAGAAACGTTTGTCAACATGGTTCGATCCCATGTCAATTTAATTACGAAAATTGCATTGGCTTGGAGAACAATTTTGACCTAAATGATTCAAGAAAATAACTTTTACCAATATTTTCAATTAATAGGTAAATAGCAAAACAATTTATGACATAGTATTGCAAATGGTTTTCTATACACGTATCTACTTTTAACTTTTACTACAATCCTTTGGCCAACAATTTTTCTTGGTGCTTGGATACAATAGTTAAAAGACCACTAGACCAAGAACACTAATACAATTATCTACTTTCATATTATATTTTTAATAGTCGATCTCTATATAAAATAAATATTTTAAAACAGGTAGAAGATAATAAAATTTAGTGAACTATTTTCCCCTTGACATCATGTTCTATATCTTTTAAGGGCTTCTTACCTTTAGAGGTACTTTTCTAAACTTTCCTTACAATATACATACTTTAAAATCATGCCATACTTTTTTGGTACTTTTGAAGGGAGAGAATATTTTGTGGACAATTATACCCTACGGAACAAGACAAGTAGAAATAAATGTTAGATGAGAGATGGAAACAATTAGTTGGAGAAATAATTATGCTTCAAAAGATCTAGACCGTTGGTTTATTTGTATTGGTTTAAGATATATGGTTGTAATTGAGCATCAATGAATAAACCGACGCTTCTTTTTTTGCTTCTTCTCCTTCTTTTGTAAATCAATTCGATGAACAAGAGATACTGAATAGATCGAAATTGTTATGGTATTTCAGATCTATGATTGAACCCAAGTTCATATAATTATGAACCCAAGTTCTTTACATCTCATTCCAAAAAAGAAGACATTCTCTACGTTCTCCAGTGCATCGTGTCGGTGAAACTAACTTCTCTCTGAAAACCGAGTCGTTCGATCGTCAGCTACGTGATGCATTCGAGGTGCTTGATAAGAAAGGCACAAGGTTCGTTTCGTTTAGTTACGAGGATTTCATTTCTAGGATAGTTGTTACGTGAATTTCGGTATAGAATTCGATTTGATTTTTCAGAAAAAGCTTCACAATTATTTATAACTTTGTTCAATGGGATTACAAAATTCTCTAGCCTTTCATTTGTGTGTGTTCTTGTTAGAAGAACAACAAGTTTTGATTGATTGAGTCTATGGATTTGTGTGTTTATTTGGTGGTTTGAAACTAAAGAAACAAAGGTATAGATGGTCACATACGAATGGACAGATATAGATAGTCAGTATTGATGTTCACGTATTGATGGTTACGTCTGGGTGGTCATGTATCCATGGTAGTATACTTTGTCGTCATCATTTTTTTATTGTGTTAATACAATCTCACACGGACTCGACAAGCTAAATTGCTTGGCTCCACCGTGTTGTACGACCGCAAGAAGACGTAGCTAGAACTCGTCGTCGACTCACTGGAAAACGTGGTTGAAGAAATCTTCCTCGATCTAGCTAGAACTTGAGTTGGCTTCGTTGAAAATAGCTATGGAAACTCCAAATCCCAAATACCCATCATATCATATTGAGGAATCAACAATTTTTGATGTTGGCCATGAATCAGCAGAGTTCAATACCATCGACAAATCAGTTTGAGATCCAGACAGTGATATTAAGGAAAGAGTGACCTCTCATATCTTCTTTGGCGAGTTAAAGTCACCGCAAAACCACACAACATGTTCGACTCCTATATCTTTTAGTAAGTTGCAATTTGTTGTTTCTCACAAATGTATGTCGTCTTTGCTAGCTTTGTAACAGCTTACATCAATTGGAACCAATTGCATGGGGAAGTTTGAAACATTATGCAATCGTATGTCTTGTCCACGATAACTTATTCATGATGATAATTAAACTGTCCATACAAATGTATCCATAATCTCATGTTCTTCTAATACAAAAGAGAGAATCATATTGTTCTCTTATATACACAAAAATGAAGAACTTAAACTGAAGTTAAATACAGACGAGATTTACCTCTTTAGGCATTAAGTAAGCACGACAAAATCAAAACAGTTGATTGAATCACGGTTCTAGTGTTTAGAAAAACAAATTTCTCTCTGTCTTTCTATGAAGATGAGTTCCCACTCCTACAGACTTGGAAACATAAACCATAATGGAGAATAAGGAAACGTGAGTTGTTCTTTGTTTAAAAGAGTAGTGTCTTATTTGCAAAATCACAATAAAACAATGAAAACGAGACTTAAGTGAAACTAGAGGTAGTTGCAATTGAAGTCTTGAAAGAAAAACCAAACTTAATATACTACCATTAATACATGACCACTTATATGTGACCATCTATGGTGATTATCTATATGTGACCATTTATACATGACCATTCATATGTGACCATGTATATGTGAACTATATAAACTTGTTCTCGACTCCAAAAACTTATAAATTCAACTGTTTTCATATGGTATAACTCTTCCCACAATAATTCTTTTGATGTTATAAAATCTCAAATCAAGAGTTGTTTCATTAAAACTAGTAACCAAATCAAGAAAAGCAAAAAAAACAAGATCTTTGCACAAAAAAGAAACATAATTGGACAGTAAAAACGAGTAAAAAACGAGAAAAGAAGAAGATCTAATCTGGAACAAATCATAATGAAACAAACTCAGATTTAAGGAGAAACTAATACAATTTTGAGGCAAATAAATAACTAATTATTCAAAGAACTCGATGGAGAAAATATTAGGATTTGATGGAGAGAGATGAGAATAGATACAACGAAAGAAAATAGGAAAAATCAGGAAAGAGAGATAGAGAAACGATTTTGTTTTGTTTTTTATTTACATTAGTAAAGTAAATTATTAATTGGATAAAAGTAAATCAGAGGTTATTGTTTCTCAAGGATAAAATAGTTATTGACCATGAAGAAAGTATGCCAACAAAGTATTTCTATCTGAAATAATTTTTCCAAAAAGTACCTTTACATATAAATATTTCATCTTTTAAATGTCAACTTTGACGATCCACTTATGCATGACCAGTTGACTATTGTTTGTTTCCTCTAGCAAGTCATGCATGACGTACTACAAAGTAATCTTTTTAGGATTATTGCATAATACTTTTTCAAACAATAATAGATGCACAGTTTATATGTTTCAGCTGAATATATAACGTAAAACTTTGAAGCCGTAAAAAAAAGAAGTAAACTTTGAAATCAATTTTTTGGATTTTTTTTTTTTTTTTTTTTTTTTTTTTTTTTTGTCACGAACGCACGTATCCTGATCAATTTTTTGGATTTAAATATGTTGGGATTTAATACATTTCTTAATTTAGATAAATCTCTTATGTCATTCTACTCGGTGAATAATCGTTCTTCATGGTATATCAACTCTAGATATGTATTCTATAAAAACGATTGCTTTTTCTACAAAACAAAAAGGATTTGAAAGCTCATTCATTTTTTGATTTATAAAGACTCGATCTTTGATATATAAAGACAATGTTTTCTGACTACTTTCCCAGTCATTTTTTCGTAGATAATCACGTCTTTTTTATTATTCCCCACCCAAGTACTTGCGGCGAAAGGTCGAACATGGACCACCCACTCTTTTGAGATATGGTGTTTTTATTTCTGGTTTCCAATCAAGTCATGTACTCAATTTTATTGACTTAAGCATAAGGTTTATTTACTTAATTGGGGATTCGATTTGTACAAATTTTTTAAATTTTAAAAATCCAAAGATTTGTTAAATTTGTAGAGAGTTTTGTATATTTTAAAAGTTTAGTATATAAATTTTTTAAAAATCTAATGGTTTTTTAAGGTATTCTCAAAATTTTGTTTAATGAGTTAATTATAAGAAATCCATCTACCAATAACACTAGATTCTAATAGATTTATAGAATCATTAAAAATCAAACTTTTCCAAATAACAACGGATTTCACTTGGAATTTGAAAATCCTCAAACCAATAACAATGTATTTTACTTGTAACTAGGTGACTTTCCCGCGTCATACGCGGTAAAATATTTATATTATATTTTTGAATTTGACATTTTATAAATATAAAAAATATGTATTAGTTTTAATTTTTGTTATAGACATTATTGTTGATATTTTTTTACTGATAATAATATGAACTTTTAAAGGGGGAAATTAAAAAATTACACAACTAATTATCCATTTTAAAAGACACATATTATATTTTTTTTAAAACTGTTAAAACATAGAATTTTAAACATTTAAAAAGGTTTTGACCCTAACAAACCCTAAAACCTAAAAACAAAACCCTAATATAACATAGTTAACCCAAATAAAAATGATATTTTGAACAAATAATATTTTAATATATGTCATTTTTGCAAAAAAATCATTCAAGTGTGTCATTGTGTAGTGTGTCATTTGGATTATGTCATTTGGCAAAATTTCTCATTTTCCTGATAACGATTTGCTTACTGAATGAGTCATCAAAGTTATACTTAATACATTTTGATTGTTCTTACCAATACAGTTACTATTTTCTCATCCAAAGAACAATCAAAATCAAAATATATAAAATTATCCGTAGATAAAGAATATTGTTTTTTATACTCACCGGAATGATCCTTCTATATGTTCAATTTTCTAAATCGATGAGTTTAGCGTTATAAACCATTTTGAACAAAATTTGATTGTATTTTGATTGGCAATGGCAATGAATTTTTTTTTATAAGAGAATGTATCTTATATATAATGGAGTAATGAATAAAATTAAGTATAACAATTTAAAATGGTAATTGTTGTTAATGGCCCACATTTTTTAAAGGTATCAAATGGGCCACATTTTCTGTTAATGTGTAAGTAGAATAAGTCAATGATTTAATCAATATTTCTAATTAGTCATGTCATATTTTGTCTAACTTTGAAGGAGAAGGAGACACATAAGCAATTTTGTAAAAATCACCTCCCTAATAATATTTAAGGGATTTAAAAATCCGATTTCCAATAACGATGGATTTTCAAAATTTTCTAAATCTATACAAATCCAATCTCCAATAACACCCCCTTAAACGTTAGTGAATTCTCGAAAAACACTTCAATCCATATGTTTTCAAGTTTATGTTTCTTGTGTATACATTTTTTTTTGGGTCAAAATCTTATGTATACATAGTGTAAGACTTTTCATGTTTCAAAAGAAATTCTGAAACAAAGAAAAAGAATCTGCAGGAATAAGAAACAGAACATACTGAATTTGTTCCATTATAAAAGCCTAAGAATGTGACAAGGTTGACTCTGTAAGTTTCCAATCCATGCAACAAAGTTGAATTTTGTCTCTGATTTCCTCCTGCTACACAGTGTAAGATATCTTTCACCAAGTCGTAGAATCATGTATATAAGATTAAAGGATAAAGGTAATGTTATGGATTATGAAGCACATAAAAAAAAGAGCGGCATAAGTTGCTTCAATCCATTTGAATTTAGATGTCTTCTAGTTGTTAAGGCCCAGTCATATGCTTGGTATACAACTATAAACTGACTATCAACTAGCACGCTTTAGTACGTCCTCTTCGCCCTTTCCAAAATCTACGCCATACCTATGATAGAATCCAAACCAATTTCTATATCATAAAGAGGAATTACAAGCCAATTATCTTTGATCTCCTCACAATCAAAGGCAATTCCTAAGGATCCCTGAACTTTGACACTTCCCAGTTTCTGGATAAGACTAACAAACTCATACAGTTTCTATTTATATCTTCTTCTCTTTACAACGATTTAGTCAACGACTCATACAACACTCTAACTACTTTTTTTCATCTTCTCCATTAACTCTTGCCACGTCTTCTTCTGCAGACTTCACTGCCACGTCACTTAATGAAGACTCTTTAAGCTTCTTCCTTCTCACGAATGCTCTCCATGTTTTGGCTCTACCAATACCCCCTTCGGCGAGTTCCAGCTTATCCTCAAGGGGAAAAGTAGGAAACTGTTTCTTTAACTCCAAGACTCTGACCCAAGATGCTTCATGTCGTGGTAGATATTTCCAAATGACCAACGCTTCCAGAAAACCTTCTTTGTCATGGCGAGATTCAAGAATGGTTTCTAGTTCCACCACTAATTCATCTTCAATATAAACAGATTGTGGAAGAGGCAAGACTTCTTGACCTTTCCCAAGTACAGACTTCAACTAAAAAAACATGAAAGACTGGATGTATTCTCGATGTTTCTGGTAATTGTAGTTTATAAGCCACCTTACCAACTCTTTGTAACACTTCAAAAGGACCATACCAACGAGCAGCTAGTTTTTGACAAATCATTTTCTGAACTGATTGCTGCCTATAAGGTCTCAGTTTGAGAAACACCTTATCTCCCATTGCAAACTCCATTTCTCTACGATGTTTATCTGCATTTTGCTTCATAGATGACTGTGCTTTCACCATATGTCCTTTTATGTCTTGTAAAATTACATCCCTTTCCTTTAACCTAGCCTCCAATGTATAGTTTTGAGTTGAACCTTCTTCAAACTATAACAGAGAGAAGGAGGGTGTCTCCCATAAACCACTTTAAATGGTGTGCACTGTAGGGCTGTGTGAAAGGATGTGTTATACCAATACTCCGCCCAATGTAGAAACTTAGCCCATGTCTTAGGATGACCTGACGCAAAACAACGCAGATAAGCTTCTAAACAACGGTTTAACACTTCAGTTTGGCCGTCCGTTTGTGGGTGATAGGCCGTAGAAAACTTGAGTTTAGTGCCCGCTAGTCGAAAGCATTCAGTCCATAAATCACTGAGGAACAACCTATCACGATCTGATATGATAGCCTTAGGAAATCCATGTAGCTTAACCACTTCCTTAATGAACCTTGTTGCAATATCTTCTGCTGTAAATGGATGTTTTAATCCAAGAAAATAACCTAGTTTACTCAATTTGTCAACAACAACCAATATGACATTTGATCCATTTGATGTAGGTAACCCTTCTATGAAATCCATAGAAATGACCTCCCAAATCTGATCTCGTATGGGAAGAGGTTGAAGTAATCCTGCTGGAGCCAATGTAGAATATTTGTTGGTTTGACAAACCACACATTCTAAGACGTACTTCTGCACCATCTTCTTCATTCCCTTCCACTGAAACAATCCTTCAATTCTGCGAAGTGTTTTTAAAACTTCTGAGTGACCTCCCATCACCCCATCATGGTTTTCATGAAATATCACTGAAATGGCAGTAGAAGAACTTGGAATAACCAGTCTGTGTTTGTAGAATAACCTGCCTGCCACCACTGTGTAACCCTCCTTTGGAGACTCTCCTTTGACTACTAATTCTTTTAGCTGTTGAATCTCCGAATCCAAGTCTACTTCTCTGTAAATGTCCTGTAGTTGTAATGTGTTAGGAACTGTCAAAGCCAACAACAATGACGAATCAAACCCTGAACCTTTGGTCACAATCCTTGAAAGACCATCTGCTGCCTTATTATCCACTCCTGCTTTATACTCTTTCTCAAAATCATAGCCAAGAATCCTAGTTAACCACTTATGTTAATCCAATGTGACCTCTCTCTGCTCCAAAAGATACTTCAGACTTTTTTGGTCTGTGCACACTGCAAAACCTGCGGCCCAGAAGGTAATTACGCCACTTCTGAATAGCTAATACAATAGCCATTAACTCTCTTTCATACACCAGTTTCAGTTGTTCTCTTTCCTTCAAACCATAGCTGAAATATGCTAATGGATGCTTGTCTTGCATCAATACCGCACCCAAACCAAACCCTGAAGCGTCTGATTCAACCACAAAGACCTTTCTGAAATCTGGAAGAGCCAAGACTGGTGCTGTAACCATGGCCTTTTTAAGCCTCTCAAAAGCAGCTTGTGTTATCTCATCCCATTTAAATTGTTCCATCTTTAATAGATCCGTCAATGGTTTCACAATGGATCCATATCCTTGCACAAATCTTCTATAGTAACCTGTCAGCCCCAAAAACCCTCTTAATTCCTTCACAGTCCGAGGAGAAGGCCAATCTTCTACTGCTTTTATTGTTAATGGATCAGTAGAGACCCCTTCTCTGGAAATCACATGACCTAAGTATTCCACTTGTGTTTGGCTAAACATACATTTTTTTCTATTAGCAAACAGTTGTTTCTCTTTGAAGACCTGAAGTACTGCCCTCACAACATGCTCCTCCAAAGATGAGCTATAGATGAGTATATCATCAAAAAATACTAACACAAATTTTCTGAGGAACGGTCTGAAAACTTCATTCATCAAAGATTGGAACGTTGCAGGAGCATTAGTAAGACCGAAGGGCATCACCAAGAATTCAATGTGCCCATCGTGTGTCCAATTTAGAAAACCACTGAGCACCACATAATTCATCTAGTAGCTGATCTATAATTGGTATTGGATATTTATCAGGTATAATAGCTCGATTCAACGCGCGGTAATCAACACAGAACCTCCAAGAACTGTCCTTTTTCTTCACCAACAAGACCGAACTTGAGTAGGGACTGTGGCTAGGGCGGATCGTTCCTGCTACTAGCATCTCTTGAACCAACTTATCCATTGCTTCCTTATGAGCATGAGGGTATCTATAAGGCCTTACACTGATAGGACCTACACCCGGCTGTAATGTAATCGCATGCTCTCTATTTATAATAGTGGAAGCTTGGATGGTTCATTGAAAACCTCCTGAAACTCAGTCAAGACCTCTTGAAGCTGCCTGGGAATCTCTGTATCCACTGTCTTTTGAGCTTGTGTGTTATGTAACAACACATCTCCTCCATACTGATTCCCTGGACCAGTGCTTAAGAACTTAAAAGACATCTTAGATTGATGTAACTCCGGATCACCATGAAGTGTGACCCAATGATCTAGGTATTGAAATGATAACTCATGGCAGGCCCAATCCACATGACACTTTCCAAGGGTCCTAAGCCATTGAATTCCCAAAATCATATCTGCATTGCCTAATTCTAGAGCAATAAAGTCAGCTGCAAACTCCAAATCTTAGAGGGAAAAAGTAACCTTACGGCATACTCCAATGCCTTTGACGTTGACTCCAGTTCCTAGAAGGGCTTCCAAATGGTCTTGCATTTCTGGTTGTAATTGCAACCTCTCCACCACTGATGGTGAGATGAAGTTGTGAGTTGCAGCGCTGTCCAACATCACAATCACTTTAACTCGCCCAATTATTCCAACCAACTTTGTTGTAGTAGGTGAGCTTATCCCCAAGAATGAATTCAAAGAAAGCTCCATGAACTCTCCCACATACTCCATATCCTCTTCATCATAACTCTCATCTCTTCTGTCATTCAACACCTCCATTTCATAGCCATTGATGACTGTCAAGACTTTTAGTGTTTTATTTACACAATTGTGTGATTTAGACCATTTTTCAGGACACTTGTAACACTCTCCTTTCCTTCTTTTCTCTGCTAACTCTTCATCCATCAAGTATTGTTGTGGTCTTGTTACACATCTTTGTTGATTCTTATTAGTATCTGCCACTGTTTGAATAGGAATGGACTTCATTTTCCAACCCACCTGTGAACTCGAATCTGCATTCTGTTTGTTGTAATTGCTCTGAAATCCAGTACTCCTCCGACTCTCCAATTGTTTTTCTCTACACACTCTTGTACAATGAACTCTCTTCCATCTAAATAGCCATTGATTTCATATCAGGTAAGTCCTTTGGTTTAGAATATGAACCACTTCTCGCATCGCTGGTTTTAAGCCATTAAGAAAGATTGCTTCCAATTGTTCTTTTGGAACTCCTGGAACTCCTGGAACTTGTGATGATAATTATTCAAATAAATCCACATATTTCTCTACTGATCCTGTCTGTGACACAACAAACAACAACTGACTCGGATCTCTAATCATTCCTTTAGTATATCGAATAATTAGACGTTTCTTGTAATCTTGCCAACCTCTGAAAGCTAATCTTTCCCATTCTGCGTTAAACCAACTCAATGCAGTTTCATCCAAACTCATTGAAACCAACTTCATTTTAGCTTCATCCCTATAACCACCAATACGAAAGTATCTCTCCACTCTTACTATCCACCCATACACATTAACCCCTTGAAACACAAGCATCTCCACACGCTTCACCAAACTTTCTCTATTCGCAACTAACTGATTCTCCGGAATCGCATCGTAACTTCTAGAACTACGGCCTTGTTCCGGTTCAGAAAAACGTACCTGAGATTCTCGATTATTGCGAGGGATGCGTTGTTTCGGTGAATCGTTAATCACCACTGGTTTTTTACCATCTCGTTTCATCGCATCCAGTATCGATTTAATCGAATCTTCTAAAGAATCGAATCGTGAATCCATTTTGTTCTCTAACGTTTCTACCTGCGAACGAATCTGAGTTTCGAACTCCATTTGTGATTCGATCGTATCGTTAAATGATTGCGTTAACGATTCCATTGTCGTCGGATTTTGTTGTCTCCTTTGCGTCACCATCTGCGACGGCGAAGGTATCACCATAGCTTCCTCCGTTCTCGTCATAGCTTCGCCGTGAAATAAAACTCCGATTGAAGATTTTTGAACAGAATTTTGATATTTCTAAGCTCAAATCTCTCCATGATTTGCGAAGTCTCGATCCGATTACGCTGCACCGGGACCAATTTGATAGAATCCAAACCAATTTCTATATCACAAAGAGGAATTACAAGCCAATTACCTTTGATCTCCTCACAATCAAAGGCAATTCCTAAGGATCCCTGAACTTGGACACTTCCCAGTTTCTGGATAACACTAACAAACTCATACAATTTCTATTTATGTCTTCTTCTCTTTACAACGACTTAGTCAACGACTCAGTCAACACTCTAACTACTTTTCTTCATCTTCTCCATTAACTCTTGCCACGTCTTCTTCTGCAGACTCCACTGCCACGTCACTTAATGAAGACTCTTTAAGCTTCTTCCTTCTCACAAATGCTCTCCATGGTTTGGCTCTACCAGTGCACCAAACCAAGTTTCGTAAGTGACAGAAATCGTGTCACTAAAGTTATTTAAAGTCTCTGAGATTTTATTTGTACCAATTGAAAATTTGTTGATGTATGCAACCTTGGAATTGACATCAACTATGAGTCCACCGCTTCTTAAGATATTGTGAGATGCCTCCATAAGTTCTTTTTCAATCTCTCCAGGGGAGAAACATCGGAGAGGTGGTCGAAACCGAACACCACAAACAGGTCCACAACCAAACCAAAATGACTCAGAGGCTCTGCATGAGGCAGAGCAACCTAAAGACAGAGTCACATAAGCATATGACGAATCATCAAGAGACTTATGTCAACAGTCAAAGCCACCATCTTCAAACTATATACAATTTTTTTTAACCTTTGAACGTTTATCCTTAGCACCAAAGGGCTTCATAAGATTGTAAGGCGGTTGTTGTTTACCCCTTAGGATTCTATTTTGGATAGCCGATAGCGAGTAGGTGTAGCCACCAATAACATAGTTGAAGTCACCAAACATCTTGGTTCGTTCACGTGGTCCTACTGGATGTCCCCATACTAGTATTGCATGTATAGCCATCATGTTATAAAGATTTATGAAGAAGGCGAGCTTTTCTTCTCATATCTTTAAGCTCTACGAATGATACTCAGTTCAGTAATCAGCAATATAAAAATTTTGTTTTTGTTTAAAGGCAAAAATAGTACCTTGCAAATTCTGCACTTCCATGGATGCTTCTGTAGTCTACATGTTCCATTTGGTGAAGTGTAAGCTTCAAGGATTGATCGATACAGAAGTCTGAGTCTAGACGCAATTTCTACAATTGGTCTTGGCTTCAACTCTATTCTCCCTAGAGGAATGTTGTAGCATTGGGATGACACGGTAAGGTCATCGTCTCGAAACCGATACAAGTGATTCCTGTGAGCAATAAGTTGAGCTCTACAAGCCCAATAGCATCTAAGCCTAATAAGCCCACTTCACGAAGACTAAAACCTTGTCTTCTTCTTCTCCTTTAGACTGTACGGGTACATCGCTCTCTCTTGCTAATAGATTCAATTCACTCTTGGACTTATCTGAGTGAGCTGTTAGAGACAGCTGTGTAGACACATGTTTAGGGCTTCCTCTCGTTTCTCCTCTATATAAATTGTATGCCACTATCTTCGTAATCTTTAAGGAAGTTTTATTGATATTTTTGAGTTCTCTGCTCAAGCTTTCTTCAAGCTTTCAATTCACATCCTCGAAAATATTCTCACTGAATGTAAAATCGCGAAAGAAAGCAAAATGAGAAACAAGAAACAAAAGCTAAAAGCCTAAAACCATTGGTACTGAGTCATTTGTAATAACTACAACATTTTGGGAAGATATCTATTAACTAAAAATGGTGCTGAGTCAAAATAAATATTTGGAAATGAAGTTTTTTGTTTTGTATTTTGATAAAGTTATACAAATTTAGACTGCGTCACATTTTTTATTTTATAAAAGGCCAGAAACTTAATGCATTGTTTTAAGTGAATCATATGTGTAAAATAAAATTTATGTTTGTTTATCTAGTAAAATGGGTAATGAAAGTGCAGAGAACGTTACGCAACACACATGAGTTTGTTCGGAAGGCGCCAAACCAACGCTTCTACTATTATTCTTTATAAGTAATCTTTACACCGATATACCTATATGGATCTATACACATTTAACCCTTAAACTGTACTTATATCCCCGAATCAATAGCCTATGCTACACAACACCTTGTTGAATCTAGGGTACGAACACTCACCTCTAAAGCTTCCCTTTTCGCTAAAGCTTTCTAGGTTACAATCTCTCAATTTCAGCTCTGAGTGTTACACCTCAAAGGCACGACCCTTAGGCCTATATATACTAATATTTAGAAACCCCTAACCCTAGATTTACTAAATATTCTCTAAATCTTCAATAAGGAAAACTTCCTAGATCCTCTCCATCTTGAAGTTATATTTTCCATATTGTTATACACCAAGATCTTCATATCTCCCGTGTATATATCTTCTTGTCCAGCTCAGCACGCCTTGAATCAATAGCTTGCTCGCTACTCCAAGCTCTCTGCTGACTGGTCTGATTGCTGTTGTCCGAGCAGCTCTCTGTTGATGCACAGACTCCTGTTCCGCACAGACGTCTGCATCTTCAATCTCACCCTTTTTAGCTTAGTTTGATAATCTAGCACTCCTCTCCTTTTGTACCTGCAACCAGATCACACAAAAGAACCACAGTACCCGAGAATATCCAAACACATACTCACTAAAAGGAAAGCACACAAGTAACCGAAATATAATCATAACATATCACAATCTCACACATGGACAGTGTTACAATTACCCAAAACACAAAACAGAATCACATCTATTGTGATCTCACCAAAAGTGAATGGTCCTAGAAAAATTATCAAAACACACCACACATGGATCGTGTTCTGATTCCCCAAACACACAACAGAATAACACCTACTGTAATCTCACTGTTGTGCGATCAGTCTTAAGTTCAAAAGTAATTTTTTTTTTAAAACCACATGCCAAGAATCAAGAGATGCACTAAATGATCTAATCAATTAAGCACAAAGACAAACAGCTCTCCCTAAAGCTATGCCTTCCTCAATCTCTTGTTCTAAGCACAAACATCTGTTTCCTAGACTCAGACTCAACCTCATCTCCCCTGCTTGATATCATAAGTAAGGTAAAAACACCATAGAGAGCACACAATCAAGCATAAGATAAGGAATGATCACATACCTGCCAAAGCATCCTCAAGGATCTGAATTATATCCCATGACTTTGCACAGCTTGTTGTCCCCAGTTTCAATCCCAACAGACTTCTTCTGGGGCCTGACTTGCGGCAATTGCTCAGTCTAAATTACAGTAACATCTTATATATGATCATGGACTGCGTCTTGCTTTGATAGAGTCATCTTGTTCTTCCCTTATCCCAATCATGAATTCAACCAAAGCATTCATGATCTGGCAGTTGCTATTCCTGATTCAGATCCACAGATGTTGAACCACACATAGCTGATATACCAAACTCATAATCTTGAACACACACAACCACTGATTCTTCCTCAACTCTCACTGTAGGAAGATTTGCTCACAACTTTCTGACAACCACGGTCACAACCAGTCTGACCTTGGTGACCATACTCAGAATATCACCATCCTTGATAATCCTTCTAACCTCAAAGGAATTGTAAAAACTCCACCATTTGTTCCACATTCAACGGCTGAGACACGAAACTCATACCTTGATTTGCACAGCGGAAGACAGGAACCTGGTGGCATCACACACAACTTCAGAACTTAGACAGCCGAGTTCTGACATATCTGACCTGAGAAGACGACGCTCTATCATGCAGAAACAAGCCGACTCGTCTTCTTCAACACATAATTCTCATGTCTCTGAATGAGCAAACACTTCAGTGCATGGCAAGCCCCTGATACATCTGTCTTATCCTCGAAAGACTTTGATTCACAAGACTTTGAAGCAACACCTCTCTGTTTATCCACACAAACCAGTGACAGATCCCTAACAAAGAGAACAACTTTTGACGGCAAAAAACAATCCCGACGAGGAACTGTATGTAACTATCACCAGATGATTTAGATCCCCTTGAATAGACATACTTAGGTTTGACACAACCTTGTTGGAACACACATAACCAACCGAGCTCTTTGAAAAGCAACAACCATTGCTTGAACATATCACAACCTAACAAAACAAGTCTCCATCTTGATTTTAGGACTTTGGAGAGTTCACTGGAGAAGAACAACGAATTGAGAACCTTCACCCAGGCCGACAATAACCATTTTCTTCCTCCTTTTCCTCCAACTCCTTCACGAATCTGCACACACAACCTCATGGGCCTGTTTTCTTAACACGGATCTGAAATCATTCAAGGACCTGAATTTTACTTAGCAACCTGAAATCACTCAACAACCCATCAGTGCACACATGTGATAGAAATATCAGAATGCCAATCAAGAACCTGTTAGGTTCACTTGCTCTCGCCCAAGCACACATATTAGCACATTGAACACTTATAAATATCAAGCATAGCATGAACACAACCATTTAGGGACCCAGATTACAAAGACTACATGGGCGTTTTAACTTTTGAAAATATGTTCATTACCTTTGAAATCCTGCCGGCTGATCACTGTGCCCTGAGACTTGATCCAGGTCAAGCACCATAACATGTCAAAACCTTGATACAAAAATAGCTTGATCCATGGGTTTGATGGCTAGTCAATTCGTACTGGCATGCCCGCATCTTGTACAACCCAGCTTGCAACTTGGTGATTCCAAAAACAGAGGCTTGATACAAAAATAGCTTGATCCATCGCTGTTTTCCGAGCAGCTCTCTGTTGATGCACAGACTCCTGTTCCGCACAGACGTCTGCATCTTCAGGTAATTTTAGTAAAAGAAAATTATTATTATTTTATTTATTTTCCAAACAATAACCTTAGATGTAAATGAAAAAAATACATATATAGTGGGAGAAGACACATGCACAGAATTGTTTTTCTAAATATAAACATTTAATATAATAAATCAACACATTTGTCATCTACAATCTACAATAAGTATGTAGATAGATATGCATTGCATTGTACTATACATGCTAATAACGGATATTTTTAAAAAAGCAAATTAAAAACAAAGGAAAACAAAAAAAACACTTTGATCAAGCAACACAATGAATCGCTCATGGTGCCTTTTGCTTGTCACTGCATTCTGCATTGGGTTGAGAAATGCGGCGAGTTTTAAGAAAAACTTTGTACATTTCAAAAGCAGTCTAAGTCCAAACGACATATTGAAGGTTTGTTGTGCATCGGACGACGACGACTTTGGTTGTCACCTTTTGAAGCGTGGACAAACCCTCGATTACAGTTTTGGTGATAGTATTCTTAAAAAAAAAAATCGATTGTTTCTTAGCGCATGGATCAGATTTCGTGCATGCAGCAAATTTTAGGGCATATGAAAGTGGCGGTATCATAATTCGTTACGGTAAACAAAATTTTTTGGGATGCTAGAAAGTAGAAACGATGGGATTTACTGCATGGTAAAAAAGCACCGAAATTAGAGCATAAGTGGACATAAAATGTCTTCAGTGTTTATTTAAAATACATTTTCCTATCTTGTATCTTAAGATGATTATGGCCTATTGAGTAAAATATAGCTTGATGTTTTTTTTTAAAGGATATTTTAAGAAAAAAATTGTAAAATTATGATTAAATGTAACTGGCTATTTGAAGTAAGAAAAAAAATATGAATAGATTAACTACTATTAATTTATATATATTATTATTATAACTAGGACTCAGACCCAGCCAAATCACGGGAGAAAATATTGTTCATTAAATTTTAAATTGAAAATTATTAAAAATGATATAAATGAAATATAAAAAAAACCTTTAACAACACATAGACAATAACATCTAAAATATTATTTATGTTATCACGGTATAAGTAGAAAGACTAAAATATGAAAATACACGTCATTGCAAAACTGTCAATACAATTTTATATTTAGACAATTGAATCATCTCTGTAGATAATTTTTTAAATCCAAAAACTCAGTATATGTATCACCAATTTCATGATCATAAAAATTTCAGTTTTCTTTATGCATATCAAGAATTTTAGGAACTTTTTTATTTTAACATGTATCTTTGTTTATCATATAGAATTCAGCCTTCCTCATACATTGCATAAGGTCCTAAAATTACAAACAATGACATAATAATTAGGATTATGAGAAGACAATAAAACAAAGAAAGAAAGTTTTGACAGTGTTGTTCTCGTAAAGGCCATATTCGAAAACAGAGCATCACCTCTAATAATTATAGGAATACTCGAAACCATATGAAGACGGAATTTTAAAGAATTTTAGCAACTTATGTAATAGTAAAAAAATTAATATTTAACTAATAATTTTAAAATAATAAAACGACGTTTGTATTTTCATATTTTAATTTTTTTTAAAAAATTTAGTGTCCATAAATGAACTAAACGTCCAACGAAAAAAAAAATATAGAAACACTTTTTCCTAAAAAACACGAATAAAAATATACAATTCGAAAAATACAATTGTATGAAGTAACCATAAAGCGTTTATTTTTGAAATCCGAAATGATACATCTTTACAAAATAACTATAAAGCGGTTACTTTTGAAAAGAGACGATCCTACTAATTCGAAAGGATAAAATCTTTCAAAATAACCATAAAACAATCATCAAAGTACAACTAACTCTCTGCAGAATTTTGACACGTTAGCTCACAAGCTTAGAGCACGTTGCCCAATCAGATTGTTTCTCCTTTCATGTGGTCGTTACATCTTCATGGCAAAGCGATTCGTCTTTCATCGCTGATGATTTGAGTTTAAGTGCATCAAATTCGTCGCATAGTCACCAATTTTCAAATCTCTTCGACTGCAACATACCTCCAGGACTTTTGATTTATAGGTTTGATGGATCTTCTCCCTCTACTCTACATATGTTGTGTGGTGGTTGTTTTATATATGCGTGGAGAATTAGTTTCTCCAGGTCTTGTCTCTTACAAAAATCAACAACACAACTTGTACACTCTCACATATGCGGACGGTCCTCCACAACCTTTACCCTTCTACTTCTCCGGCTAGCCTAACTGGAAATCTACCAATACAGGGTTAAATTTTGAGAATATGTATGGGTTGCAGGAGAAGGTTAATTAAGTGCCGAGAGCTAGTGAGAAACCAGCATTTGATAACCTATAAGAGCAAAATAATATGAGTGTGTTCATATTGGATAATAATCGACTTTAAAAAAATTGATGATTAGAATATATTACTGTTTCATCAATTATGTTGCTTCTTTGAAAGCATTAGTAACATTCCACTTTTCTATATTAAAACACACGTTAGAGTGGACTATCAAATTTTACAAAAAAAAAAAAATCACTATATTTTGAGATTGTATAAATAGCTTACTTCTAAACTCTTTGAGTTTTGCAAAACGAATAAGCAAAATAAGCGGCTCAGCGTTTGCCATGTCCCATGCCTTGACAATGTTATCAGCAAAAACTCCCCACAGACTACATGGAAGCCGCTCACCCCTAAAAAAATTTGTGTTAACAATATATTAAGAAAAATATTAGTAAAATACTCTTAGGCACGTATGATTCTATTTGCTATCCAATTATACATATAAACTCACTCTATATCCAATAGCTCGAAGTCCACTTTCTTCGTTGCTTTGGCTTGCACGTCGAGTGCCTTAATGTCTCAGACATTGCAAACTTGACCAATGATGTCTACACTCATCAAGTGGATCAAAAAATTAATAAGGAGTTTAGAATAAATATTTTGTACATTATATAATCGTTTTCATATTAAGAAAACATATCATTTACCTATTAAGATGTTAATGCATATCTTCTCATCGAGAATATCACGAAAGCTCGATAGATCTAAATAAATGTCATTGGATACAGGCGGACACCGGGTAATTTCGGTCTTCTCGTACATGGACAACTTATAGATATGTTTTGTCAATCTAAAGTTACCTACGGCTTTATTTACCTGAAAATGCTCAATTAACCGCCATTCACCGAGTTTGATGTACCAATCAGCTATATGCATCTGAGGTTTCATGATGATTGCATGGATGAGAATACCCTAATCAAGGTCAAGATAATTCAACACTATTAATATGGAGTTGTATACGTACAAAAATATATGTAAAAACAGAAAAACCTACCAACTCATCAGCTAATATCATATCCATGGTTTCCCCTGTATAGGTTTGGTATTGCTTCTAAGTGTGCAGAATCTTGACCTTGATTTTCCATTCAGTTTTCCACGGCTTAATGTCTTTAAGCGGTGTGATAGCATTTGCAGTGGTCATTGTGTTTGATCTTTCTAGGTGTATTACCAAATTAGGTTTATTGAGCGGAAATGATTTTAGAACGATGTACTTATATAGGGAAGGGGAGTCGGCTATAAGAAGAAATACTTTTGGGACATTTGAATAGGAGCGTAAACCTAGCATGAATATATGAAATGTTTAGATTTCTCAATATTATGGTTTCGTATGTTTAGGGAAGGAATAATAGATTATGCTTTTTGCGCATTAACAAACATTCCTTGCAAGTAAGATTTGTTATATATTTTGTAGTTAATGAATTGCGTGGTAGAAATCCATTTTAACGTATTTGCGATTGATCCGGTTTATTAACTGCGAATATACTCTTCCTAAATATTATAGATTTGTTAGTTCTGAAATAGCTGATCCGAGATATTAACTTCTCATATACTCTTTATAAATTAATAAAATTTGTTAGTGGAAAATAAATTCCGGATTTGTAGCTGATCCGAGTTATTAACTCATCATTTACTCTTTCTAAATTGGTAAGATTTGTTAGTTATTGAGATATTTTTATTTCAAAGGATATTCCAATATTCTGGCCTTCTATAGCAAATTCTCCATGTGATGAAATTAAGTTTGTTAATATTAGTACAAACTCTACTAATATTACAAATATTCCGAATTAAGTTGTATAGAATTAAGATGGGTTTTGCTTTCAAATGATTATTGCTTGAAGGAATATTGTGTACTTCCTTGTGATTCAAATCAAAATATCTATAGTATGAACAATAGTAATTCAATTTGGATTCTGATTTTACATATAAACTCACTAAAACATTGTAAACATTTTAACAAAGACATTAAAACTTTGATATTCTGATTGGATCAAAATATCAAATTTTTCATCTCTATGCTAACATGGATGAAAATATTTTAACCCACATGGAGAACATTAAAACTATTCGGTAAACCTAGAATATTCTTATTATATATCAGAATTTAATCAAAACCAAAAATTTATAAAGTGATCGATTTATAATGTTTTAGGTGTTTGGGAAAACCTAAAATATGTAAGATATTCCAAATTCTGTTTGATACAACCAGTAAACCTATTAAACGAATAACCGGATTATAATTGTACCAAACAAAACCAAAAGATTTGGACTCACATCTATTAGTTGGGATTCTGATTTGTGTTTTTGTGAGTCATGGTTGATACCTATTTATACTAAAAATCAAGATAAAAAAACTCTCCAAAAAATGATGTGGGATAATTGTTCTTTCAAAAGAAAGAGTTCCGAATGGGCTTGACCTGTTGTTGGGCTTTTCTCATTTTGAGGTCCAATAAGAAAATCATAAGGAAAAAACTCTCTAATATTACGAAAATGCTATTAATGAAATTGTATCCGACCGGGTAAAAAGAGGATCTGTGTGCCGCTCCAGGTTAGAAATTGGGTTTGAATGTTTGTTGACGATTTTGCCCCTCTTGATTTCAGAATTGTTTTTAGAAAGTTAATTTTTGAGTGGCAGTGATGTAATAAAAGCTCAATTTCAGCCATACGAGTTAGACCTACTACTGATTTAATAGTATAGATATGACCATTTAGTCTATGATCTAAGATAGAACATGTAATTTATCCTTGAATTTAATAAATTGCGTTTTGAATTTAGTTTAGAGTTAAGCAATTCGTCTAACTCAGTTTATTATCTCCAAGATGTGAATAATTGGGGAATTTACAAAATTATGCCACAATAAAAAAAATCTTGTCACAATATACCTTATGTTTTTTATGTCATTTTTAACCAAAATTACCCTTAAGGAATATATAAAATAATTTAAATAAATTGTTTTTAAAAAATTTAAAATCTGAAAATTAAGAATACATCATTCGTAGTCATCTCTATATATATAAAATAAAAAATTTACTTTTAAATTATGGTTAAAACTAATGATAAAGTTTTCGTGTATGGCTTCCAGAATTGACATTCTACATTCGGGTAGTACTACTATATTGTCTATCTTCTACATTGACGTAGAGTATGTCCTCTTCTAATTGCACTTAGATCTACGAAGTTTAGAATATTCATTCTAGCACTTCTTATGTCGTCTACCATTGGCATGAGATAATTTCTTCCATTTTTTCGATAGTCTACTAATATCGTAGAATTTGTTTATCAGTTATAATTAATGATTTAAATTTGTTGTAATTAATGTTTTAAATTCGTTTTTCCATAAATAATTTTAAAAATTAAGAAAATATCTCCTAAATCTAAGATCTAAATAAATAACTTCCACTAAACCGTTTTCGTAGTTATTCAAATAATCAGATTTACTTAATTTCTTTTTAAAATACAATTTAAATATATACTGAACAAAATGTAAGGGTAATTTTGGGTTTAGAATAATCTAAATCCTAAAATGAAACAAATACATACGTTTAAAGGTATTGTGTGACAAAACTTATTTTACAATTTTCCAATAATTTTGTATGATAAACAATTTAAAATTAATTTTGATTTTGCATAAAACTGATAATTGAAAATTTTCTTTTAGTTTTGTGTCGTTTGAATAGAATCGAAATTCCCCTTGTCCGCAAGAATCCGCATCTGTAGCCCTACAAACTCCACACTGTCGAACTCGATGATTAAACGATCCAGTAACTGTTGTATCTGCGAGAACACGAATCGGGCTTCTATCTGTAGTGTTTGCGTCAATTATAGGTATGTAGGTTCGATTTATGAAATCTCAATTTTGTTTAGAAATCTCAATTTTGTTTTTGTTCTTGTTCAACAGATTGAGTGAGTATAACGCTTTGTTGAAGTCACTTAAGACACGACGAGATTCTTTGCATTCAAGGCTTAGTGAGTTATTGGAAGCTAAGGTTAAAGCTGATGATCACAAGAACTGGAGATTGCTTCGAAACGATAAGCTTTCAAGCTTGAAGATTAGTCTTGTGCGTAACAAAGAACAAGTAACTCAAGGTTTGAGTCCTTTTGTTGTTGAAGACAACATAGCAAACTCCTTTTATTTCTAAAAAGTAATGTTTGAATGTCACAGGGAAGGCTAAGATTGAAAGAGAATCTCGTCATCTTAAAGCTAGATATGGTGTTCTTGATTCAGCTCGATCCACGGTAAAGAAAAGGCATTGATGCGTAATATGGAACAAGGGTTTTAGATGATATACCGTTTTAATGTGTGTTGCAGCTGGATAAAATTAGAGTTGAACAAGTGGACAAGTATTTTCCTAATCTAATATGTACGCAGAGCCTTGGACATGTAAGCTACTGGATTGCTTTATTATTGACATCTCTAATGCAGTGTAACGAGTCCATTTATTTAATTGCAGATGGCTATCTCATCTGAGCGTCTTCATAAGCAGTCCGTGCTTGTGAAGCAAATATGCAAATTGTTCCCTCTACGCCCAGTACGTACAACTTGTATTTCTTTATCTTCTTGGACTACTGCTTTACACTAGTTGCTTTCTACTGTATCTAGGTTAGTTTTGACGGAGAGACTCAGAATGCTTCAGTTGGTGCTCAGTCTAATCTTATTTGCAACTCACGGCTCCCAAAGGGTCTCGACCCTCATTCCGTCCCATCAGAAGAGCTCGCTGCCTCTTTGGGGTTAACTTTTTTGTTTTCTCTCTTTTTAAGCCTATTACATTCATATATAGGCGTGTTTGGATTTCAACCTTTTTCTTATTCAATGGTAAGTCCGATTTTGTAAGACATTTTCTGATATGTGGATTAGGTACATGGTCCAGCTTCTGAACCTTGTTGTTCACAACTTAGCCGCTCCTGAACTCTATAGCTCAGGTTTTGCGGTATGATTGTTTTTCTTCAATAAGCTTTGCATTTTCAAGTGGAAAAATCACCATACTTAAGTAATAATCTCACAGCAAAGACAAAATGTTTACTCTCTGCTCTTGTAAACTCGTCAATATCTGTTGGTTTTCACCACACAGGGTTCTTGCTCCCGTATATGGCAACGAGATTCCTATTGGGACGCACGTCCTTCTACCCGAAGGTACAATCGCCTTTTTCCTTTTTGTTTATCCCTTTCTACATACACCATGCTTTGAAGGAGGATAAAAGAATGAAACTAAACAAGGCATTGTTCTATTGCAGCAACGAGTATCCTCTCTTCATACCCCGTCGAAATTATTGTGCAACCAGCGTTGAAAACTCATGGACAGATAAAAACTCCAGCAATTTTGGTGTTGCTTCCATGGAATCCGAGAGAAAAGAAGCACACCTTGACTCTAAAGGAAGCAGCAGCTTTAATTACTCCTCTGCTTCTCCTCATTCGGTTGAGTCACACAGAGATCTGCAGAAAGGGATAGCTCTTCTCAAGAAAAGTGTTGCGTGCTTGACAGCGTATTGTTACAACTCACTTTACCTCGAAGTTCCTCCCGAGGCCTCAACCTTTGAAGCATTTGCCAAGTTATTGGCCACACTTTCGTCGTCGAAGGAAGTCCGGTCTGTTTTCTCCGTAAAGATGGCGTCTTCAAGGTAAACCAATCTTATGTCCAACTCAGAAATCCTCACATCTTTGAGGAATCCTTTTCACATGTTTCGTTTTTCTCCTTTTGTATTGGAGTTTCATATAACGGTATAGAGATTCTTCTGTGTTCTGTTGATGCAGATCATGCAAACAGGCTCAGCAACTCAACAAAACCATATGGAACGCTCACTCTGTCATCTCAAGCTCCTTACTTGAAAGTGCTCATCTTCCGGTACTGGCTAGTTCCTCATTTTCCCCTTATTATAACTTCCCATCCTTTACAAAATGGCCATGTTTTGTAAATGTTTGATAGATTTTGGCATTTGTTTGGATGAATGGGGCACTTAAAAATTCTCATTGATTGATGTTTCATTTTGCATAAATAATTCACCTGTTTGTTTCTACACGGTTTACATCTCTAAAAAACGAATATTTTTTGGCAGAGGAACGCAAGTTATAACCAGGATACGAATTCAGAAGTCAGTTATCTCTCTGCAACTGAATTATCAGACACCCGGAAGAACAACGATATGAACGGATGGGATTTGGTGGAGCATCCCAAGTACCCGCCACCACCATCACAGTCTGAGGATGTTGAACATTGGACGCGAGCCATGTTTATTGATGCCAAGAAAAGATAAAGAGGTTTGATTCTTGCTTGTTGAATGAAGTGAAAACTTCGGTATATATGTCCTAGGTACCCTATGTTCTACAATGTACAGAAACATAGATCATCTGTAGATTCTATTTCGTCTTGCATTTTAAGAACCGAACAAGACCAAAATATGCCACATCTTAGTACTACTGTCTTAGTTTTACTATTTGGATTATGAGTTGAGATTTTTACATCAAAAAATTTCCATAAATACCATTGAGATTTTCAATTTCCATTCGTGTTAGATGATAGTTTTAAACAAAAGCGAACCATCGAGGTCGAGATGAATAAATTGAACAACTGGTTGATAAATATAGATAGGTCGTCCCTCGATATAGAGATTCGGATGAATAACCAAAGTTTACTTAATCAACCGACCGTTCAATAGATGTGTCATTGTATAGAGCCTAGGGGTGGTGCAGGGAACTGTGGTTCTAAAATATGTTAACCGTTTGAATAGATGCATCATTTTCCCACTCTTTGGTTTTGGTAACTTGTCTCCAAACAGTTTTTACTTCTTTTTCGCATTTTCTTCAATTTTGAAGAAAGCAGTCAACAATCATAACTTGTTTAAATTATTTGACACCTCCGGAATACTCTCGGCTTGGTGTGGACCGTGTGGTTGCTTTGCTTATATCTTTTGTATTTACAAGAAATTCATAATAGTTTTGGAAACATATGATTGTCGACTTCACATATCTAAGGAGATCTTGTACCATCTCATAAATTTTTATGGTTTGGATCTTTGTATTATCACTTGGATCAATTGTTAGAATGAAGTTACACGGAAGTGGTGGAGACTTTCATTGGTCGCATAGATCGTAGGCTCACGTACCCCAAAGTTTCTGCCATTTATGTTTTGTTGTATATTTAGGAGAAGTTAATGGTTGGAAAGTATAATTTGAAAAAAACGACAATATATAGTTTAAAAGATATAAAATTACAAATTTCAAATATATATAACATAGAATATGAGTATTTATATGGTAGATAGCAAATCGAGTAAGAATCATATAAGATTCGGATATCGGATATCCTTGTAGGACGGGTAATGAGACGGACAAGGCCCAATTAGATTCTTGTTTTTGTTTCGTTACCTGAGAAAGAGAAATTTAAATTTTTCTGCGACCGGCAAACAGGTTCGTCTTGGAACTTTTGGTTTCTTTTTCTTCATACATATCCAGATGCACCGATTCGCATTTTAGGTTAGTCGAAATAGTGGAGTCTAGACATCTCGAAACTGCTTTGATTTTTCTTAGCTTAAAAGGGTTTTTTGTCTCGTTTTCAGACATCTAAAATGGCCTTTAGCACCAAGCTCGGTGGTCAAGACCTTTTCCAAAACAGAAATCTTCCAGTCACATCAATGCTTGCTTCTCTCCGCTACATGTCCACAAAACTTTTCATTGGTGGTTAGTATCAGATTTGATTTCTATTGCACTTGTTACTCCACAATTTCATTTGGAATTTTGGTCACCAGGAATTGACGACCACTCCTTGAAAGACGCTTTCTCTAGCTTCAGTGGAGTCTCAGAGGGTAAGCTCTGGATCTTCCTAATCTTTCTTTCCACTCTTGTACATTAGAATGTGTTTTCTTTGGTGTGCCTCGGAACTTAGCTATCTTGCGGACTTTGGTTAATTTTAACTAAAATCTTGTTGTATCTTTGTGCAGCAAGAGTCATGACAAACAAAGCGACTGGGAGGTCTAGAGGTTATGGATTTGTTAACTTCATAAGTGAGGATTCTGCTATTTCAGCTATGGATGGACAGGTTAGTTTACTAAAGAATCATCCATCTATCTATCATTATCATATGCATATGAAATTGTTAACTTGCTCTGTTTGTTGGCTCTGGGGTGATTAATTAGGAGTTGAATGGGTTTAACATCCGTGTGAACGTTGCAAAAGAATGGCCGAGTTTGCCGTTGTCTGTGGATGAGGGTGTAGAAGATGAGACGAAAGGCAATAAGATGGTGAGCCGATCTGTATGGAAAGATCCATTCGTTGATGCATTCCTGATGAAGAAGAAAAACGCAGCTTTGAACAGGAAAATATGGTCACGAAGATCGACAATTCTACCAGAGTATGTTGATTCGTCGGTGAGAATCTACAATGGCAAAACTCATGTGCGTTGTAAGATCACAGAGGGGAAAGTTGGGCATAAATTTGGAGAGTTTGCATTTACAAGAAAAGTGACCAAGCATCCGAGAGGGAAGTAAGTGTAATGCACTAAGTTTCTTAGAATGTTTGGGTCATCTTGAGAGAAAACCAGAAACGAATCAATAAGAATTCCGAGCAGCTCAAACTCATTTGAGCGTACAAGTCTTTTTATCGACTCTGAAGTTGTGCAAGTGTTTCCGGTTCTGAAACCTGAGGATGATCTAGATACTGATCATTTCCTTTAATATGTGAAACTTTTGTAGCTCTAGATTCACGAAAGTACCTTGTTATTTTTCTTTTCATAATTTTCGTTATACGAAGAATGTGAAATTGGATACACATTGATGACCATATCACACTGCCGATGTGAAGTTTAGAGATGTGGAAAATCAGTTATAATTCCGTCACTTTGCTAATGTTAAGTAAAAATTTTATCAACAAACCGAATCAAATTAGATATTAATTCTGATATTTGAGTTTTTACTAAAAACTAGTTTCTAATAAGTTAAATCCTAATGGGACATTTTTATGAAGATAAAAGTGTAGTATATATCCAAGTTCAATTTAGAGTAATTTGGAAAAGGAGAATTTGTAAAATTGTCACAATACATCTTTGAAATATTTTGTCATTTTTTTACCAAAATTACCCTTAAAGAAAATATAAAATATTTGAAATATATTGTTTTTTAAATTTTAAAATTTTTGAAAATCCCCCTTCTTATTAAAAGCGAAGTCCAATTATTTAGAACCATTAAACGTTATAATTTGATTGGTTGAAAACTATGACGTGGCACACAAAAATGATGACATGGCCTTATGGAAAATATGACATGGCATATTTAGCTAATAAAAAAAAAACAGCAACGAAGAATAAAAAAAAATCAAATCTGGAGGAAGAAAGAAAAAGCAAGAGGATCAAATCTTCCACCATGGAAGTAGACGAAGATCCTCCATCTACCAGTACAACAACTACTCAGCTTAATCTTCCACCGTCGATGTCACGACCCACCGTCTCACTCGAGACACGAATCAACCGTTTAATCGATTCAAACCATTATCACTCTCCTTCTAATCAAACAATTTTTTTGTAAAAGAATTATAGGTTTTGTATTCTCACTAACATAGATACCATCAAGAAACTTCCTGATATCCTTCTTCTTCACGTGACATATGGTCGTAATTTGCGTTTTTACACGTGATTTGGGTGGTGAAATTTCAATTCTATTAGTTGAAAAAAATATACCCACGTTACACTTATGTTTTATATAATTGCACTAAACCTTGGTTTATTCTTTAAACATTTAAGATCACTTTGGCATACACATATTTAGATATAAAATAAAGTAGTAGAAGATCCTAAATAGCATGATATCGTGTATAAATAATATACTAAAATATCTAGATTTAGTTAGATTTAGTTAGGTAAAACACTAAAAGATCTACCAAGTTAAAGATCTACGTAAAAATATTTTGCAATGTTTAATCATGCTATAAGATCTACGTAATATATTAAAAAAATCTTTTGCAATATTTAGATCTACGTAATATACTAAAAAATATGTTCTAATTTTTTTTTTACATAATACACTAAAAGATCTTTAACTATACAAGATTTTGTTTGTTAACTAAATAGCATATCCTAAATATATTCTCATAAAATATTCTAAAAAGATTACGTTCTTTCAACATTTCATGATCTATATAAATTAATCATGTACCTTTATAACTCTATCAAACAACTTTACTTCCATTCTCACATACTATCATAATGTCTATCATAGTTAAACAAACCTCTCCATTTATGCTTTTTAACAATCTTCTTTCCTCTTCAGAGAAACAGAGAATTAAAGCCCATATTATTCTGTTGTGGAAATCGAGAGGAAGATCAGGCAATTCTATTGAGATGGTTTTGGTTGATGAAGAGGTTAGTTATTCAAATCATGTAAATATATACTTTAATTCCATTCTTATCATTTACAATATTTTATTCATTTACAATACTTATAATAGAATTTTATAGGTAGAATGGTTCACTCGCTTACTTAAATCTACTAGAAAAATATTCACCAGTCGGATACTAGGAAAATGTTTTTCTTACTCTTTTTTTTACAGGGAACAAGGATCCACGCAACCATTGAAGATGATATGATTAAAAAGTATCAAAATGTCATAAAAGATCTTAAGCAAGGTATCACAATAACAATCAAAGCTTTCCATCTTAAGGACTATTGTGGCGACTATAGGACCAGCCCACTCTTTCACAAGATTCTGGTGATTCGAACATCCGCCATCAAAGTTGTTGAAGAATCTATCGTATCATTTCCCGAAAAGTACTTCACCGACTTTCAAGACATTAAAGATGGACGTCTAAACAAAGATGTATTGATTGGTAAGGCCATCACTACTTATCAAACTACTTTGTAAATTAGTTTTCATACTTTACAATAGTTTGACCTTTATAATCATAATACAGATGTTATTGGTCAAATACTGAATGTTGGACCTATCGAGAAGATAAAGCAAAAGGGAAAGAATACCACCACCACAAAGGTCGACATCGAGCTACGAGATGCACTATAAGAAATATACTTCATATGTCATCAATGGATTTGATATTCATACATTTTAAACCCAATTAAAATATGCAGTGATGTCCGTTTGAAATGTACTTTATGGGAAGAATTTGGTAAAATGGTTGTTGACTACACTGAACAAAACAACAAAGAAGTTGTTGTATGCATTCTTCGATTTGTTTGCATCAAAGACTATAAAGGTAAATATATTTATATTCATTTAACACGTATGAATTTATTTCATCCTCCTTCATATATATGTTAACACAAATACTACTTATCATATTTATTTTTCAGGTATCTACATTTCTAACTCATTTAATGCCACTCAAATCGAGTTCAATCCAAAAAGTGAGCAAGCCATGAAGTTCCAATTTATGTATGTAACATTAATTCTAATCAATTTATATATATATATACATGTTAAATATATTTTTTGTTTTTTGTTTTTTTTTAAATTGTATCCTAACAGGTTACCAAGTGACAATCAACTTGTCACCCATAACGACAACAGTCAATGGTTGTTTGGTTCGTCTATCAATTATGTGGATGAGTTCTTAGTCAAAAATCCAAGGATGACTATACAAGGAATAATTGAATCAACTGAGGTACTTAAACTTTTAAGTTTAATTTCTATATATTCTACACCCTTAACAAAATTCTATAATCTACTAATAAAATAACTTTCACTAGGCTGGGCCATGCGTTACAATAGCCACAATTGAATCTATTGATGTTGCCAAGAATTGGTATTATTTCTCTTGCCATTGTAAGAAGAAGGTTCAAGAATATGGCGAAGATTCTAATGATCCCAATGCAAAACCTCTTTACCACTGTGAAAATTGTGGTGACATTGAAGATGTTATTACACAGTAATAATACCATTTATTTTAAATAATTTTCATTATATACTGTCCATTACGTTATTAAAATTCTTAATTTTCATTATATATTGTCCATTACGTTATTAAAATTCTAACACACTTAATATATTTGTATTTTGTAGATACTACTTGGTATTACGTGTTTCCGACGACACAAAAGCCGATGCAAAATTTTTGTTTTTCAACGATTTGGCTTTCAAACTTCTTAAAAAGCTCGCGGTTGAACTTGCTATGGAAGCCATTGAAGTATTCTTTTATAATCCCAAAACATTCTTTTGATAAATTTTTTGCCTATTTATTCATGCATTTTAATTCATGTCACTATCATATTCAAATGTCTCTATCTTTTTAAAAGGATGCTTCATCGTCTGTACCTGCGTCTTTAACCAACCTTAGCGGGAAAAAAATTCTTGTGAAGATCACTATTGGAGGAGCTGATAAGCAAAAGCGAATTAATTCTCCATACGTAGTGGCACTTATTTGGGAAAATGAAGATATGATTGGCAAGTTTGAAGAACGACCTATATCACATGTAAGATTAAACTATCAATGTTTGAATATATTATGGTATGCGATTTGTAAATCAAAAATTGTAACAACCACTTATGCTTATGTTTAATACTGCAGCAACCCCTTATGATTACAAGTGGCGACACTTCAGATACTTGGTCTTTGACGTCAATCACTCTTACTTCCAAAAGGAATGGAAAAAGCATTTGTGAATCTTCAGTTGAAGATCAGGGATCGGTTACGAAGAAGCTTTGCATAAAGCTGGAATAAATATCGGCCACCGACTGAGTTTGGAGTTAACCTGGAATAAATATTATTTCCATCATTTTCAATAAGCTCTTGATGATCTCTTTCAATTCTTTTTCTTTTGATTTCGATTACCGTTTGTCTTTCATGTTTATTTAGACTTTTTTAATAAAACACTTTCTCATGATTTAGCTCTTTTTTCTTAATGAGAAAATGTTTATTGTCAACAACAAATTCAAAATTAATATCTACGTAACTTAACTTGATTTTTATAGAACATTATAACCAGTAAACATACAAGTCGTTGGAGTTGGCTTGAGAAGCTTGGTCTGAAGAAGAAAAAGATGTATAAGATAGAAAAGACTTGGCACCTGGCAAACTTTATAATCGCGGCCCTTGATTCCAAGACTTGACTCTGGTTTCTGAATCTGACCCAGTTTTGACTTTTGAATTGTTCAATGAGAGATTCGAATGTTGTTTGGGGTTTTTTTTTTTTGGTTCCATCTGATTGTTTCTTCATGCTTTCATTGATTTCTCTGTTGCACTTTGTGAGAAATCAAGAATGTAGTCATTTTTCTTTTCTTTTTGGCCAGATTGATTGATCTTAGAATCATAGTTTTTGTACAGAGGATGGTTCCAACTACCTAGCATCTTTCTCACAACCGCACACTTCGACCATCAAATTAAGGTATAAAACAAAAATTAATTTTAGTTTTAGTCTTGCCATCTTCGGTTAGAGATCTTCGAGTTGAATGACTTTACATAGCTTTACATATGGCCTTGAGTGACCTGATGATTACAGAGAACTTTGAAGAACTATATTCATCATGAATCGGTTCTTAGTTTCATGGAAAATGTTTATAGATATAAAATAAAGAACTACATGGCTGATGTTTCATCAACCACATTTCCTGGTTTCAGGTCATCCCCCTTCCTATTAAAAGACAAGTCACTTTAGTTAGCCTAATCCTCCCTCCTATTAAAAGCCAAGTAAAAAATGATGACTAGGCTTAAAAATGATGACATGTAATGATGACATGGATTGACTTAAAATATGACATGGCAAAATGCTCTCAAATCATTGGATAAAAATAATTTATTAAAAAAATCCTAATTATTTCACAAACAAATTTTTTTTTAGAAAAACAACAAAAAAAGATTTTGTAAAATCTTAAACAAAAAGAAGTTAAGATTCAGTTTTTCAAAAAAAAACTTATTTTATGGAAAAAACCAAACATATATTACGTATCTTCTTACTATTAAATGGACTAAACAACTACGCATTAATAAAAAAATTGTATAATAAGACAAAGATTAAGAAAAACCAGAAAAGAAGTGGCCTAAAATAAATATGATAAAGAAGAAATGAAGAAAAAAACTCATCCCCCTTCCTATTAAAAGCGAAGTCCAATTATTTAGAACCATTAAACGTTATAATTTGATTGGTTGAAAACTATGACGTGGCACACAAAAATGATGACATGGCCTTATGGAAAATGTGACATGGCATATTTAGCTAATAAAAAAAAAATAGCAACGAAGAATGAAAAAAATCAAATCTGGAGGAAGAAAGAAAAAGCAAGAGGATCAAATCTTCCACCATGGAAGTAGACGAAGATCCTCCATCTACCAGTACAACAACTACTCAGCTTAATCTTCCACCGTCGATCTCACGACCCACCGTCTCACTCGAGACACGAATCAACCGTTTAATCGATTCAAACCATTATCACTCTCCTTCTAATCAAACAATTTTTTTGTAAAAGAATTATAGGTTTTGTATTCTCACTAACATAGATACCATCAAGAAACTTCCTGATATCCTTCTTCTTCACGTGACATATGGTCGTAATTTGCATTTTTACACGTGATTTGGGTTGTGAAATTTCAATTCTATTAGTTGAAAAAAATATACCCACGTTACACTTATGTTTTATATAATTGCACTAAACCTTGGTTTATTCTTTAAACATTTAAGATCACTTTTGCATACACATATTTAGATATAAAATAAAGTAGTAGAAGATCCTAAATAGCATGATATCGTGTATAAATAATATACTAAAATATCTAGATTTAGTTAGGTAAAACACTAAAAGATCTACCAAGTTAAAGATCTACGTAAAAATATTTTTCAATGTTTAATCATGCTATAAGATCTACGTAATTTATTAAAAAAATCTTTTGCAATATTTAGATCTACGTAATATACTAAAACATATGTTCTAATTTTTTTTTACATAATACACTAAAAGATCTTTAACTATACAAGATTTTGTTTGTTAACTAAATAGCATATCCTAAATATATTCTCATAAAATATTCTAAAAAGATTACGTTCTTTCAACATTTCATGATCTATATAAATTAATCATGTACCTTTATAACTCTATCAAACAACTTTACTTCCATTCTCACATACTATCATAATGTCTATCATAGTTAAACAAACCTCTCCATTTGTGCTTTTTAACAATCTTCGTTCCTCTTCAGAGAAACAAAGAATTAAAGCCCATATTATTCTGTTGTGGAAATCGAGAGGAAGATCAGGCAATTCTATTGAGATGGTTTTGGTTGATGAAGAGGTTAGTTATTCAAATCATGTAAATATATACTTTAATTCCATTCTTATCATTTACAATATTTTATTCAATTACAATACTTATAATAGAATTTTATAGATAGAATGGTTCAATCGCTTACTTAAATCTACTAGGAAAATATTCACCAGTTGGATACTAGGAAAATGTTTTTCTTACTCTCTTTTTTTTACAGGGAACAAGGATCCACGCAACCATTGAAGATGATATGATTAAAAAGTATCAAAATGTCATAAAAGATCTTAAGCAAGGTATCACAATAACAATCAAAGCTTTCCATCTTAAGGACTATTGTGGCGACTATAGGACCAGCCCACTCTTTCACAAGATTCTGGTGATTCGAACATCCGCCATCAAAGTTGTTGAAGAATCTATCGTATCATTTCCCGAAAAGTACTTCGCCGACTTTCAAGACATTAAAGATGGACGTCTAAACAAAGATGTATTGATTGGTAAGGCCATCACTACTTATCAAACTACTTTGTATATTAGTTTTCATACTTTACAATAGTTTGACCTTTATAATCATAATACAGATGTTATTGGTCAAATACTGAATGTTGGACCTATCGAGAAGATAAAGCAAAAGGGAAAGAATACCACCACCACAAAGGTCGACATCGAGCTACGAGATGCACTGTTAGAAATATACTTCATATGTCATTAATGGATTTGATATTCATCTCCCTTCCTATTAAAAGACAAGTCACATTAGTTAGCCTAATTAATTGTTATAATATGATTGGTTTAAAATGATGACATGGATTGAAAAAATGATGACATGTCTTAGGTAAAAATGTGACATGGCAAAATCCTACTAAATAATTGGATAACTAATAATTAATTATCAAATAAATTACTTGAGAATATTTTGTTCCTTTAAAAAAAAAAATCATATTTATGATTATATATATATATATGATTTTTATTATTGCCAAAATATCTAAATATGAAATTTCGGCATCATTAATTAAGAAATCACGAGAATTATGCCTTCCTTAACAACAATAAGATCTTCCATTTTCAAATTTCATTAGTAAATGATTTTTGTCTAGAAAAAAAAAAAACGGCAAACCCTAGCCCAAATCCCTCACCTATATATACATAAAATATATCACAAACATTCGCTCACTTTACAAAGCATTTAGTTGTTTAATAAAGATTTCATGAACATTGCTATAATTAGTTTGATTTGCATATCAGTTTAGTATACTGTTTGCTTTATAAGAAACAGTCTAATAGTTTATTTGTGTGTTTCAGTCAGTTGATGGTGTATCAAGTCTGTAATCAACCAGAAGTGATACAAGGTTCCGTGTAAGGTATACCGGTTTTGGGCTTTGGTATCTCTTGATTACAAACTAAACTCGAATTAAGTGATCTGTTTTACATTGTTTTTTAACGTTTATATTATCTAAACTACATATGTATAGTTCAATGTATAGTTCATGTGAATAAATACAAACATTATTTCTTAAAGAATTATAATCTTGAAAACAAAGGTTACAATTATAAATTTTGCCGATGGTTTGATCAAATATTACGGATGGACGTCAATTACTTGATCTGATTTACATATTTATAAATAACTTTTTGTATATTTGTAGTATAAAAAGATTTGATCCATTTTTTAATTAGTTGTAGAGGTATTAGGCTCATACAAAATGATTCAGTTTGAGAAGGTAAATATGGAGATGATTTATTTCAGCTTTTTTTATGTGATCTGATCATAGCAGTCTCTACACTGCTTGCTATATAGCAACGGTGAATAGTTGTAAAAATTTGTTTATCAAACAAACTTAACAAAATAATCTGTAAATTTATAACTCAGTTAAGGATTATCTTAATTTTTGATTCATATTTAACTAACAAAACATTTATCTATTGTAATCAATATACTTTTACACTAAATATTTTGTTATTTCAAATATTTTGTTAAGATTTGTTAAGGTGAATTATGGAACAAGCTTCTCAAAATAATTGTTTTGATTAGTTTTACTTTTACCCTAACATTTCTTTCTTTTAATTGGATTCCGAAAACATATTAATTGGAACAAATTCATCATATATACCAACAAACATCACTTGAACATCACTTGAACTTTTTTTTTTTAATGAAAAATGAAACGATTCTCAAAGATTTTTCTTAAACAACCCTAAAACTATGTTGGCTAATCACCTTACCTATAAACAGAACATAATTGTCGATTGTCAAAGACATCTCAAAACTTCTGACTTCTAAACTTTTAAGCAAACTAATTCTAATCAATATTTCCCTCATTTTTTTCAGAAAAATGGGGATGACTTACAAGAAAATTCTAGATTAGTAAGTTTATTGGTTCTTTAGTTTATTTTCTAATTTCATTATGAGTTTGTTTATAAAATTTAATTTTGTTGATGTTGTTCAAGAAATTTTCAGCAATCCTCAAATCCGTTAGAAAGTATCTTTTTCAAATTTGGTATTTGAAAAAATGACATACTTTAGATTATTCAATTTGAAGTGATTTGTGGTTAGGAATCAAGACATCAAACGAGCAATTAGGTGTAATCATAATCATACGTGGAAGAAGGAGACATTAGTGACCTACTAAAACCATTTTTGAAGAGACTGATGACCTAGACGAAGAATCAAAAGAGAAGACGAAGACAAAAATGCAAGAAAACATCAAAGAAGAAGTAAGAGAAGAACAAAGAAACCGTAAAAACCACTATTTAATATTCGAAACTTTTTTCATTTTCTGGTCTGTACAAAACATCATTATATACTAAACTTTTTTTTAGAGATCCAACGAGTGGGATATTTTTATGTTCGTAACTATATATTTTAGAGATTTGAAAGTTCTTTTATGTGTAAAAAAGAAAAAATTTAAAGAAGAAGACGATGAAGAAAAAAATAGTACAACCAAAAAACAAGAAAGAAGTAGAAGAACAAAAAAGAGCTTACATATGAGGAAGAAGATAAAAAACAACCATAAGAAAAAAATAAGCCGAACAAAATAAGAAATATGAAGACCACAAAAAAATTATAGAAAGAAGAAAAAGAAACATAAGATAGAGAAGAAGAAAAAACAATGAAAAAAAACAAAGGTAAATAATTACTACAAATGAGTTTATATAAATGTCAAAAGAAATAAACTAAGTTTACATATTCTCCATGTTTACCTTTACAATATGTTAAAATATTCTTTAACTAATAATAAATTTATGTATATTTTGATCCATCATTTTTGTTTTAATACAACAAAATTACAATAGTTTTTGCGATCACACTTGTTGATCTCAAAGTCGGGAAAGTACGTTCGTATATTGTGAGAGGCCGAGATATCTGTTAAGTGAAAATGGATACGATCGTAGAATAAGGTGATGTCCGTATTTAGAGAGAAGACAAATGAATTAAAGGTAAATGGTCATATTGAAGGAATACGATCATGTAGAAGATGGTGGTCGTATAAAAATGATAACCGCTCAATAATACAAAGTATGATCGTAGAGAATGCACGAAATGTGGTTGTATTGCTCTGCTCTCCGTATTCTCTCCTAGGTTGTCCCATCAAGCAATGAGACAACTATTTATAGCCCACTAGTCTAGAGTTTAATGAGGACTATGGTTACATAAAGTAACTAGATAAACTAAAGTACTATAGTTTAGTTTTTCATGGGTTGGAGATGAATTGGGCTTTTCTCTTGTAATGGACTTCAATGTAGATGTAGATTTGAGCTTCCAAATCTATGCCCAACAACACTTCAAATATAGACCATCTTTTCTTCGCGTGAACGTAAACATTCACAATACGGATGGAAGTAATTGGCGTTCTACTCAAGGAGTCCCCAAATCCATATTGACACGACACCATGGCCACTCTTATGTCGAAGCGGTTTTGACAGAGATAGCTACATACTCATACGACTTGCTCTGCAAGCTACCATCTATTACACATGGAGAGAAAGAAACGAAAAGAAGTATAACATAACGCATCGTACAACCACTCTAGCTTCTCACCTATTTGAATTGACAAAACAGTCCTTCCGGAATCCCATCACTTCTTTTCTTTCACAATTATGCACAATTGTTTTCTATAAATGATAAAATTGTGTTATATAAATAAAGAAGTTGATTTATTTCTTAAAATATTTCATATCCGCACATGGTGCGGGCCAATCACCTAGTACATTTTAAACCCAATTAAAATATGCAGTGATGTCCGTTTGAAATGTATTTTATGGGAAGAATTTGGTAAAATGGTTGTTGACTACACTGAACAAAACAACAAAGAAGTTGTTGTATGCATTCTTCGATTTGTTTGCATCAAAGACTATAAAGGTAAATATATTTATATTCATTTAACACGTATGGATTTATTTCATCCTCCTTCATATATATGTTAACACAAATACTACTTATCATATTTATTTTTCAGGTATCTACATTTCTAACTCATTTAATGCCACTCAAATCGAGTTCAATCCAAAAAGTGAGCAAGCCAAGAAGTTCCAATTTATGTATGTAACATTAATTCTAATCAATTTATATATATATATACATGTTAAATATATTTTTTGTTTTTATTTTTTTAAAAAATTGTATCCTAACAGGTTACCAAGTGACAATCAACTTGTCACCCATAACGACAACAGTCAATGGTCGTTTGGTTCGTCTATCAATTATGTGGATGAGTTCTTAGTCAAAAATCCAAGGATGACTATATAAGGAATAATTGAATCAACTGAGGTACTTAAACTTTTAAGTTTAATTTCTATATATTCTACACACTTAACAAAATTCTATAATCTACTAATAAAATAACTTTCATTAGGCTGGGCCATGCGTTACAATAGCCACAATTGAATCTATTGATGTTGCCAAGAATTGGTATTATTTCTCTTGCCATTGTAAGAAAAAGGTTCAAGAATATGGCGAAGATTCTAATGATCCCAATGCAAAACCTCTTTACAACTGTGAAAATTGTGGTGACATTGAAGATGTTATTACACAGTAATAATACCATTTATTTTAAATAATTTTCATTATATACTGTCCATTACGTTATTAAAATTCTAACACACTTAATATATTTGTATTTTGTAGATACTACTTGGTATTACGTGTTTCCGACGACACAAAAGCCGAAGCAAAATTTTTGTTTTTCAACGATTTGGCTTTCAAACTTCTTAAAAAGCCCGCGGCTGAACTTGCTATGGAAGCCATTGAAGTATTCTTTTATAATCCCAAAACATTCTTTTGATAATTTTTTTGCCTATTTATTCATGCATTTTAATTCATGTCACTATCATATTCAAATGTCTCTATCTTTTTAAAAGGATGCTTCATCGTCTGTACCTGCGTCTTTAACCAACCTTAGCGGGGAAAAAATTCTCGTGAAGATCACTATTGGAAGAGCTGATAAGCAAAAGCGAATTAATTCTCCATACGTAGTGGCACTTATTTGGGAAAATGAAGATATGATTGGCAAGTTTGAAGAACGACCTATATCACATGTAAGATTAAACTATCAATGTTTGAATATATTATGGTATGCGATTTGTAAATCAAAAATTGTAACAACCACTTATGCTTATGTTTAATACTGTAGCAACCCCTTATGATTACAAGTGGCGACACTTCAGATACTTGGTCTTTGACGTCAATCACTCCTACTTCCAAAAGGAATGGAAACAGCATTTGTGATTCTTCAGTTGAAGATCAGGGATCGGTTACGAAGAAGCTTTGCATAAAGCTGGAATAAATATCGGCCACCGACTGAGTTTGGAGTTAACCTGGAATAAATATTATTTCCATCATTTTCAATAAGCTCTTGATGATCTCTTTCAATTCTTTTTCTTTTGATTTCGATTACCGTTTGTCTTTCATGTTTATTTAGACTTTTTTAATAAAACACTTTCTCATGATTTAGCTCTTTTTTCTTAGTGAGAAAATGTTTATTGTCAACAACAAATTCAAAATTAATATCTACGTAACTTAACTTGATTTTTATAGAACATTATAACCAGTAAACATACAAGTCGTTGGAGTTGGCTTGAGAAGCTTGGTCTGAAGAAGAAAAAGATGTATAAGATAGAAAAGACTTGGCACCTGGCAAACTTTATAATCGCGGCCCTTGATTCCAAGACTTGACTCTGGTTTCTGAATCTGACCCAGTTTTGACTTTTGAATTGTTCAATGAGAGATTCGAATGTTGTTTGGGGTTTTTTTTTTTTGGTTCCATCTGATTGTTTCTTCATGCTTTCATTGATTTCTCTGTTGCACTTTGTGAGAAATCAAGAATGTAGTCATTTTTCTTTTCTTTTTGGCCAGATTGATTGATCTTAGAATCATAGTTTTTGTACAGAGGATGGTTCCAACTACCTAGCATCTTTCTCACAACCGCACACTTCGACCATCAAATTAAGGTATAAAACAAAAAATAATTTTAGTTTTAGTCTTGCCATCTTCGGTTAGAGATCTTCGAGTTGAATGACTTTACATAGCTTTACATTTGGCCTTGAGTGATGTGACGCCCGTAAACCATTTTTTTGAGGAAAATGGAGGGGCTGTCGATCGACACACGTGATGTCTGTCGAACGACAGGGCTCTTAAGGGCTGTCGATCGACACACCTAGTGGTTGTCGATCGACAGGTGCCCGAATTGGTTGGCTTTCTGGTTCGATTTAAGTCGTTCAATTGGACCGGGCCGGTTTGGGTAAACCTTAGGGCTTCTTATTTAAGGGTTTTTGGCCGCATTTGAGCGAACCAAAGTCCCAAAAACGCAGCAGACAGAGTTTGAGAGGAGTTCTCTGTTTCCTGTGAGTTTTTGAGAATTAGGGTTTCGTTTCTTGAGAGATTTGGAGTAGTTTCTTGTGGAGATTGTCGTGGATTCATGTCTAGCCTCAATATCCAGCAAATTCTATCCGAAAATCTAAGGTGAGTGCGTGACCATGGCTTCTGGGCTTGTGGATTCGTTAGGGTTGTTTGGTGATAGGTTAAAATTGTTGATTTGATGTTGTTTGTGTTGAAACTGTCTGTGGATTGCGTGTGGATTGTTTGGATTGTGTTTATGTGTGCAGGTTTCGTGTTAACGCAGAGGAGGAATCGATCCGAGAGGATTATGATCGATTTCCCATGAATCTGCGACGACCTGTCGATCGACAGCCCTAGGGTGTGTCGATCGACAGGGTCACACGAGATCTGTCGATCGACACCTAGAGGTTGTGTCGATCGACAGGTGATCGAGGAGCTGTCGATCGACACCTAGAGGTTGTGTCGATCGACAGGGTCCAGTCGAGCTGTCGATCGACAGGCACCGTGGGTGTGTCGATCGACAGGTGTGAGCAGGGCTGTCGATCGACACCTAGTGGTAGTGTCGATCGACAGGCTGCCTGATGGGCTGTGGTTGAGCCGTTTGTTTGTGTTTGCGTGATTGTTTGGTGCATGTTTGCCTGAGCGGATCCATCGCGTCTGTGTGCGCAGTCGTAGATGGGAGGACCGTCTCACTGGGTATTTGTGATAATACTCACGCATCTCTTTTTTCCATGTGATGCAGGTAAAGGCAAATTGTGATCGTGGAATCATGGCAACGAAGAGGGAGATGATCTAGGGTCTCGTGTTGGGTGTTGCTGTGTGTTTATGTTGTTTTCATTTCTGTTTTAGAACCTCGTTAGGTTGCTGGTTTTTATTGATTTGGATTTGTTATTGGAATTGATTGGTTAGATTTCTAATAGATTGGTTTTATCTGGTTATTGTTCGGTTATCCGCTGTTGACTGTTTGCATGTGTTGCTTGGTTGTTGAGGATAGCATTTATGGGAATGCTAGTCCGAGACAAAGGATTATTGTTTAAAAAAAAAAAAAAAAAACGGGTCGGGTCGTTTCAGTTTGGTATCAGAGCCCTTATGGTTTTAGGACGGGCTAGAACTGCTAGGATTGAATTTGGTAAAATTACAATTCTGTGAGTTTGGGGGTTCTAGATCATCTTCCTTCGAGCCTTCAAAGAGATTCCACGGTAAGTGTTGTTTGTTTGTGTTTTGTTCTTTAGTGCTTAGTGTGTGCTGTGGTAAAACAGCAGGTTGGCTAGAGGCACTAGAGAATATGGCCTTGGTGGCCGGGGGACCGTGGAGGTCAGGATTGTGGTTGGGGACCAGTGAGTGAGTCGTCTGGGATGCGGCTCAGGGTTCCACGTTGAGACTGTGACAGAGCCGTAGACGTATCAAGAGGGTCTGAGTATTAGTGCGAGTGCCAGTGGGAGTGCCTGTGTGAGAGCCGGTGTGAGGGTTGTTGGGCCAGGGCTGGTACTTGAGCTAGTGCTGGATTCGCTCGCTGTTCGGGTGCGCCCGCAGGAGGAGTCTAGGTGACGAGTTGATCGGCTGACAGATCTGTTGCAGTAGGTGTTGTGGCGGGCACTAGTGAGGGAGTTGGCCGGGAGGGCAACTCAGAGTGTTGCGCGAGTGGCTGAGAGTGATCCGTAGACGCTTCATGACGGCTTGAGCGTCATTTAGGCTGCCAGCGTGCAGCCAAGTGTGAGGGCTGGTGGGGGCAGAGTGGTCCTAGGTTGGCTGCCGGGGGCCGGTGTGGGTCCTCGTGAGGTTGGTAGTGCGGGTGCGCCCGCGGGTGGGCTCAGTGTCGAGTGGATCGTCTGGCGGATTGGCTTCAGTAGTTTTTGGAGCGGTTACCGAGTGCGGTACGAGTTAGGCTCCGGTGATGCCACGAGTGGCAGAGGTGCGGCTGAGGGCTGCGGATGTTGGTAGGGTACCGTCTTATCTGCGGATAAGGGAACAGGTGCAAGAGAATTGGTGTAGGATTCTTTGCGAGTGGTGTGTTGCAGCTAGGAGGGTTCAGGCAGTGTTGGCCTGGGCGGACTTGTGGGCAGAGTGTGATGCCAAGTTCTTTCCTCGAGAGGCTGCAGATCGTTTAGAGACGAGGTTTTTGGGACTGGATCTGTGAGAGAGATCAGTTCGTGGGTATGTTTTGGAGTTAATCAGCTCATGGGTTGGGTTGGTTCATGCTGGTAGGAGCATGGAGGGCGAAGAGGCCCGAGATAAGAGGTTCTTGAGAGGACTTTGATTAGATTGAGGACATGGTGCGGAGTGTCCGTGTATGCTGTGAGAGCATAGTTGGTTGAGACTGCAGGAGGCATTGTTGAGACTCGAGAGAGCAGGCTGTGGTGGTTAGCCCAGTTGTTCAGTCTATTAAGTCTCAACAGGTGATACCTGGCAGGGCGGCAAGCCTGTGCAGGGGCAGAAAAGGAAGTGGGAGGATACTTCCAGTTTGAGGTAGAATGGCCGGGATGCTTCGGGTGCGGAAGCATGGGTCATAGTTGGCGAGATTGTTAGGTTTCTTAGCACATGGGAGTTGTGTGGAGACCTTTGAAGTGGGCAGTGGTGAATTCCACGGGTTGTTCGATTCTGGAGCATGATTGCTTCATCTCTTCGAAGTGGCTCTAGTGAGCGGGTTGGACCGGTAATGGTTGCGGAAGGGAAGTTTCTAGTTACTCATGGCAGGGCGAGGGGCGTGGAGTTTCTAGTGACTGGTAAGTGGATGACAGCGGACTTGGTGTACAGTCTAGTTGAACTGTATGATTGCATCCTGTGTATGGATAGGCTTGATCAGTACAAGTTCATCTGGAGTGTCGCCGGAGTCGTGTTGTGTTGGAGCGTAGTAGGAGAAGGTTGGTTTGTCAGGGAGTGAAACCAACTTCTGAGAGTCTCGGGATCTCTTGGGTGCAGGCTGAGGCTATGACTGAGAGGTTGCGAGACTTACTCGGAGACTATTTTGCTGGCGGAGTCTGTAGGTGAGGTTGCAGTGAGGGATATTCGGGTTGTCCAGGAACGTGAGGATGTCTTTCGGTCGCTGCGGGGATTGCCGTCATCGCGGTCGGAATCTCGCACGATTGAGTTAGAGCCTGGGACGACGCCGTTATCTAAGGCACCTTACAGGATGGCTCCAGCAGAGTTAGAAGAATCGGTGATGTTGGTGATGAAGAAAGATGGTAGTTTCCGGTTGTGCATCGATTATCGAGGGCTTAACCGAGTCATTATGATGAACAATTTCGTCTTCCGAGAATTGATAAGTTGTTGGATCAATTGTGAGGGGCTACTTGGTTCTTCAAGGATGACTTGGCATCCGGTTAACACCAGATTCTATTGATGAGGTGGTTGTCAGGAAAACGGCTTTCTTGACGAGTCATGAGTAGGGTGGAGTTAGTAAAGGTGCTTGTCGGGTTGACGAATGCACCTGCGGCATTTATGAGGTTGATGAACGGAGTTTTCCAGGAGTATCTGGATGAGTTCGTAATCATCTTCATCGATGATATTCTGGTTTATTCGAAGAGTCTGGAGGAACATGAGGTTCATTTGAGGAGAGTTCTGGAGAAGTTGCGGGAACAGAAGCTGTTTGCGAAGTTGAGTAAGTGCAATTTCTGGCAGAGAGAGATGGGATTTTTGGGTCACATCGTTTCTGCAGAAGGAGTTTCTGTGGATCCGGCGAAGATTCAGTCTATTCGAGATTGGCCTAGACCGAGGAATACAACTGAGATCAGGAGTTTTCTTGGGTTGGCAGGCTATTATCGGAGATTCGTCAAAGGTTTTGCGAGTATGGCTCAGTCTATGACGAAGCTGACGGGAAAGGATGTTCCTTTCGTGTGGTCTGCTGATTGTGAGCTGAGTTTCGCGAAGCTGAAAACGATGTTGACTAGTACACCAGTATTGGCGTTGCCTGAACCGGGTGAGCCTTATGTGGTGTACACAGATGCTTCGGGAGTTGGCTTGGGTTGTGTGCTGATGCAGCAGGGTAAGGTGATTGCTTATGCTTCAAGGCAGTTGAGGAAGCACGAAGGCAATTATCCTGTCCATGACTTAGAGCTGGCTGCAGTGATCTTCGCGTTGAAAATCTGGAGGTCTTACTTGTATGGTGGCAGAGTTCAAGTGTTCACTGATCATCATAATCTGAAGTACATTTTTACTCAGCAGAATTTAAATGTACGACAGAGGCGATGGTCAGAGTTGTTGGCTGATTACGACTTGGACATTGTTTACCATCCGGGTAAGGCTAACACTGTAGCTGATGCTCTTAGTCGGAGGAGGTATGATTCATCTCAGGAGTGGGATGTGGAGAATCTGGTGAGTGTGCTTAGTACTTTGAGGTTATGTGTTACTTCAGAGGAACCGTTAGGGTTAGCGGCGGCAGATCAGGCGGATCTTTTGAGCAGGATCCGAGTAGCTCAAGAGCAGGATCCGGTGTTGTTAGATCTCTCCAAGGCTACTGGTTCCGAGTATCAGGTTTCTGCTAACGGGACTATCTTAGTGCATGGACGAGTCTGTGTTCCTAAGGATGAGGACTTGAGGCAGGAAATTCTGAGAGAAGCTCATGCGAGTAAGTTTTCGATTCATCCGGGAGCGACTAAGATGTATCGGGATCTGAAACGGTATTATCATTGGATCGGGATGAAGAGAGACGTGGCAGATTGGGTTGCAGCTTGCAATGTGTGCCAGTTAGTGAAGGCTGAGCACCAAGTTCCTAGTGGCTTATTGCAGAGCCTACCCATTCCAGAGTGGAAGTGGGACATGATCACTATGGATTTCGTGGTAGGGTTGCCGGTTTCTCGGACCTATGACGCGATTTGGGTGATTGTGGATCGTCTGACTAAGTCAGCACATTTTCTGGCCATTAAGAAGACAGACGGAGCGGAGGTCTTGGCTAAGAAGTATGTGAAGGAAATTGTGAGGTTCCATGGAGTGCCAGCGAGTATTGTGTCGGATCGAGATCCGAGGTTTGCTTCAGTGTTCTGGAGAGCTTTTCAGGCTGAGATGGGCACTAAGGTGCACATGAGTACAGCTAATCATCCGCAGACGGATGGGCAGTCCGAAAGGACGATTCAGACACTGGAAGATCTGTTGAGGATGTGCGTGCTAGATTGGGGTGGTCATTGGGCGGATCACTTGAGTTTGGTGGAGTTCGCATATAACAACAGTTTTCAGGCGAGTATCGGAATGGCTCCTTTTGAGGCGTTGTATGGGAGGCCATGTCGTACTCCGCTATGTTTTACCCAAGTGGGGGAGAGGAGCATCTTTGGGGCTGATTTTGTTCAGGAGACGACGGAGAAGATCCGTGTTGTGAAGCTGAACATGAAAGAGGCTCAGGATCGGTAGAAGAGTTATGCCGATAGGAGAAGGAAAGAGTTGGAGTTTGCAGTCGGAGATCGAGTGTATCTCAAGATGGCGATGATGCGGGGTCTGAACAGGTCCATATCTGAGGATAAGGTGAGTACGAGGTACATGGGTCCGTTCCGGGTTGTGGAACGTGTGGGACCAGTTGCTTATCGGTTGGAGCTGCCTCCGATTATGGAGAAATTCCATGATGTGTTTCACGTTTCGAAACTCAGGAGATGCTTGCATGCTTCTGAGGAGGTAGCAGTGACGATTCCTGTAGATCTTCAGCCAAATCTGACTGTTGGGATGAGGCCGGTTAGGATTCTTGAGAGAAGTAGCAAGGTTCTGCGCCGGAAGAGAGTGCCGTTGTTGAGAGTCTTGTGGGACTGTGACGGTATTCAGAAGGAGACTTGGGAACCAGAGGCAAAGATGAAAACGAAGTTCAAGAAGTGGTTCGAGAAGCAAGCAGAAGAGTGAATTCATTTTTCTTTGTGGTTTCCAGTTTCAGTTTTTGTGTTGTGATCACCGTGTGTGGTGAGGTTTTTGGTTGTGGATTTTTGTATTTTCATTAAGTTGTAATGATTATGACATTTTTCCAGTGAATAAGAAAGTGTTTTCTTATGTGTTTGACTTTGAGAGTCATGTGTTTGTGGTTAGAGAACCCCGAAATGGAAGTTTTATTGTGGATAGAACTTGCCAGTTTCGGTGGGGACTCTAGCGGTTTGCGTGTGTGTGTGTGAGAGAGAGTCTCGGAATAGAAGTTTTACGGTGGTTAGAACTGTCTAGTTCCGGGAGAGACTCTGCAGGGACATCCGAGGTGAGGGATGGTCCGGGTGATCTGTGATGATCACGATTGTGATGGTATTCCGGGAGGGGAATATCATGTGAGACCTTAGGAGGTAGTTCCGGTCAGAGGTGCATTATAGACGTTAGGAATTGATTGCATAGCTCAGAGTTAGACCTCGGTCTTTCTTGGAGATTAGTCTCCGGCAGATCTTGAGAGATGCGTCTCTCCGGGGGACAGTGGGTTCCCCGCATACCGATCGTTTGTCAGGACTGCGCGGACTGAGATCGTGAGGGTATGGGGATAGTTTGGGAGGTTGCGACCTCTGGCAGATCTCTGCATACCGAGAGCTTGATAGACTGTGTGTCTTGATGGATTGAGGTGTGTGGAGATGATTGAGTATCGAACACCGTCAGGACTGCGCGGACTGAGGTGGGTTGATACTAGACACCTAGAGCTGAGGGGTGACGATCCCAAAGCTAGATGGTGGTTATGAGCTATGGGCAATCAATGTCTGAGACGGGTCTATGTGCATAGGACGGTTGTGAACCTCGGGAAGGTCTGGAAGATGTAGTCTCCGGTGTTGCTGGCGGGTTAGGCCAGGGTAGATTGTTGAGTAGAGTTAGAGGATTCGAGGACGAATCCAGTTTTGGTGGGGAAGAATTGTGACGCCCGTAAACCATTTTTTTGAGGAAAATGGAGGGGCTGTCGATCGACACACGTGATGTCTGTCGATCAACAGGGCTCTTAAGGGCTGTCGATCGACACACCTAGTGGTTGTCGATCGACAGGTGCCCGAATTGGTTGGTTTTCTGGTTCGATTTAAGTCGTTCAATTGGACCGGGCCGGTTTGGGTAAACCTTAGGGCTTCGTATTTAAGGGTTTTTGGCCGCATTTGAGCGAACCAAAGTCCCAAAAACGCAGCAGACAGAGTTTGAGAGGAGTTCTCTGTTTCCTGTGAGTTTTTGAGAATTAGGGTTTCGTTTCTTGAGAGATTTGGAGTAGTTTCTTGTGGAGATTGTCGTGGATTCGTGTCTAGCCTCAATATCCAAATTCTATCCGAAAATCTAAGGTGAGTGCGTGACCATGGCTTCTGGGCCGGTGGATTCGTTAGGGTTGTTTGGTGGTAGGTTAAAATTGTTGATTTGATGTTGTTTGTGTTGAAACTGTCTGTGGATTGCGTGTGGATTGTTTGGATTGTGTTTATGTGTGCAGGTTTCGTGTTAACACAGAGGAGGAATCGATCCGAGAGGATTATGATCGATTTCCCATGAATCTGCGACGACCTGTCGATCGACAGCCCTAGGGTGTGTCGATCGACAGGGTCACACGAGATCTGTCGATCGACACCTAGAGGTTGTGTCGATCGACAGGTGATCGAGGAGTTGTCGATCGACACCTAGAGGTTGTGTCGATCGACAGGGTCCAGTCGAGCTGTCGATCGACAGGCACCGTGGGTGTGTCGATCGACAGGTGTGAGCAGGGCTGTCGATCGACACCTAGTGGTAGTGTCGATCGACAGGCTGCCTGATGGGCTGTGGTTGAGCCGTTTGTTTGTGTTTGCGTGATTGTTTGGTGCATGTTTGCCTGAGCGGATCCATCGCGTCTGTGTGCGCAGTCGTAGATGGGAGGACCGTCTCACTGGGTATTTGTGATAATACTCACGCATCTCTTTTTTCCATGTGATGCAGGTAAAGGCAAATTGTGATCGTGGAATCATGGCAACGAAGAGGGAGATGATCTAGGGTCTCGTGTTGGGTGTTGCTGTGTGTTTATGTTGTTTTCATTTCTGTTTTATAACCTCCTTAGGTTGCTGGTTTTTATTGATTTGGATTTGTTATTGGAATTGATTGGTTAGATTTCTAATAGATTGGTTTTATCTGGTTATTGTTCGGTTATCCGCTGTTGACTGTTTGCATGTATTGCTTGGTTGTTGAGGATAACATTTATGGGAATGCTAGTCCGAGACCAAGGATTATTGTTTAAAAAAAAAAAAAAAAATGGGTCGGGTCGTTTCAAGTGACCTGATGATTACAGAGAACTTTGAAGAACTATATTCATCATGAATCAGTTCTTAGTTTCATGGAAAATGTTTATAGATATAAAATAAAGAACTACATGGCGGATGTTTCATCAACCACATTTCCTGGTTTCAGGTCATCCCCCTTCCTATTAAAAGACAAGTCACTTTAGTTAGCCTAATCCTCCCTCCTATTAAAAGCCAAGTAAAAAATGATGACTAGGCTTAAAAATGATGACATGTAATGATGACATGGATTGACTTAAAATATGACATGGCAAAATGCTCTCAAATCATTGGATAAAAATAATTTATTAAAAAAATCCTAATTATTTCACAAACAATTTTTTTTTAGAAAAACAACAAAAAAATATTTTCTAAAATATTAAACAAAAAGAAGTTAAGATTCAGTTTTTCAAAAAAAACTTATTTTATGGAAAAAACCAAACATATATTACGTATCTTCTTACTATTAAATGGACTAAACAACTACGCATTAATAAAAAATTGTATAATAAGACAAAGATTAAGAAAAACCTGAAAAGAAGTGGCCTAAAATAAATATGATAAAGAAGAAAATGAAGAAAAAAACTCATTCCTATTAAAAGACAAGTCACTTTAGTTATCCTAATTAATTGTTATAATTTGATTGGTTTAAAATGATGACATGAATTGAAAAATGATAACATGTCTTTAGATTAATTGTGACATGGCTAATTCCTCTAAAATCATTGGATAACTAAAAAACAATTAAATAAAAAAATCTAATATATTTCAAGAGCTCAGGCTAATTTAAAGAAGATATTGTAGTTGGTAATTCAAAAAAATAAAGATTATAGTTGGTTAGGAGTATCAGACTAATCAATTGATTTAATTATTGTGTTTTTATACTGCAATTTTATACAAGAAAACTTTGACAAATCTTATTAAAATAGTCATGGTACATCTTTAAAGAGTTTCTTATGCTATAAGGTCAATTTTCAAAAAGTAAAGTTGCATATTGAAAATTACATGGAAAATTCATGTGATGAACATATAAACAAATAAATATATTTACCATTTTTATAATTAAGAGTTTTAAGTGAAAAAAAACATCTTTAAATCAGAATAATAGATCTCTACAATTATTCATTTTTTAAATTTTTTGTAATATTAGAGCAATATTCTTAAGTTTAAAACTATATTTTGAACAAAACAAAAATAGTCGAAAATGATAAAAAGAAAAAGAAAAAAAGAAAGACTAGAAGATGAAGAAGCTAAAGAAGAATGAGAATACAAAGACAGAGAGAAACAAATACTAGAAGACGAAGACAAAGGAATGAAAAGGAAACTAAATAAAATAAAGATGATGAACAAAATAACGGATAGAAGAGAAACTAGCAAAAAGAGACAAGATTTTATGAAAAAGAAGACGAAGAAAACCTGAACGAAGAATAAAAAATTAAACTAGAGGAAGACGTTTAATAAGAAAAAAGAAAAGAAAGAGAATAATATATATTGACAGAAGAATGAAAAGAAAATGAACACGAACACAATCTCAGATAAAGAAGTAAAAAAAACAAAGAAAAAAATATATATATAGACTTAATGGAGTAACTAGGGAAGTTTATGAAAAGTCATTTGGAAATTACAATAATTCTTCAAAGTATATGAAGAACAATGAACAAACTATAGCGAGAGAAATTTATGGAAAGTCATTTGAAAATCCAGGTGATACTGATTTTTACTGAGTCCTACAAATAACGATGTTATTATATGCTTTTAAGATATACAATTTTATGACTATGTTGATTTTAAGGTATTTTGTATAAAAAAAAAATCAAAATGTTCAGCACTCAGTTTCTTTTTTTTGCATTAACTCAAGTGAAGAGAAAGTTTATCTAAACTCTAATAGTCTCATTCAGATATTGATCCAGATGATGATTTGGTGTACGCGGCAGGGTTTTTGAAACCTTCAAAGTGTGTTGAATGCCTAGATTAAAGGTTGGTGCTCATATCATGCGTCTTCGTACCATTGGCCCTAAAAGAGGGTTATGCAATTGGACAAGACTTATAGTTACTCAGTTGGTACGTCGTATGACTGAGGGTAGAATCATAATAGGAAATGATAAATCAGGCGAAAAAGTTTTAATGCTTAGGATGTTTGTCACCCACCAGAAACAAAGTTTTCTTTTAGAATGCGGCACATACAATTTTCAGTGATTTTCGTTTTTGTAATCGTATCATAAATAAAAATCAAAGCCAAACACTAAAAAATGTTGGTCTATTTCTACTGAGACCTGTATTCTCTCATGAACAACTATATGTTGTCCTATCGAGAGTCAAATCTATAAGTGAGTTGAAAATCTTAATTACTGACAAAGAAGGAAAAATGCCCCAAAAAACTATGAATATCCTCTATAAGAAAACGTTTTCAAAACCTTGAGTAGCTTTTTGAAATTTATCTTCTGTTTTATTAAAATTTAATAAAACAAACTTCTGTTATTAAATTTTTTATTATTCAACATTTCATTGACATAAGCAATGTAAACCATTTTCTTTCTTTTCTCCATGTTATATGATATTTTACTTTACATAACTCATAATTTATAATATCTTTAATACTTTTATTCTCAAAGAAGAGCACGCATATAAAGAAAAAGACAAAGAATAAGAAGTTTTATAAACCTGGAAAATGATAAGAAAAAAGTAAAGATGAGGCATAAAAGAAAATAGAAATAAACCTGAATTAAAAATAAAATATCAATGGATAATAATGAAACGTAGTTAGTTATTCTCATTAAGAGACTTTACAAACTTTTCATGTATGCATATAATGCCAGTAAATCACCTTGAAAAAAAAGGAATGAATCATTTTGTTTGGTTTCGTATTTTTTATATATATTGGAACGGTGTACTCCTTATATTTTTTCGGTATATCTAATTTTGTTTTCATTGCAATACAAATTCAAAAGTTAAAAAATCAAAAACTCCTTCTTTTCAAAGTAACTTTCAAAATTAAAAATCGTATCTTATGCATATTAATATTTTACATACGTATAATTTAAAAGACTAACAATCATGCATATTTAAGGTTTAGATATAATAAATTTAATACTTATGTTTTTTTAAAAGTTCATACCGCACATGGTGCGGGTCAATCATCTAGTTAAGAATACATCATTAGTAGTCATCTTTATATATATAAAAAAAAATTAACTTTAAAACTATGGTTAAAATTAATGATATAGTTTTCTCTACATCTTCTAGAATCGACATTCTACAGCTATTTTCTACGGCCGGGTAAAAGAATTTATATTGTACTAGATTGTCTATCTTCTGCATTGCTATAGAATATGTCTTCTTCTAATTGTACTTCGATCTACGAATTTTAGAACACACATTCTAACACTTCTTATGTCGTCTACCAATGACAAAAGATAATTTCTTGCATTTTGTCTACAGTCTACTACTACAGTAGAATATGTTTTCTGGAAATCAGTTATAATAAATAATTTAAATTCGTTTTAATTAATATTTTAAATTCGTTTTTCCATAAATAATTTTAAAAAAAAAAATAAAAAATCCCCTAAATCTAGGATCTAATATTCTCCATATCTTGTAGTTTCCTTAAAAAAAATTAAAAATTAGTATAATTACAGATTTCCTTATTTAATTTTTAAAATACAAAAACAATATATATTTAACAAAATTAAGAGGTAATTTTGTATTGAAAAACATGAAAATTTTAGTGGGACAAACTTGCTCCTTTAAAGGTATTGTGGGACAAAACACATTTCCATGCGTCTTGATTTTACAATTTTCCCTTTGGAAAATTCCTCTACAAAATTTACAAAAGTCGCTTTGGGTTTTTGGATATTCGGTTCGGTTTCAAACTTTCAAATAAGTGTCGATCGGTTCTAGATATTTCAGATAGAGAGTTTAAGATCTATCTATATAGGTACAGAAGATATTTCGATTCAATTTTGGTTTGGTATTATTCAGTTCCGGGTCAATTCAATTTTGTATTATAAGAACCGGTAAATATTCGAAACTTTTCAGGAAATTACCTGAAACGTATTCAAATCTATTATATTATTTAAGAGGTGAGAATACACCGAGTTATTTTTTTTATTACAAGTCTTTTTTTGTGTTGTCATTAACTTATTTTATTTCCAAAATGATATATTTTATAATTGATTTATAGTTCTTTTTTTGTTTTAATCGATATAATCAAAAATGAACTATAATATTTATTTTTTAACCGATATATCCAAAATTATATATAATTTCTAGATAATTATATATTTTCTTTAAAAATCTTAGTCGATAATTGTCTATTTTTTTAAAGAAACGCCGAACCTAAATTCTCAAGCTGTTAAGAAGTAAGTAAATGTGATTATTCATCCTCTTTTGACACTAAGCTTAGCTAGCTAGTGTACAAGTGTATTAAACACTAATCAAGATTGTTCTAGTGACATGTGTCATTAATCATGCAAAATTTAGTTAATCTTTTCTCATGTTAATAGTTTGTATTGTTGCGAAGAAAAATTGAATAAAAAAAATATTTTGATTTAATTACTCTCTTTAAATTACTTTTTGCATTGTTTTCTTATTAAGTGTTTTACTTAAGATTAAACACATAAGTTTAGACAAATACCTTTTTTCACAACACATTATCAGCACAATCGTTTCTCGATCCGTTCCGATCAAACGTAAGGTAGGTAATATCTAAACTTGTGCTAATTATATTATATGCATGTTGGTTTAATTTGAGGTTTTATATATATTGTATATATGGAGTGGTAGGTTACGCCTCCTCTTTTATTTAATGGTAGGCTTTGCCTCCTCGTATATTCATGCATATATATTTAAATTATTGTTTGTTATTTTTATGCTTAATTTGATCATGCATCTTTAAATTAAAGATGATTGTTGAATATGTTAATTGAATAATTTGTATTTATTAAATATATGGCGATCATATTAAAATTTGTAAACATCGATCGGTTGAAAACGGCATCAAAGTAAATTGAAAGCTTAAAGCAACGATGTTTTTCCATCACCACTTAGACAATAGGTTAAGAGATGTTTAACCATTAATCCGTCTAACTAGAATTAGCCCCATTCCGAGAAGTGAATGTGGTAGCATCTAGTAATAATTGATAAGGACGTGGATCCGGATACGGTAGAGACCATAGTCACGGTAATGAATAAGATGGTGGACGAGGAGGTGGAAAAATAATTCCAGCCAGATAATTCTAAGGAAGAGAAAACCAATAAATTTGGTTGCGTTGTGAAAATAAAAATGAGGTTACTTGTTATGGATGTGGCATGCAAAGATAACGAGTACATAGATGTTGTACTCCAAAATATTTAGCCTATCGTATCAAGCATCACTAAAGGCAAAAGGAAATAATGTTAGAAAAAAAAATTCATCGTGGATGAAAATGTTTTTTTCTTTAATGGCCTAACTGACGATACTTATTTTGATGTAGTAAATTCTCTTGTTGTATTAGATGAATCACAAGAAAATAAAAGAACCAAGATCGACGGGATATGATAAGTATAATAAACATCATAGTATCGCTTTTAAATGTTTAATATTATGTGTATGTTTAATGTTTTTATGTTGTTTAATGTATCATTTTGTATGATAAAAAGTGACACCAGAAAATGTCACAATTTGAAATTATGGATGGAGATATATGTCTAGGGGACAGTGCGACAACGCACACAATACTTAAAGATAAAAAGTATTTCTCCGATCTCAAATTAAAAGACTCCGCGGGAAGCGTGAGTACTATAAGTGGTAATGCAAAAATTATTAAAGGCCATGGTAGAGCCAGATTTTCAATGCCAATGGGGACAAAGTTTGAAATCAGTGATACATTATATTCCCCAGAATCATTTAGAAACTTGATAAGTTTCAAAGATATCAGGAATAATGGATATCATATAGAAAGCATGAATAAAGATGTCATTGAATATCTTTGCATTACATCGGAGTGGAAACATGTATTGGAAGAGTTACCAATGATGTCCTCCGGATTGTATTGCGCAAAAATAAATATGACTGAGCCCTACGTTACAGTAAACCAGAAGTTTACTAATACATTTAAAGTCTGGCATGAGAGGCTAGGACATCCGGGATCAGTCATGATGAGAAGAATTGTGCAAAATTTGAATGGGTGAAAAACCAGAAGATTTTTCAATCGGGAGAGTTTTCATGTAAAGCATGTTCTCAAGGAAAACTTATAGTGAGGCCGTCTCCAGCCAAAGTTGGAAATGAATCCCATGTATTCCTAGAGAGAATACATGGTGATATATGTGGACCGATTCATCCACAATGCGAGCAATTTAAGTATTTCATGGTATTGATTGACGCATCCAGTAGATGGTCATATGTGAGTCTATTGACCACAAGAAATACGGCTTTCACAAAATTCATTGCCCAAATAATCAGGTTAAAAGTACAATTCCACGATTATGCTATAAAGAAAGTAAGATTAGATAATGCGGGTGAATTTACTTCTCAAGCATTTGATGAGTACTGTATGTCAATGGGGATTGATGTTGAACATGCAGTGCCCCATGTGCATACACAGAATGGAATGGCTGAGAGCTTGATAAAACGGCTACAATTAATTGCAAGGCCACTGATATTGAGAACAAAGCTCCCAATTTTTGTATGGGCACATGCTATATTGCATGCGGCAGCATTGGTCTAGGTAAGGCCAAGTGCATATAATAAATATTCCCCATTATAGTTGGCATCTGACCAATAACCAAATATATCCCATCTCTGAGTTTTGGGGTGTGCGGTCATTATACCAATAGCGCCACCGCAAAGAAAAAAAATGGGGCCGCAACGGAGATTGGAGATATATGTCGGGTATATGTCACCAAGTATAATACGATATCTTGAACCGGTAACTGGTGATATGTTTACGGCACGATTTGTTGATTGCCATTTTAATGAGGAAGAATTCCCTGCGTTAGGGGGAGGAATAAATCAAGTACCAAAAGATGTTACATGGTGTAATCCATCTTTGGTTTATCTTGATCCCCCAACAAAACAACGCGAGTTGGAAGTTCAAAAGGTTATACACCTAAATAATATGGCAAACCAGTTACCAGATGCGTTCACAGATACAAGAAGAGTGATGAAGTCATATATACCCGCTGCTAATGCTCCATAAAAAATCGATGCTCCTGAAGAACATGTGGATGGAAGCAAAGTAAATGAACCGAGAGTTCAATTAAAGCGAGGGAGGCCAATGGGCTCAAAAGATAAAATTCCCTGCAAGAAAATTAAGAAAATTGGTTGAGCAAAATAAAAAGATTCAAGAGGAATCTCATAAAGAAAAATATCTAGAGGATATAAGTGAAAAGGATCTAGATGAACCTGATACAGAGAAATGTCCATAAGACGTTGAGAATAAAGAAAATTTTGAGATATCCATGAGCTACGCCCAAAGTAGAAAATGATGGGGTATAAATGAAATATAAGATATTGATAGGATATTCTCTTTCTTTGTATCGAAAGAAATGGATCATGATGATGATCCAGATCCAAAATGTGTAAAAGAGTGCCAAGAAAGACATGGTTGGGAGAAATGGTAAGAGGCCATGAGAAATGAATTAATCTCCTTTAAGAAAAGAGATGTCTTGCCCCGTTGTCATTACACCATAAGATGTAATGCCAGTCATATACATATGGATCGTTGTAAGAAAAAGAAATGAAAAAAATGAAGTCACGAGGTATAAGGCAAGACTCGTGGCACAAGAATTTTCTTAGAGACCAGGAATTGATTATGAAGAGACATATTTCTCGGTAATGGATGTAATCACATTCAGGTACTTGATGAGCCTAATGACATCAATTTTTTTATAAATGTACCTGATGGATGTTGTGACTACATACCTATATGGATCGCTTGATAGCGACATATATATGAAAATCCGAGAAGGGTTAAAGATCTCAGAAGGATCTAAAAGTTTAGAAATGCAAGAGGCATTGTCTAAAGGAATTTGTTCGGTCAAACTACAGTGATCACTTTATGGAATGAAACAATTCGGACGCTTGTGGTATAATCGCTTAAGTGAATACTTGTTGATGAGAGGATATATCAACGACGCGATATGTCCTTGTGTATTTATAAAGAAATTCTTATCAGGATTCGTGATCATTGTTGTTTATGTTGATGACCTGAGCTTAATTGGAACTCAAAAGGATATTAATGATGCAAGAACTCATATGAAAGAGGAGTTCGAAATGAAAGATCTTGGAAAGATAAAGTTTTGTCTCGGCCTCCAGATAGAGCAATTCCAAGATGGAATATTTGTGCATCAATCAAATTATACCAAGAGAATGTTGAAACGATTTAATTTGGATAAAGCGAATCATTTGAGTAGTCCAATGGTCAATAGATCACTTCAAATTGAAAGTGATCCGTTTAGGCCTTGTGAAGGTAAGCAAGAAATATTAGGTCCAGAAGTACCTTATATGAGTGCTATAGGTGTTTTGATGTATCTTGAAAATTGTACTAGACCAGATATAGCTTTTGCTACTAACTTACTTGCAAGGTACAATTCAGCTCCTACGCGTCGACATTGGAATGAAATAAAACATATCTTCCGTTATCTACAAGGTACAATTGATTTGGGATTATATTATGTTAGAAACTCGAAACTTGTCTAGTTGGTTTTGCAGATGCTGGTTATTTGTCTGATCCGCATAAAGCTCGATCGCAAACCAGATATTTTTTTACAATGGGAGGAACCGCGATCTCGTGGCGTTCACAAAAGCAGAGTTTGGTTGTCACTTCATCAAATTATGCGGAGATCATTGTACTTCATGAGACATGTAGAGAATGCGTATGGTTGAGGTCGATGACTCAACACCTACAAGGTGCAAGTGGAATAGTCACCAACAAAGAACCAACGATTCTTTACAGAGATAATGTTGCTTGTGTTGCGCAAATTAAAGAAGGATATGTCAAGAGCGACCGGACAAAGCACATTCCGCAAGATTTTTCTCTTATACTCAAGAACCTGTGGAGAACAAGGAAATCAATGTACAAAAATAAATGTGCAATACATTCGCTCAAGTGACAATACAGCAGACTTGTTTACAAAGGCGCTTCTGACAACCATGTTCAAAAAACACGTTCAGAGTATCGAGATATAAATAGAGAAAGTTAAACTGGTCATTTCCATGGGGAGACTGCACTCTTTTTCCCTTGTCATGGTTTTTGTCCTACTGGATTTTTACCGTGACAAGGTTTTTAACGAGGCAGTCTGAGACCGGACGCATAAAAAATGATGAATATTCAAGGGGAATATTAAGAATAAGTAAATGTGATTATTTATCCTCTTTTGACACTAAGCTTAGCTAGCTAGTGTACAAGTGTATTAAACACTAATCAAGATTGTTCTAGTGACATGTGTCACTAATCATGCAAAGTTTGACTTATCTTTTCCCCTATATATCATATATATAATTAGGGAGTCCTCACTTCATCTAAGGTGTCCACATAGGCAAAAAAATTTTTTAACAATTAATTTTAGTTTTAAGTTCATTTAGTTCATGTTTATGTATATTTATTGTTACTTATAGCTACTAATTTTTTAATTAAATTAGAAAACGAAAAATAAGTCAATAAATTATAAAAGTAAAAATTAATATTTGAGTATTTACTATGAATTTATGATAACGATACAAGTTTATATATTCAATTTCAAAAATTAGAAATATGTAAAATGAATATACATATAAGAAAAAGTGAATAAAGATAATCAAAGAATCAAAGAAAAAAAATCTTGAGTGTCAGAAAATTGTTAAGAGGCTATTGGTTTTTTTTTGTCATGAACGCACTTACACCTATTCGTTAAAGAAATACATGAGCATATTTAAACCAATGAGGGATGAACGTGTTAATATAAGCGGTTGTTGATATAAAGATAAAGAATATATATTATTTCACTAAAAGCATACTGAACCATCTAATTAAAGATGAGATAATAAGATGAAAATTTAGGATATACAATTTTATTTATAATTTTATGGAAGTATGAAAGAAAAATATGAAAGTGTTATAATACTACTATTTTAAAGATATAAGGTATAAATTGGTGTAAGACAAAAAAATCACGCATTGCTTGAGTTATGTTCTACTACAAATAAGTAAACAAAGTAACATAAAATTGTAAATAGTTAAATCAAATTTTTGTCATTAAGTTTAATAAATGCATCATACGAACCATATTTTAAGATTATTTGAGTATTTATTTTCGAATTAAAAATTACAATAATGAATTACTTTTATTTTTATGGTCATTAGAAAATAATCAAAATATTATGAATTTATATATAAGAGCGTTGAATAGAAATGTTAATAAAAAACAATTAGAAAAAATAGATTCAATGATGTTAATTATTGAAGTATCGTAATTGAGTTTTAGCCGATTGTTACAAAAAAAGAGGATGTATGATTTCACTAAAGGATATTGAACGATTTCACTAAAATAAGAAAATAATTTGTGATCTTTATGTAAAAATGTACGTAGTTCTACAAAAAGGCATTCCCCGACGAGCTTATGTAATTCAATATTTGAATCAATGATTTTAAAAATGTAGAGAAACAAAAACTATTTTCGAAATGTTTAAGAAAACGTAAAAAAAAATTATGTATAAATTAACTTTCTATAATTATATTAGTGTTTGGTGAAAAAATGACAAAAGTAAATATATTGGTTATATTTAGAATTTGTTTGAAGATTGGATGAATTTATTATGTAATAATAGATAAAGTAATAAGTTCTCAAAAACTAAACAGCTATTATAATGACAAAATTTTATAATGACAAATTAATAATCGAAAATATGATATTATAATGTGTAAAAAAATGTAAAATATATATACTAACATAAAATATTTACTAATTCATGTTATACATGATATTGATAGAAAATACAGGAAAATAACACAAAAATATCAAAAGAAGCCAAACTCGCGCAACGCGCGAGTCCAACCCTAGTAGTTTGTAATGTTGAGAAGAAAAGTTGAATAAAAATAACATTTTAATTTACTCTCTTTAAATTACTTTTGCATTGTTTTCTTATTAATTGTTTTACTTAAAATCAAACACATAAGTTTAGATAAATACCTTCTTTTGATATATAAATATTAGTAACTAGGTGGTTGACCCGCACCGTGTGCGTGTGCGGGTATGATATGTTTTAGGAAATACATTAATTTTTTATATATATAATACAATGTTATTATTTATATTTGTGTGGAATTTAAACGGGAATGATTGATAACAATTTGTAAACTTTAATTATTCGTGAAAGAATGCTTTGACATATAAGAAAAGATTTGCAACAAAATTGGGGAAATCCAATCTAGATCTATTTAGGGGGAGGTATTGGACTTGAGACTTCAAGAGAATTAGAAAACAATAGAATTTAATGTATTGTGGAGGAATTAATAGATTTCCATCGAATTCTTAGCAAAAGAGGTGAGAATTGGGTCTTCATATTTCTCTCCTACAATACTATTAGATTCTTTTGGAATCTAAAAGAATAAAAAGTGCAGGAAAATTGAATAACACAAAAATTTAAAAGAATTAAGATTCTAATCAATTGAATAACACAAGAATTTAAAAGAATTCATAAAACAAATAATTGAATAACAATGGAATTTAATAGAATGTCTAATTCTTTCAAAATCTATTCAATTCTTGAATTGAATAAATTTGCTAGAGATAGGGAGCGAGAAATCAAGATCTGATTTGTCTTCTTGTTTTTCTACTTATTCTTTTTTCTCTATGAATTGTACTCTCAGCAAATAGTTCTAGATTTCTTTCTTTTCCGGTTTATTGATTCGTCTCTGACTTTTTATTTGTACTTAGAACTTGTTATAGTCTTCATATTCTTTTCTTTCTCCTTCCAACTTTTATTCATATGTTTTTCCTTATTTTGTTTTCATCATCCTCGTCTTCTCCTACTTGTAAGTTGTCAAAAGCGAAGAATGTGTTAGGGTTCTATTCATCTTTCATATTTGCTAAAAGCCTAAAACTCATTTTGAATATGAAATTGATTGACCAAACATTTGAAAGGTGCGCAAAAATGTAGATTGACCATGTAAATCTGTTCGTTTCCAACTCCGCAGTATTTTAACGCAAGTATAGCTGTTAGATGGGTGTAAATCGGCCACATTATCTAATTGTGCCATGATTAATTATTTGGAATAAATGTGATAGATTTCTTGATATGATAGTTTTAGTAATCTGAAATGTATATATATTGAGTTTAGTTAGAGCTGTTAAAATTTAATTTAATATAATATCTTACAGATAAATAATTTAAAACTAAAATTAAATAAAATATTCTTAATTTCTTATGGGTTATAAGAAAACTTCATATATTTTCAGATTTGTAAATTTTATTGAATATTCTATGGAATATTAGAATATACGACAAGTGCATCAATTTGTCTCTTAATTTAATTTCTTATCGGTTATAACAAAACTTCATATAGTTTTGTTAGATCTTGATTAAATATTAATTTTTGCGTGGATTTTTATCTCTGCCAAACAAAGAGTCCATGGTTTTTTTTTGCAAATGTAGATAGAATAGTACGATACTAAGGAGGTTTTCAATGCATTTTCAATGTACGTAGACATGAAACAAAGAATCTCCATGCATTTTCATAATCTGAACTCCATGCATTTCAATGAACGTTTATATTGACAACGAATCTCTATCCAACGCTACTCTCATATAGATTTTACTTTAGTTCATAATTATTGTTATTTCTATAAATCAAAACAAATATTATTGTGTTAAAAAAAATTGTGGTTTGGGGTATATTAAAAGGGAACATTTAGAAAGTCGGCAAAGTAGTGAATATTGGAAAAAATAAATTGTGGTTTATTACTTTCGATTAAAAATAACTTGATATGCAAATCTTGTGGTTTGTTAAATTTTCTTTTCAAGTTAAATGAATAATAGAAATTTGTTATGCATTTTTGTGAAATTATTTAATTATCCAAATGATTATGCCATGTCACATTTTTAGTAATCCATGTCATCATTTTTTTGCCTAATCATCATTTTTTAACTAGTCTTTTAATAGGAATGGGGATATTTCACAATAATACTATCATTCAACACACAAACAAAATCACCCTTATATCACGTACAACTAAAACACATTTAAGCACTACGTAACACTAATGTATCTTTATGGTTTGTTTTCTTTGTGACCATAATCACAAAACTCATTTTGTCAAAATAATCTCCTCGGACAAGACCAAAATCAACGTCTAAGGATACTCTCACACCATTCATGCCACCACTTCCATCAATCTCTCCTCCTTCTCCACATTTGATGTGACTTTAGATATCCAAATTCATTTTTAACATCTAACATGTGTAAATTTTTGCAATTTACAATCTGATGATCTTTTGTTTTTTTTCATTTTCCATTCAATTATATAATTTTGAATTAGAATTCGGGCAAAAATTGAAGAAGGTTATGTCGTCTTTTATTTTACAAAAACTTAAATATTTTTTTATTTAAGTTTAGCTGATTATTGGTGTTAATTGATCAAAGTAGAAGCTCCCATATAGATTAACGTAAACTAGGGCGGTATCCGCGCCCTGCGCGGGAAAATAGTTAAAAAACAAAAATTCATAACAATGCATAACTTGAATAAAAGAATTTAGAGGATACTAAAACAAAGTCTTGTAAACCATAAAATTATTTAATAACAATGCATAACTTTATAAAAAAGTTTAAAGAATACAAAAATAAAGTCTTCCAAACCACAAAATTATTTCATATGAGGCTCACAACGTTAAATTCAACCTACAACATTATGCATTATGAATAACAACTTTGATTATACCTAGTATTGGAGCAATATCATCGAAATGAAGATCCTCCCATTCGATACAATGAGATTCCAATTGCTTTATTTCATCCACGGCTTCCTACTCATAAAACTCAAGGTCTTTAATCATATCTTCGAGTTCCTGCTTTCATTAGGAATCTTCTTTAGATTTTTGCATGCTTGTTGGTATCATTTATGAAGCTATGTATAACCAAGAAAATCATAGTGATGGTGTCAGTATAAATAACCAACAAATTGATGCGAAACAAACTATAATCAAACTAATCCTATGTTCATTAATATACTTAATCCTACATTCGGTTCGATAGTCTCTCTCCTTATTCTCAATTACATCGAACCTAAAAAATAAAACTGTATTGGAAATCGATCTTAGGAAACAACATTGGTATGAACCAAGATGCAAAACATACATAAAGTTATCCACATATCTCACTAACCATAAAATCGATCTCATAGTTAAACATTCTCCACATATCTCATTAATCATGAAATCGATCTCAAAGTTAAACCATCTTATAAATAGTAAACACGTAAACACAAAAAGTGAGAGATTTAATAAAGAAAAATCGCACTCGTTCGTTTTCATTGATTTACCCATATAAAACGAAACTAATAAGATATCTTTTAAATATATGTTTTTCGAAACGACACAAGATATAATTATGATAGATGTATTTTAAATAAAACCCGACAAATTGTATTGAATATGAAATAAAGAAATGTATGTGTGGGTAGTAAGACCAAAACATGTAAACACAAATATAAATGATGAACTACCAATTTATTAGGAATCATGATGCGTAAGATACAAACCATATATAATCATAATATATGTATTTCTAATAAAACGAAACATATAAAATGTTTTACAAAAACCCAAAGAAAAAAACTCTAATACGTAAACAAAACCAATAACTAATCGGTTGGTTCGACGTTTATCTCCATATTAGTCAGAAAGAGGCATTTGGAATCAGTTTCCTTTAGCTCTCTATGTAAGAAAGTTGTTTTAACGTCAAGTTATTTCAATTCAAGATCCTCTTGAACAACAATTGCAAGGAGTATCAATGCATGCTTAACAACATGGGCAAAGACTTCATTATAGTCAATGCCTTCTCTCTGAGCGTGTTCCTTGGCCATAAGTCTCGCTTTGAACGTGGTTCTTCTATTCCAGGAATTCCAATTTTATACTTGTATATCCATCGGTTTCCAATGATCTTTTGATTCATTGGTCTTTTCACAACTGTCCAGGAATTATTTATGGACTGAAAATCCATTTCTTCATCCATTCCAAGCTTCCAGTTTTCCCACTTGAGATTTCTTCTTGCTTCATTGTAGTCTGCAGCTTTGATCTCACCACCATCTTCTGCAGTATACAAAGCCTCTGCAAAATAATCTTTATCATCAAAGCGAGTTGGAGCTTTGATCACCCTTCTTACTCGATCCCTAGCTAAGTGATAGCTCAGAGGACACTGATTTAAGTCATCTACTACAACAACATTATCATCATTATCTTCTGGTGTAGCATGGGAAGGAGTTGCAGGTCTTGAGCTCAAATCCTCTTCTGTATCCAGGTCCAAATCTTAAAAAAATCATGGATGAGAGTCATTTTCATCTTCTAGACTCTCTTGTTTCAAATCCAAGTCTTTATAAGTTGTATTTTCTTGAAAAATAACATTGCGGCTCACCACAACATTCTTTTCCTTTACTAACCAGATTTTATAGGCCTTAACCCCATATGGATAACCTATAAGAACCCCTTTCTTAGTGTTGGGACTGAGCTTGTCATCATCAAAGTGCACAAACATAAGACACCCAAATCTTCTTAAGTAGCTGTAAACAGGAGACTTTCCATACCATTTCTTATTTGGAATATCGAAATTCAGTACTGATAATGGTGTTTTATTAATGAGGAGAGCAATAGTGTTAGTAGCCTCTGCCCAAAATATTTTTGGGAGACCAGAGTCACCAACCATGCTTGCTTCTCATCTTCTCCATCAAGGTTCTATTCATGCGCTATGTGGCCCCATTTTGTTGAGGGGTATAAGCACAAGTCTAGTGCCATTGTATACCCTTTGATCCACAAAATTCATCGAATAACTGGTTGTAGAATTCAAGACCCTTGTCGGTTCTTAGAGTTTTAACTTTCTTGTCACTTTGATTCTCCACAAGATTGATCCAATCAACAAACCTCTCAAAAGATTCTTCTTCAGTTTTCAGAAACTACACCCAAACTTTTCTGGTGTAGTCATTGATGAATGAGATAAAATAATGACAATTACTTAGAGATGGAGGCACTGAAGGAGCTCCCCAAAAATCAGAGTGAATATACTCGAGTTTCTCTCTAGTGTCATGTTGTGCCAAATCATTACCGTATCCCATATCAATAAACACTAATCTTAGAAAAACACAAAAACTCAGAAGTTTCTAGATAAACGTATGAGTTTTTTCTACATCAAAATATAACCAACATGAACAAATCTCACAAAAATGTTTGCGTTTGTAATATTGGGTCCAAATTATTTATCACTCTCCAAATTCTTCTTGTAGTATAAGAAATGGTGAAGCTACGTTTTTCACGAACGCTAAACCCTCTTTGAGACTTAATGGTAAGAAATTATAAATTCCCTAAATTTTCTTGAAATACTATTGGTTGAAAGTTTTGAAAATGTTTATGGTTAAAACTAATACATTTATAATGGAACATTAATTATGTGTAATAGGTGCAAAAGCTCTAAAACATCGTTTTTCTGTAACAGAGGGAGTAGTAGCTAAATCTCCTATCTTAAAATTGAAGAGTAAGACATTCAATCATTAACGTTAAGAAATCACCTCTGATTTGTTTTTGGATATCTTTGGAGTAAGATGAATCTCTTCTCCAATCACATCATCAACTTTTTTAATAACATGATACTTACCATAGGGCTTTGGACTGTGATCTCGTGCTGCTGCTCCTTTTAATCTCGCCAGAGTTTACGCACCTTTTTTGGCGTCACTTATTTCGGACTGTTGCAGAGGCTTTAAAACAATCAGTAGAATGCTCTGCAGTTAAAAATGTTTCAGAGTGTTCTAAATAGAATTTACATAACCAACATATAGATCATACAAAATGGAACAAAGAGTAACATCAGGGACATTCTCATGGAAAACGAACACGATACAATGATGGGCCATCATCATCAATGTAGGGCAATATGCGCAATAATGTTATATTAACATAAGATTATATGAAACGGGTAATAAAAGAAAAATAACAAACAACTGATAATCAACATTAATTAACGCATCTAAACCTTATAAACGAATATATCTTATATATAAAGCATACGACAATGCTTGGTATTGTCTATCACCATAACCTCTTGTATTTCTCAACTATATTTAGAGTTTCAAACAATACTGTTGCATTTCTTTTGGATTACGGATGATAGATCAAAAATAATGACATTCTTGTTTACAAATCTTACTTTTTCATCTTGTAATTCTTACATCTTTTATTTGTCTTATTATCCTTTATAGTCCTCTTCGTTCTTCTTCTCCTTCTCGACCTATTTTCTTTTCACATGTCACTATATTAGGAAGTTTTTGGTCCCCAAACGTCTCTATATATTAATCGAATAACATCTCTCCTAGGCCTGGGCATTCGGGTATTCGGGTCGGGTCCAGGTTCGGGTCCTAGCGGGTACAGGTTCCATCGGGTATACTAAAATTGTACCCATTTAGGAACCTGTAAGGCTTCGGGTCGGGTCCAGGTTCGGGTCCTAAAAATACAGGTTCGGGTCCAGGTTCCTAATTTTGGACCCGAATTTTACAGGTTCCTTGTGGGTACAGGTTCGGGTACAGGTTCCAAACTGTATTTTTACCCACCATGTAACCAAAAACCTGTAAAACCAGTTTAAAGCATTTGAAAGTTAAACAGAAACACAAAGAGACAATAATCGTTCAAACTTGAAAAGAGTTGAAACTTGAAACAAAACAACAATAGTTCAAATTTGAAAGAGTTGAGTTTGAATTTAGTACACAAACACAAATATTTACCGGAAACATAACACATAGTTCAATTTCAATACTTAAATCCGATCTTTTTTTTTGTTGGAACCAGAACACAAAACTTCAAGTCTTGGAGATAAATGTTTATCTTCATCTTCAATCTGCATGAAGAGAAACATATGAGAAAGACATGAGACAACAGAATAGAGAAAATCAATGAGACATATAAGATATAACATAAGACTGAATTTAAAACAAAAGGAACCGAAAATTGGCTTAAAGCCCAAATATTATTGGGTAAACGAAAATTGTTATTGATATGTTTAAAATCTAACTATTTATACAAATACACAAGATACATAATAATTACATATTATGTAATATATATATACATAGAACCTGTGCAGGTTCTTGTTTGGGTACAGGTTCTTACCCGGACCCGAACCTGTACCCGCGGGTACTATAAAAATATACCCAACAGGTTACACCTTTAATTTTGTATCAGGTTCCAGGTTCGGGTCTTACAGGTTCGGATCCAGGTTCGGGTACACAGGTTCAGGTTAATATGCCCATGCCTAATCTCTCCATTTTGTCAAACTAATGTCAAACTAATTTCTAAAGAATCCATAACCCTAAAAAGTTTAACACCAAAACAATCATATAATTTTGCATTTTTGTAAAGCACTGGTTAACACGGCTAAATGCTATCCTTCATATATATGTGCCAGCTACAAAAAAAACATGTCTTGCATAGTGTTAATGAACAAAATCCTACCGTTTTCAAAGCATCAGTAAATAAGAATCCGAACCAACCGGAAAAGAGAACAATTAGGAAAAAATAAGTTACGGAAACTCGAGTTTGGTGAAAAAAGAACAAACTCATTTTGCATTGGTCAGATCAGTAAATGGAGTTTTTTTTATTTGCAGTAAGAGACCAACCCTTACGTCATGTTTTGTATCCTCAAAATTACGAAAGAGAATGAACCACCATGCGATATCAATCAGTACACTTCTTACAAGAAAAGAAAGCTACCTTATTCTAGGTAGAAGGATCAAAATTCTTTTCCAAGAATAAAAAAGTAATAGTTGAAACTAAAATGGTACAAAGTAGCACCCATAAAATAAAAAGCTTCCCTCCTACCTTCATTCATTTAGAGAAATTTCCTCATATACTACACTTTAAAGATTTTTTCCCAAAATACCACTTTGTTTCAAAAGTTCCAAAGATACTACTATTTTTCAAAGTGACAAAAATACCACAAAATTAAAAGTTGATTTTTAAGGTTTATAATTTAAAATTTTTGGGTTTGGGTTAACTATTCCAAAATTTGGGTATAGTTTTAAGGGTAGCGTTTGGGTTTAGAGTTTAGGGTTTACTTTTGAATGTTAAAAGTAAATTTTAATTTTGTGGTATTTTTGAAACTTTTGATAAAAATTGGTATTTTTGGAAATAAAATTAAAAGGTAGTATTTTGGAAATTTCTTTTAATAATATGGTATTTTTGGAAATTGCCCATTTAGATTTATTGCACTTCTTGTAAACAAACCACGACTTTCCAAGAGCATGCGTCAAACTCTCTATTTTCGTTATATGTTCTGTCTTTATTTGTTATGTACCTATAAATTAAGAACATTAATACATTAACCATCAAAAAAGTCTCAACGAACACGTTCAAATCTCGAAAAGAGAGAAAAATATTAAGGTAAAAAAAACACAAACATAAAATGATGAGACATAATGGAACATAAGATGATGAGAATATGATTGTTATAAAACCCTAATATAGCTATCTCATCTCATATATATATATATATATATATATATATTTATCATCTTTCATTGTGATACAAAATATTTTAACGTTGTTGGAATTAAAATATTTTGGTGACCGAAATAATTATAACTAATATATGTATATACACATTAGTTTAGCTCAAGATTACATATAAAATCAATAATGAATTTAAATGATCTACCACAATTGTATGAATGAAATCAGAAGTTGACACAAAGAGCCATATAAATAAGCAAAACCAATATATCATATATAACTATAACCATGGAAACATTAATCACATGATACATAAAATAAAGCATTAATCACATGATACATAACAGAACTAATCATTAATTCTTTGACCCAAACCAATCAATAACTATACCAAACCAAGTTTTTTCAGTTAAGTTATCAACGACGAATGTCCATAACTCTTCGGTTTGGAAACATAATGTAATTCGTGCAGTTATACATTATGTCTTACGAAAACTTACTTCTTCTTTGTGGAAGTAGAGAATGGGTTGAGCAGTAGTATGTATATACGAATCTTTGAATGACTCAATAGTCAACAAAGAAATAGAATCTTACCAATATACACAGAATTGATCAAGTTTGACCAATAAGAAAGAAAAAAGGATTAAGTAAAATAACAATTAGAAAATTATGCTCATGTCGATTTAAAAAATTACTGTAATCAAAAATCAAATAGGAGCTTAGAACAGTATTTAATATATAATCAAAATCTACATAAAACAATAAAGAAAACAGAGAACCAAAAATCATATCATCGAGTTAACCACAAGAGGAATAATTTACATACTTTGATAAGGAATTAAAACTTGTAACCAAAAAGAGAAGGAAACAAATACTTGGAGGCCATCATCATAAGTTAGCTTGAAAACCTCGAATATTGGAGATATATTATGAATCCCCCATACGGATCCAATCTTTAGGATCATCCTCAATCATCCTCAATACTACATGAGGATCACAACAACAAAAACAAATCTCCTTTATATAAAAGGGGAAGAATTGGTGAGCTCTAAGGCCATCCACATCACCCAAAATGTGAATTTTCTCAGCCAATCATTGTGCCATGTCATATCAGGTTTTTGGTTGGGCTAATTAAAATAACAATAAGACCAATTTTAATTTGAGCCCATGAACCCATCTCAAAACTCTTCTTACCCATCTCAAAACTCTTCTTCTTCCACCAGAGAACCAAATTCCTCTCACTTCTCACATGGCCGTTACACAAAATCCCTCTGGAGTTACCGAGAACACGATCCAACTCCCTCACAACACAACTCCCATCTTCAATTCCCATCTTAAATCACATCAGAAACTCCAAATCTCTTCCACTTCTCTCGATCTTAAATCTCCAATTAAAGATTATACATCACCCACATTCCACCCTATATATATAGAACTCAGCCACAACACACCACGCATACCTTCTTACTTTATACCTTAGTGATTGCTAAATTTAGATTCTGAGTATTTGTTTCAGATTAGTATTTATCTGAATCTTGTATTTAGTTTTGTATATGGTGATGAATAATGATTGAATTACAGAGATTTTATGAATATCTCTAACTTTGATTTTTGTATTCGTATATATAGGATGGAGCAATCACTTTGTCTCGAAGAGAAAGTATCATTTCATAATACCGATTACACAATGATGTTTTCGGTCTACACTCATCTTCCACATGGATTGATTCATAGTAATGGGTTTGGTCATTTGATCAGCATTAATGGTGTGGAAGAGAAATCGTCGACCTTTGAGATAGGATTTGTAATCACGTCGGAGGACGGTAATGGAACAACATTAATCGATTGTTTTTCAGTTTTGGATTTAGATTTTTATGACTCCTCTGTGTTGATGCCACAAATAACTTTATTGATACTCTTTAACCAGAGCTAAGGTCTATTAATGATTGATCTTTACTTGTATTTGCAGGTTTGTATTATTCTCTTATTTTGGATTAGTATAAATGTTGACGCCAAGATACAGTGAGTTTGTTATAATGTCTAGTGTAGGTGTCACACCTACAGACATAACGCAATGTTCAAAGTTCCAGATGCTTCCAAGCCGGAAGGCACAATTGCTCATGTCTTAAAGGTACTAAACTATAAAAGGAGGATTTGCTCTCTCTCTTGCTTCGATAACCCTTAAGCATATACTATCTTCGATTATTTGTAACATTTTGGTAATGGGTTCCTTATATGCAGCTTGGATACTCTTTGGTGTTACTTGTGCGGTGGAGAATCAAGAAGGCGAGAAAGAGTCAGAAGCTTGAGAGAGACTCGAAACAACGAGAGAGTTAAGCTTTGTTTGAACATCTTTTTGAGTTTTTTGTTAGTTAATAGTTCTCTCTTTCTCATCTTTGCATTTTTATTGGATAAACAAGATCCCATAAAGTAGCTAGACATTGCTACACTTCAGGGAAGCCCTGGTTTATGTATCTTTCATGTCTCAAAATTTTCATGAAGTTATAAAAATGGAACACCAAATCCATACAGATGCTATGATTTGATTACGATGGAGCTTTGGAAATTTGGTCTTACATACATATAGGTTCTTCTAACTAAAGACACACTACGATAATACGTTACATTTTGAGACATTATAGCTACAACAATACCAAATTCCTGAGAACTTTAATGTTGCTTCATGCCAATCCAATAATACGATCCTCTTCAATCTTTAGTTCCTTCAGAATTCAGACACAGTCCCAGATTCAAACCAGTTTTTGTTTCCTGCAAAGGAAGTAAAAACACAAGTATGAACAAGAAAGAATGAACAAAACTCAAGACAATTAGATCTGAATCAGAACCTAAGGTGTGTAAGACTAACAAAATCAGGTGAAATTTATGAACATTGTCCACTTTTGGTGTTTCAACAAAACCAAGCTTACCTTCCTTAGTCTTCCTTCCCACCATAACGTGAAAATTATTGGTGATATTTGAGGATTATTAACAACTCTAAGGTCTATCAATGATTGATCTTCACTTTTGTTCCTCTGTGTTCTTTATATGTAGCTGACTTAAAGTGAATAAAGCAAAGATATATTGATCATGGATCTATCTCACAGGTTGTAGACTGTAGAGGGTGTATATTCGCAACAAGGACAAGAAGAGGGCAAAATAAGGAGATGGAGCAGAATGAAATATGAGAAGGTGGCGTCGAGAATGAAGGAACAAAGCACTTACTCTATCATAATTGTTGTTCTTTACATACACTTATAGTGTTTACATAAATTGGAAACAATATGTAGCAACTAAGAGAGAAGAGAGACTATCCAAAGACCAGATTTGTAAGAGGAGTCGGAGCTGCTCCAGAAATCAGATTCTTCCTTGTTTGGACTTCATATCTACGTTTTGCATCTCAAATCTCAACACTATTACACTTGTGTTGTTACACAAGGTAACGAAAGATCTCACTTTCCATTTGTTTTGGTTGTCAAAACCTGATATGCCCCATTTTTCGCTATATGATTTAACAAGAGTTGTATGTATCTAAGAAAAAACAATAGTGGTATACGATATGAGTCAAGGTGATGTTATCTCTGATTTGGTGTTGGTTTGAAACTTGGCAGCTTCTCACTCTCGAAAGATTAGCGTTGCCTAATTGTTTTTTCGATGATCATGATGGTAGGAATTATAGATTCTCATGATGTCAATGTAGCTTCCTCAATTTCTAAAGAGATATGGTCATGTCTAACCAAAATGATAGGCAAAAAAGTGTTGGCATGAGTAGAAAAAAATAAAGAAATTAACTTTAAAAGGTTTTCTATTTAAACCAAAGAAATTAACATTTCGGTAATTATCAAATTCCAATTAGTTCGTTATTTATTCTAAGTCTAATGGTTAGGAATGAGCTAAAAGATAACTACAATATATGTAGCCAAAATTAAATAAATTGAGTATTCATATCATATATTTTACATGAATAACTTTTGAATCATAAACAATTTAAACACCAAAGTGAAAAAAATCAATTTATCATTTTATCTATTTTTATTGGATTCACAAAATCACAAAAACTACTATGATACATTTTCCAAAACACTGAAGAAATTTATCGAAATTGTTGCTAAATTTAGTATTTGGAAATTAGGGTTTAGTTTTTTATGATTTAATAATTTAATATAATTGTTTTATTTAGATTACATTTTTTTCCTTTTTTTATTATAATACATGATAAATTGTGATTGGCTAATTGAAAGGGGATGAATGAAATAGGTTCACCTTAAGAATTGTTAAAAAAAACATAGATTATAATATTTAACATGTACTAAGAGCATCATTAATCTTGACACTTTAAAATAATATTTAATATTGATTTTACTATTACTTAAATCAAATACAAAAAGTGAACCAATTACAAAATATGAAGAAGGAAGACACTCTCCCAAATTGTTTCTTCCACAAGAAACTTTCACACTTTCTTTCCTAATTTTTATTTTTTTGATTTATTTTATTTGTAAAGAACACTTCTAAGTGTCGCCAATGGAGGTGCTCTAAATAAGATCGGCCAAACACCAATGACATGAAGAGAGAAACAAACAAAGCAAAATCAACATCATTATCTGCATTACAAACATTGAAAAGCACATCCTCAATTTTCTTATTCTTCCAATCTCAATCACTTGCATCATACATTTATTTAGAAGAACATCGAACAATACAAAATTAACGTTTAACAAAAAGGCAGATTGATTCTAAAACAATTTCGTGACAAGCAAACAAACAAGGAAATACATACACCATATGCTTATAGTAAAGGGCAAAAAGATGATTGAAGCACACATCTTATTCCCACCGACTGAAACAAAATCGAGTATAACCCACACCTATTTTCACCCAATTGAAATCACACTGGTAGTATTTCACTAATCCGAGATTATGAGTACAAGTTCAATACTATACCAACACTATTTATCTTACGCCTTGCCAAATCCCTTATCTGCATATACATCGGCGTAGTCTCACAACACATACTCTCACAAACAAAAACCCAACATCAAAGATTTTATACAATAATATATTACTATATATATGATTGAACCTCAACATTAAGTGTAAATCATAACCAAGATTCAAATGCCAAAATAGAAGAAGACATGTATAAAAACATCAGCTAAACCCCGAGAAATATAACACAAATCCATTTATTTCCAAATCAAAACTACGCCAAAGGTAAACTTAACATATATAGCAATACTTTTATAAAAAAAAACACATCCCTCCGTATCATCTTAGATGATGTTTTAAAGAAAAATTTTAGTATCAAATTAGTTGATCTTTTCAAGTTTCTAAACAAAGTTTATTGTTTTTTTGTTGTTTTTAACTCTTTGAATTATGCATATTGTTTTTTCATTTTTTGAATCATTTTAGAATTGGTGATAAAACATGTTTATTATTGAAAAACTTAAAAATTAAATCATTTCTTAATCTATGTGCAATAATCTTAAACATCAGGTAATATGAGATAGAGGGAGTATATAGCAAATATTCATTCAATTGTAACAAAAAAAAAACAAATACGAAAAACACTACCTCCCATAAAAAAACAACTATATCAACAACTAACCAAAAGACAAAAAAAAAATTTATAAAGTCTGCGCGTATGCGCGGAGAAGCCCCTAGTCATATATATAATAGCTAACTCCTCTCTTCATCTAAGGTGTCCACATAGGCAAATCATTTTTTTACAATTAATTTTAAATTTAAGTGTCATTTAATTCATGTTTATGTAGATTTATTCTTACTTATAGGTAAAAAAAATCTAATTAAATATAAAATACGAAAATAAGTCAATAAATAGCTAAAAGTAGTACATGTAAAATTAATTTGAGTATTTTATTGTTGTAAATATAATTTCAACAATAAATGGATTTTATGATAACAATACAAGTTTATATATTCAGTTTCAAAAATTAGAAAAACAAATGAATAAAAATATAAACAACATCAAAGAATCAAATAAAACAAATTTAAATAATTTGAATGTCAAACGATTGTTAATATGTTGTTGATCTAAAGAGAAATAATAGTTATTGTTTCACTACAAGGATACTGAACCATCTCATTAAAGATGATGTCGTTTATGTATATTTATTGTTACTAATAACTACTATACTTTTTAATTAAATTAAAAAAACGAAAAATCAGTAAATATATGTAGAGTTTAAACAAGTAAGTAAAAAATAGGTTAAACAAGTAAAATAAATATAATGTTAAATTCTAAACAACGGGTTGACCTTCTTGCTTAAAAGTTTATATATATATAATCAGTTTAAGAAATTGGAAATATGTAAAATAAATATACATATAAGAACAAATGGATAAATTATAAACGACATCAAAGAATCAAAGAAAAAACCCTTTAAATAAGTCAGTGTCAAACAATTGTTAAGGAGTTGTCAATCTACAAAAAGAATATATATTATTTCACTAAAAAGCTACTCAACCATCTTCGTAAAGATGAGATAATAAGATGATAATTTGGAATATATAATTTTTTTATTATTTTATATTTGAATTTTATGGAAGGATGAAAGACAAATTTGAAAGTGTTATAATACCATTATTTGAAAGATAAGAGGTATACACTGTAAATGGTAAAATCAAAATTTTGTCGTTAAGTTAATAAAATTATAAAACTCATTTATCATGCGAGCGATGTTTTAGGATTATTTGAGTATTTTATTTTATAAACTAAAAATACAATAATGAATATATATCATTTATAATAAAATTCATTAGAAAATAATCAAAACATTATGAGTTTACATATAAGAGCAATGAATAAAAATGTAAATAAACGACATGAGATATAATCAAACAAAAATAGATTAAATGATTCAATTATTAAGGCATCATAATTGAGCTTCCGCCGATTGCTATGAGGCTGAAGGTTTAATGAGAAATAGGATATATGATTTCACTAAAGGATATCAAAAAAAATCAGGAGAAAGTAAAGTAAAAATTTGGAATATAAGATTTGTCCAAAAGAAAAAAAAAATTATTCAATATAATTGAGTTTTTGGAAGTATAAAAGAAAAATTGAAAACGTTGCAATACCATAATTTAAAATACATAAATAATTTTGAGTTTTAATATATATAAAGTTAAAAAATGAATGGTCGCGTTATTCATGAATTATACAACAAAATATAGGAAGAATGATATATGATTTTTATGTAAAAGTATACGCAGTTATACACCATGATCCAAAAAAATTACCTATTTGATAATTCAATATTTGAATCAATGCTTTTAACACTAAAATCTAGGAAAAAAATACTTTATAAGTGTTTAAGAAAAAGTAAATATATTATTATGCATGTTACACGATTATGATTAAAATATGGTTAACATAGAAGCAACTAAAAATAAAATAATAAGTTTTTAGAAACTAAAAATTATTTATTTAAAATCAAATGCCAAATTGGAAGAATTTCAAAAAAAAAAAAATTCACACTCAAATTAATGATTGAACATATGATATTACAATATGCTAATGAATGTAAAAGATATATACTAACATAAATACTTTGCAGTATACGTTATATATGATATAGTTTCCAAACACAGGAAAATAACATAAGAACATCAAAAGAAACAAAACTCGCCCAACGGACGAGTCCAACCCTAGTAATAATAATTAGAAACAATGGAGAAAAACTAAACAACAGAGGAAATCCCCCTAAATAGTAACATCCAATTAGAATAAACGTACAAAATTGAACAAAGGAGAAAATAACTATCTTATTTACAATCACTTGGTATCTACTAAATCCACATCTAGTTTAGCAAGTGGTTTACTCCAACAAATTAGCTCAGTCAAAGGATGTATTTCAAAAAGCTGTCCGATAATTATCGATTCACCTTGTTTGAGCTACTTATAAAACTACTTCATCAAGTGATTTTACACAATTGCATGAACACATATATCCTACCGAAATTATTCGTAATTAAAACTTACGAAGATAAAATCATTACGTTAAACAAAGAAACACATTAACAAAACTTGTCGTCAAACAAAGAAGCTCGGCGCGAGCATTAAAGTTTGCAAATGATAGTGTATATAAATGAGTTGACTTCTCTAACCCCCCTCTCAAAACTTACATCTCAAAACTATTTCTCTTTAACTATCGAGTTCACGACTAAATCCTCTAAACTGATAATTTCAATCACTAAATCATATGGAATCAATAAAATTCTTCGAGGTTAATAGTCTTGTACTCTCAGTTATTTCTCACGTTTTCATGGTTTTCTCATCATCTTGATATAAACATGTTGTAAGAAGATAGAAGGAAGAAATCCTCGTGATGACTCTGGAGCATGAAGAAGAAAGAAGAAGAAATCGATGAAAATGTAATAAACAAAAAAGAATATCATGACTAAAGCCAAACGCAAGTATACAAAAAAAAACAATTTTATATAAACGTGTGATTGACAGGATGGAGGCAATTACTTGCAGCCTATATGAAAATGATCGTGACATTATTAGAGTCTAAAATAAAGGGATGATCTTGTTCTTCTATTCTGTTAAAAAAAACATGATCATGATATTTTCTGAGAGGTCTTTATTGGTATATTCTATCTTTTAATGGAAGTTGTATTTAGTTTTTGACTTAGTGTATACTTTCAGGGTTTAATCTCAGAAAATAGCTTTCGCAATCACTCTCCCCAAATAAAATTCCACTTTGATTAGATTCAATATTCAGTAGTATAAAAGTTTAGTTGTAATGATTCTTCCCCAAACAACTACGTTCTAAAGATTAGTACAACACACAATCACTCAACCTAAACAAAACTCTTAAAATCACTTCACTCACCACATTACTTTTTTACCACCTCCTTGACTTATATATTTGATACTTCCCCATTTTGAAATTCTCCCAAATTCACGTCGGATTTCCAAAGATTCTAGACTCTACGATTACCATCAATTTCCCTAGTGGTCATTTTATAATTGTTTTTTAGCATCATATCTTTGCTTCTCGAACCTATCTTTGGTTATTCTTCTCTCTTTTACAATTTCACTGGTATCAGATATTTCATGTATTCGAAGTTAATATTCTAATACTCACTCAGGTTGAGTTAATTCTCTACGTAGGAAAAAGAAAAATATCCAGTATCTCTTCAATCACACCATTCCGATTCACCCCAATCAATACCTTTACATTTACTTCATCCTAACTTGAGCCATATTATATAGTTTAGTGTCTCAAAGTAGTTATGGAGATCCATTTTATTATATCAAACATGTAGATATTAATACAAAATATGTTTTCTAATTGAGTTAGTAATGTTTACCTAGTACCCGTAAGAGTTTTACATTCATCGTGTTCTCCATTTCTCTTTTTTATCATTTCTTTTTGTACGCCTCTTTCTTTTTTTATCATATAAACCTTTTCCGTTAAATCTCGAACTCCGACCTTCAAACAAATAATTAAAACCCCACATAGACCGGTTTACACCGTATCAATTATGATCCAGTATCTGAAAAGATTACAACACACTTAACGTAATTTATTAGTTTGGTATGGCATATATAATATCGAGCTTGAATGCATATAATTGGTGTACCCTCACCGGACATTGCCTGATATTCCTTTCCTCTTTTCAGATTTCGTAGCTTATACACTGAAGTTAGCAGCATTATTTCAGAACTATTAACATGCAGTATAACAACAATAAACAAAAGAGTTCTTAGATGACCAACATTAACAACAATGGATTTAGGCCATATATGACTATTAGACTCAAATGAAAGAAAAAAAATTCAAACACAACAACTTTTTTGTAACTTATTTTTCTATAAAATACAACTAAATGCATAAACATTCTTGTTTCTAAATACAAATTGGTAACTTGTGTTTCCTAAAATTTGTTTTTTTTGAGAAATTTTTTAATCTTTTTTTTTGTGTGCAAATAACTATGCACCCGAATACAACGGATAAGCAAAATAGCAAAAGAATTAACACAACGATTGATATCTATTACATTGTTTTGTATCAAATTAGAAAATGTAGACATGATTACCTAAATCAAACCCGTTTTTGATATCCGTTTTCTAGTTTTGATTTTTCTCCATCATAATAGTACATGCCTATAGATTTTTCTTGCTTTAGTGGTGACACATTATTATTAAATATATTCCTATATATCAGAACCCAAAGGAGATTTCATATTGGAATTTTTCAGGATGTACTAAAAAGAATAATACTTTCTCTTTTGTTACCACGTTGGGAAATATTAAATAATTTAAAATGATCCATCTTTTACGTCTAAATATATTAATGTCACATTTCTTTTTTTCGGCAAACATATTAGCTCTCAATAATGTTCACAAGTCATATTTTATCGTAAAAGAAAAAGTGGTAGACGTGGATCATTTCCTTCATTGATGATAGTTTCTGTAAGACATTTCTAGTACATAAAGAATAATAGAACAGGCGCATGGTAAAAGTACCACCATGACCACATAGGGTTTGTGTTTCTGAGAGTTTGTCATTTGCTCTCTTTTTTTGTGATCGGTAGAACTTAAGGCTATTACGAAGAGAATGAACCGGAGAGAAACGTAGTGACATGAGCTTAATCTCTTTGGGTCCACTTAAAAGAGTAAATAAAAATGTATAAATTGAGCTTAATCTCTTTGGATCCACTTAAAACAGTAAATAAAAATGTACAAATTGTTAAATTTCCGTAAGCATGTATATTTATGTGAATCTTGTAGTAGAGCCTCGCTACCTCAGGTTGCACTGATCACAAAACAATGGTTCAATAGTCAAAGTTTTGTTCTTGAGGATTAGTAAAGTACGTACATGGAGAATGGACAAAGATAAAAACACAAAAATAGTGAATACCAAAACACATACCTCTGGATGGAGCCGATTGTCCTCTCCGATCCTGATTTTCGTGGATGGTAACCTGGCAAGCAAGTATATATAACCAAGCAATGTATGGATTTATTCCAAGTAATGAATGGATTTATTCCCATTTTTATTTATTTATTTTGAAACATAATTTATTCCAAGTTAGTGAGATTAAATCCTGAAAATATTACTAAGTCATGTCACATTCTAAAAAATAAATCCCTTTGAAGCAATGTTTGATTGAAATATTGATAAAATTTGCACATACCTCAGTATTACTATTGTCAACATGAAATGAAACGATAGTATCCTATTTGTAGTATGAAAGATAAAACCAGTTATACTTCACTTTCTAGAGAAAAGAGAGTGAAATTCAAATTTGACAAAAAGTGCAGGTCATACAAATGAAATTGTATACACAACTAATAATAAAATAAATAACACTAACCAGAAAGAAGCTTTGTTCAGAAAAATGATCTAAAAGAAGAACAAAAATATATATAATTATCAGTTGTGTTAGAAAGTGTCTAACAATGTAGATTATGTAAAAAAAACCAAAAAGCAAAAACAATGAAATCATTACCAATCGTTATTAAGATCAAATCACTATACAAACCATCTAAATATAAAGAACTATTTGAAAGATCATAAACAAAAGACACAAAAATTGTTAATGGCTATGAAACGAACATACGGTCCTAAAACTTACCACCCTAAATCTGCAAATAAGAAAATTGAACAAACAATTGTCAAAACCATAACAAATACATAAAAATAAAATAAAATACACATTCACTTAGAGGTCCATCAAATAAAATAAAAACTGATAAGGGAATCTCCAATAGTGCAACGATAACTAAAAAATAACATACGAAGAAAAACCTAAGAAATTTAATAAAAGATAATATTACAATACAACAAAAATAAAAATCTATTAACAAAATCAGTAAAAAAAAAAAAAAAAAATTTGGCATATTTTCCAAAGAAAAATACGAATGAAATAAAACTGCAAAACAAATAAAAACCACGTAAATTACCTACACAAGTCAAAACAAATAATAACGAAAAACAATTAAAATTAATGAATTAAACAAATATATCAAAAATAAAATACCGTAACACGGATTAGCTAATACACGAACAACATAAATCTGCTTACACGGCATAAATCTATAGCCAGGCAGATCAATTTACACAATGAACACACTGATGAATATACAACATGAAATAATAAAACCAAAACGATTACAGTAGAACCTCGATAAATTAATACTCGATAAATTAATAAACACCATAAATTAATAAATTATCCCGGTCCCGAGTCGGGCCAATGTAAAAATCAACTTAATTTGATAAAATGATAAGATAATAATTTTTTTGAAACTCCTATGTAAAATATAGTCCCAATAATAGCATAAATTAATAATTGCAAATCTTAGACATATATGTATATACATCTAAGGTAATTTAGTAAAATATGACTCCAATGTTGTTTGTCTTTTCTTAAAGTTGGAATCACGTTGGAGCTCGTCTCTAATTTTCCTTATTGCATCAGCAACTCCTGGTGTTGTCTTCTCAAACTGCATCCAAAAGTTATGAAGAGTTCTAGAAGCGAGAATTGCTTCCTTACGCGTAACTGGTTCCAAGGGTGATGCAAGATCTTCTTCAACTTCATCTTCAACATTAAGGATAGTAGCCGCAATTTCTTCTAAACTCTGAACTTCTGAGGAAGCATCGTTTTCACCCGGATAGTCTAGTAAGGTCTTGACATCCATTCTGTTCCGATAACAGAGATTATTAATCACAACTTCAAGTTGAAAACAATTTGCTATTGTCTCTTGACGAACATTAGTTGTCCAAGCCGAGACTGCAAAATTGATAGCATTCAAAACGTTGATCTTACCTGGATCAGATTGTCCCAACTCATAGCCTTCTAAAATCTCACGGTAAAATCTCCTACGATAATGCATCTTAAAAGCTCTTATTATTCCAGCATCACAAAGAGTTATGTGAGCTCTTTTATGCTCACATAACTCTTTGCGTATTTGATCCGTCATTGTCGATTTCCCAACACCTTTTAGATGGGAAGCCATTGCTAAATTTGATTTTGAAACAAGCGATAAAAAAGAATGTTTAATCAAAAACCTAAGATGAACATTAAAACAAAGTCTCGTACATAAAAAAAATGTAAGGAAATGAATTATTATGGAAACAAATTGAATAAAATATGTAAAAAACAAATCATTATGGAAATTCTAGTGAATATATATATTGGTAGAATATGAATTTTGAAGAAACTTTCTTATTTTAAATTAAAAAATCTTAGATTGGGGATTTAACAAAATCTCTTTCTAAATTAATAATTATTAATTTATCGATAAAATAATATTCTGCCTAAATTAATAAATTGTCCTGGTCCCAACATTATTAATTTATAGAGGTTTTACTGTATATGTAATCCATATGCTGACAAAACAAATCATATTAAATTCGTTAATACAAACAAAAAATCTACAACCATAAAATACGTGCGTCCCAAAATTATGTTAAACCTAATGAATAATCACTAAAAATCAAGATCAAATTTCTTGGGATCGTCTAGCATAACAAATAACCAAAACGCAAAGATGAAAAGTTAAAAATCATAGCACGTACCCAATTTCCCAGTTCACGAAATTGAGAACGAACCTATGCTAAAAAAGACAATAACATTAGCATCAAAAATATATCGTGTATCAAATTGCATAAATCAATAAACTGAAGAACTAATTAATATAATAATACCTTCAGATGGTAAGATGGATGAATCTGAACAAAAACAACAACAACAACAAACCAATTAGTAAAAGTATAAACGAAGAAAAATCAAAAACGGTGAGAAAGAGATGTGAACATAATATGATGCCTAAAAATTTATAAGAAAACGAAAAAAAAGTAAACGACAGAGGTATAGAAGACACATATACATAAGAAAATATTAGGGTTACACGATGATATTTTCTAGTTATGATTAGATAATATAAAAGATTCTCATAATCAGATAAATATGGAACAATAAATAAAAATGCATATCTATAGTTATAGAAAAACCTAAGGTTAATAAGATAGACATGGAATATACCCTAAAATGTATAAGTATATCCAATGAAATTAAAATCCAAACTAATAATTGATATATATTCACAATGTATAAAATTAAAAAAAAATACTATATACAAAAAAAAAATGGAAGTTTAGCATTAAATCAAAAAAAAGTTTAGAAAAAAATAATTATGAGTTATGAATATCTCGGAAATTGTATAAACGATAATTATGGAAGTTTAGCATTAAATCAAAAAAAAATATGGAAAAGATAACTACGATATTTACACATTAAAGAAAAGAATAAGATTATGAGATAAATATGGAAGTTAGCAATAAATCAAAAATAAATATGGAAAATATAATTGCGATTAATACAAAAAATCATTTACGAAAACATAAAAATTAAAAAATTAAACCTCCTAAAGTTAAGGATTAGGAGAGCGTGCCACGTCGTATGTTTTGAATCCCTTTTACTATTATAGATGATTGATAGATCTTTAAAGCATGATTTTATTAGAGTATATCTTTGGCTTAAAAAGATTAAAAAACATTTGTATCTTTTGTTTGCTCGACGGGATCTTCCTCTTCACCCTTTTCCGGCAACGATTTCTCCGATTAGCCATTGATTCCGCTCGCCGGAAACCTAACATTCTCAGGCGATGGGTAGAAAAAGTCGTTAGGTAATTCCAATTCTTTCACGTTTTCGATTCGATTCTAATCCCCCTCTTAAGACAACGAATTCGATTCTTTTCCTGCATGCGTTTGATAACGTAACACGAAAGCTGACCTTTTGTTTGTTGGGTGTTCGATTATTCAGTGGTTTTGCGATAAGTTGGAATGATTCTTTCGATTCTACTAGCAAGTTCTCTTGTTCTGCACTTGTTAGTATTACTAATCAAAAGACTTAATTGTAAGAAAATTCGCTAAATTAATCGAAATCTTAAGTATACATGACCCGGTACTGAAGATAAACTTATTATCATCATCATCATCTATCCTAGATTTGTTTCAAGCTCTGAAACTATGTATTCAAGTTGTTTGTAAGCTGCTGGTGTTTTTGAACTCTGATTAACATTTTGTTTTTCGGAGATGAAACGTGCTTGGACTGTTTGCTTCAGCTTTCTACCAAATAACCTACATGCAGCTTCCTCATTTCTTCTTATACTCTCATATTGAATCATTTTCAAATCAAAATCGTTATGTATTGTTCTGTGACTAGAAAGATTGGAACCTGGTTATGATTTTGTTAAGTTTAGACTTGAATCTCTAGAATTTTGATTAGAGTTAATCTCGCCAAGGAATATTTGCAGTCAAAGAGCTACTTTGTTGTGCTTGATCATGTATGGACTACCATTCTTTGGAGGTTTTCCGGTATAATAACTTGCTGGAATTGTAATTACCAAAATTTGGCATTCTCTCCTCTATTATTTGTAACTTGTCTGTTGTTTTAGATATTTTCATTTGTATGAAGAAGTTAACATTTTGACATGAATCTGGTTTCCAAAATGTTCAATAAAAACATACCATTTTGTGTTTATCTATTGATTGTGTTGAAAAACGTCACCTGCAACTCTTGATTGAAGAGGACATCATCAAGGAAATGAAGAAAGAAGCAGAGACAATGAACACAATCAACACACAAGAATACTTTTTTTGTGTTTTGGTAGAGATTCTTTTGGTTTGATGTTTTTTCAAATTTTTTTTTATTCTTTTGATAGAGTATCATTAATAAACATACAAAAAGTGAAAATACCTTAGTTGTCGTTTCAAATTTTCAATGTAATTTTTAGCTTTGAATACCAACTTTAACCTCAAATTTTATGAAGAATACCAAGAGTTAACTTTGTTTTTAAAGGTATAATAGAATTTTTATTATAATATACGTGAAATCATGTAAAATGACAACTAAATTGCAACAGAGGGAGTAAATATCAAACATTAAATAACTTATACAATTAATCTTAAGATTAAAGCTAATGAAACTCTTAAAGAATAGATGGATAATCATGCTCTTAATAGTTGTCACTAAGAAAAATTATCAAAAAAATATCTACATAAAATAACTAATTTTACTTCCGTTGCAAAGATTAAAATATCTACATAAAATAACTAATTTTACTTCCGTTGCAAAGATTAGCATATCAAAAAATATTAGATGTAATTTGTTATGAGTATATTAGGTAATAATTGTGTTAGTTGAGACTCATACTTGTAATTTTTAACTGGTGATACTCATCATAAGAATTAAAAACTAATTTATATTTAGAACAAAATAATTTGAAAAATTAAAATTAAAGATTTATTAAATTATTATGGCTAAATATAAAAGATTTTATAAAAACACAAACACAAATTTATTATGGTTCATAACCTCGCAAAGGTGAATTATACATCGTAACATAAAATCGCATATAGTAAAATACAAAAAAGGTAAAAATAAAACATAAAAAATGATGATGAAACTTCTTAACTCGGTCTATTGTCCAGCTCTGCTAAATTTTTGTCAAATATGCTCGACCAAATCAGCTTTCAATTGTAGATGCATTTTTTTCTCACGAACCCGATCTCGATTCGCCATCATATTATTCGCAATTGTGGATGTTGTTCTAGCAACTTGTGAAGTCGAGCTTCCTTCTTCTCGTGTGAATTCTAGCGGATTTGTCGGAATCTCTTGGTCCCGTTCGTTTTCTGCTATCATATTGTGCAATATGATACATGCTTTCATTATCTTTCCTATTTTGACCTTATCCCAACTACGAGCTGGATTTTTGATAATTGCAAATCGAGCTTGCAACACTCCAAAAGCACGCTCGACATCTTTTCTGACACCTTCTTGATGAGTAGCAAACTATGAAGCTTTTGGACCTTGGGGCTGAGAAATCGATTGGATGAAAGTTACCCATTTCGGATAGATACCATCTGTGAGATAGTACGCCATATTGTATTGGCGACCATTAACACTGTAGTTGACCTCTGGAGCTCGACCTTCTAATATATCATCAAACACTGGTGAGCTGTCAAGAACATTGATATCGTTAAGAGTACCTGGAAATCCAAAAAATGCGTGCCAAATCCAGAGATCTTGTGAAGACATTGCTTCTAGCACGACTGTGGGTTTTCCATGTCCTCGTGAATATTGTCCTTTCCATGCCGTCGGACAATTCTTCCACTGCCAATGCATACATCCAATGCTTCCTATCATCCCAGGAAATCCTCGAGTCTCTCCATTTTCGAGCAATCGTTGGAGATCCTCCACTGTTGGCCTTCTCAGGTACTCATCTTCGAATAAAGTTATAACTCCATCCACAAAATAATCTAAGCATTTGCCGGCAGTTGTTTCACCGATCCGGAGGTATTTATCCATCGCATCAGCTGACAGACCATATGCTAATCTTCGAATCGCGACTGTATAATTTTGTAGAGCAGAATGACCAGGTCTTCCGGTAGCATCTAGTCTCTGTTCAAAGTATAGCACCTCATTAAGAATCTATGAACAATACGTAAGAACAATGACTTGTTCATTCTTAAACGTCGTCGGAATTTATCAGCGGGATAAACTGGATTATCACTAAAGTAATCATTCCATAACTGATTATAGCCATCTTCGCGTCTTCTTTCGATAGGTACTCGTCTTTTTATTTCTTTTTTTACCGTTTCTTCTTGCTTGACTTCTTCAAAACATTCTTCATAGCCTTGATCAAAAAGTTGATCGAAAGTTTTTTCCCAAATTTGTCCGTAATTCTCGTAATTTTCATAAAAATTATGATCATTGTTTGGATAAGAAGACATAGTTTTGGTTTTGTTTGATAATCTAGAAAAAAAATTGTGAATGAGAAGATAAAGCAAAAAAAAAAGTTTGTGAACAAGAAAAAAGTTCGTGAAGAAGAAGGTTTGTAATTAACAAGAATGTTTGTAACGAAAGAAAAAAGATAGTGAATTATTCGTCAGAAGCAATCGAATATAGTGAATTAGAAAACATAAAATCGAGTATAGTAGATAGCATATGACAAATACATTTAAATATTATGTCATTTCTTGTCTATAATATGCATCACTACTCCTCTAAAACTTGATCTCCTTATTATATAGCACTATGTGAGTACCCTCGCTACGCGAGGGTGCTTGCGTTTAACTTTTTTTATTCTAATCGATTATATTATGGTATATGTATCATCAATGTTTGTGTTTTTATGTGACTTTTGTTGTTTTTGTAGTATTGCTAATTGCTAATTTTGAGTGTTCTTTGCTTTGTTGGCCTTCTTCTATGGTCCTAAGTTGCAGCCTCTAACATTGTAAGAATTTATAGCCTCAAGGTTTCACCTTGTGGCATGTCTCTAACCAACATAGATTCATATTCTTCACCATATTTGAGCATTTATTAGTGCCTCTTTCTCATGGTCATATCGCTTTTTCATTGTCTATTTTATTCAATTTCATATCTTAACATGAAGTAAATAAATGAGAGAATTATAGCAGAAGTTCAATGTGGATTATTGAAAACTAAGAAAAAGAATCAAAAATTGATTACTAAGAATATCCCCATCGGTATTTTCCTTGAGTTTCTTAACAAATAAACAAATAAAAAATAATGGAAAATCTAAAGAGAGAATGAGAAATAATTAGAAATGGTCGTGAAAGTTGTTAATTGAGAAACGGTTCTAAAGTTTTAAGCGACTTATCTTAAAATTATTACAATAATATCTATTAGAGATTTCAAAGGGATCTAACCGTTGGAGATGCTTTAAAATTGACATTATTCCTTCTTCTTCATCTGCCTTTCATCTTTCTTGATAATAATATTATCATGACAATAATTATTAAAATTATTATATAAATACAACTGTTAATATCATGATAATAATGATACAATTGTTATCATGATAATAATTATTAAAATTTGATAATAATAATATCATGAAAAAACATAAAAGATTTTTTTAGAATAAATAATTATGGTTTCAAATAAAATTAATAACCCATTCAAAAACAACTTAAACTATATTAAAAGAATATATAAAAATAATTATATGTTTATTAGTTTGCGAAATAGTGAAAAATACATCCAATTATGGATTTCTCAATAATTTTATATACTATAAATGAATATATAAATAATATGACTTATGAAAATAATATCAAAAATGTCGACAAAAATATACATTTGTATAGTATATAAAAACTAAGTCCGCTAATTAAAAATATACATTTGTACAGTTGATTAAGTATTATCGCACTTTCTTACAACAAAATTCATTTTCAATTAATTGCCTAGGTTTTATTTTAGTTAACGTGAACTCAATTTAAAAAAGATGCAACAAATAAAAACATTTATCTTACAGCCTTGTGAAGTCTTGTTTGCAGGACTTTAGAGAAAAAATAAATTTAAAGAACAAATATATAACAGTCCTGCGGTTGCTGTGGAGGAAAAAGGGTAAGATAAAGCCTAATTGGTTAACTTTTGTCTGTCAAACGCCAATTACCCTCTAGATCTTAAGTTTGGGGGGAAATACGTTGGACTCCAAATTAGATGGAGTATAGTAAAGTCATCCCTTGTTTGATCTAGTGCATGTTGAAGATTAAAAAACCAATAGACAACAGTCGATAGATAATCCCGTAGAGAAGAAAAAATAAGGTAACACTTGTACATGTGAAAATCCAAGTAATATTATAGCTACTTACATTATGTTTTTAGAACTTTAGTTAGACGTTCACTATTTGTCTCTAGCATGTAAAGCACGCCATATATTACTACTTGATTGAGATGTAACCACTAATCGTTTATGCGAACAACATTGCTACTACTGGCTTTGTCATCTTTCTTCGCTGGTATTTTCTTGCGTTTCCTGTCAGATTGTGGCTCCTTTGCCTTTAGCTCATTGCACAATAACCTCAAAGATGCAGCTAAGTTATCGTTTCTGTGCGCTGCATCCATATATGAAATTCAGAATTAACAACAAACCACATATCATGAACCTGTTTATACCGGAGAGAACAACATCGTCCATATTCACAATTTTGCGTCCAGCATGATGAGCAAAGAGTTCAAGGTCCTTCGCAACATTTTCTGTTATTCATAAACAATTAGCAAAATCTTTCATGTTCTGGAAACTAAAACACTAACAGAAAAAAAAAGCCTAGTTTTTGGTTTATGAATCTAATCTCTCTGCAACAGTTTTAGCATACAAACATCAACCAAAGTTGGTATCCTGTTCCTACTCAACATGACAACACACCAAGCTCAATGAAACTTAGATATGTCGAGTAGATTGATCTCTTTAGATTGAATCTTTTGCTATTTCTGTGCTTAACTAACACACGTAAAGGCCTAAGAAGAAAACAACATTTCTTCACCATTGATAAAATCCTAACATAAACCAAAAGATTACTTGGAAAACATTGACCATTCTCTATTCGATTCTAAGAAGAGGATTAGTGTTCCAATGCATTGTAAAATGATCACACCTGCATATTTGAAGGCTAAGTCTGCAACACATGCGACCACAGGTCCGGCTATCTCCATTCCGTTCTTCTTCGCTGCTCAAACAAAATAAAATTCACATCCATAAACAATCTCAATTTTTGATCCAGCTTCTTTGTACAAACTGAAGATCCCCAAATCTTCAAAACTAATTCGAAATCCAACAATTTCAAATTCATTAGAAGGGAAAGCAATAAAATGCATTCATTGGGAAGAATCTCAACTTCAAGCAGTTTCGTTACTAAGTCGATTCATCAATTTCTACAAGGAAATGCGTCCAAAGGTATATTCCCAAATTGGAAAAATCTCCAAATCTAATTCGAAATCCAATGATCTCATTCATCGATAAAAGCATTATGAGAGAGAGATACTGACCTTCGGCTTCGGCGATAGAGATGGCGTTGAGTCTGAATCGGTCTCTAATGAGATCATCCCTGGAATCGTGTTCGTCTACCTCGAGATCGCTTCTCTCTTCTCCTTCTACGTCCATGGCGAAAACGCAAAGAGCTTGATTTTCGGATTACTGAACACGACCTTGCAAAATGTTCACTCATGGTTGTTAAGAGTTGAGTTTCTATTCTTTTCCGGAAGCAATCGTTATAAAGAGGGAAGAAGAAAAATGAGAAGCGTAGAGGATATAAACTGAAACTATGGAATTAAGAAGTTTTTTGGAAGGTGAATCGATTCAACGGAAGAAAAAGTTGAAGCGATGGAATCTGAAACTGTCGTCCTGAGAAGATGAAGAAATGGTTAGGTGGCAATATACTCCTCTGTTTCTAAATGTAGAATTTTTTACAAAAAATTTTTGTTCCAAATTAATAGAGTTTTTACAGTTTTCTTAACAAATTTTGTTACAATTTTGTTCCAAATTTTGTTACACTTTTACAAATTCCAAAACAAATATTGAAATACTATTGGTTAAACTTTATTGAAAACTGTAAATCGTAGAAATCAATGCGTTTTCTTAATTACCGTGCATTACCTTAAACATCTATTAATTAGGAACGGAGGGAATAGTAGATTGTCTTGAACTTATGAATGAAGATTTGATCCTTGATTTTATGATTTATGAAACTGATTTTTATATTATATAAGATGTGAATTTGTAAACAATTTATGAAAGCAACCCGCGAGGGTTTTCTTTTTGCTACTTATCGTAATTTTGAGCGCTTAAGAAAAAAGAAAATTAAATTATTAATGAGCTCTCTGCAAAATTAAGATTAGGCCCAATAGGGGTTTTGCTCTGTCTTTTTATTTCTAGGGTTACTTGAGGTTTCCAGAGAGAGAATCAGCAAAAGTGATGATGATGGAGAAAGATACCGAGGTCGAAGTAAAGTCTGATGAAGATGGGTTTAAAGGAGCTTGGTTTAAAGCGGTTCTAGAAGAGAATCTAACCAAATCTGGAAGAAAAAAGATTCGTATTCGTTACTTGGCGTTACTAGACGATACCGGTACATCTCCGATGAAGGAAACAATCGAGCAGAGCTTTATTCGACCGGTTCCTCCGGTGGAGAAGTATAAGGACGTGGTTTTGGTGGAAGGTTTGGAGGTTGATGCTGATCATAATGATGGTTGGTGGACTGGTGTTGTGATTAAAGTGATGAAAGAAGACAAGTATTTGGTTAAATTTGATATTCCACCAGATGTCATTCAGTTTGAGAAGAATCAGTTGAGAGCTCATATTCATTGGAACGGTTGGATATGGAAACCACCTGTGATTCAGGTACGAGGTTGATGTTTGTGGTTTGAGATTGTTCCTTTTTGGCTTTAGTTTGAAACTTTTTTGTCATGGTTCCATCCGGTTCTTTGTTTGTTTGCTTGGAACTGTCTCAGTTTCGTTGTTTTTGGTCTTGCTGAAATGGGTTATGATTGTTGTAGCGTATACTTTAACTTTGTTGTCTTCCAAGCTACTGTGATAAGTGGGTTTTTATGGCTTGCAATTCTTCTTAAAGCTTGTTCTTTTTTGCTGTTATGGTTTCTTAAAATTGAGGTTGTATTTCTTTTTCTTAGATCTGAGATTTGTGGCTTGAGATTCTTCTTAAAAGGTTGAAACTTTTCACTGTTTTAGTTTGTTCAATGCTTTAGTGTCATTTCTTAAATCCTTGGAGCTTTGGTTGTGAATGTGAATGTTGTAGAGTTTAGTTTAACTTTCTTGTCTTTGAAGGAAATTAACAAGTCCATGTTTTTCCCTGGGACCATTGTGAAATTGTGTCTTGAATTTCCTTCATTTCTTACCAATTGTTGAAGCTTTGTCCCGGGATTGTCACTGTTTACTTTTGGGTCATTCAATGGTTTAAACGTCTTGGTTTTGGTTGTCAATCTTAGAGTGGCTTTTAACTTTCTATGTTTGTTTGTTTGTCTTTGAAGGAATTGAACAAGTCTATGTTTAGCCCTGGGACACTTGTGGAAGTGAGTTCTGTGATAAGGAAAGTTGAACCTCGGTGGTTTCCTGCTATGATTATTAAAGAGATTGAGGAGAATGGTAAGAAGATGTTCATTGTCAAGGAGAACAGCAACGGTGATGAGGCAAAATCAACCAAGACTGTTGATCCGAGTCATGTTAGGCCTGCTCCTCCTGCTCCCTCGGTTGAAGAGTATGCATTGTTAGACTGTGTTGAGGCGTTTCGTATTTCGAATTGGCGTCAAGGGGTCGTGAGAGGAATTCTCTCTAATAAGCGTTACATGGTTAGTGTAGAGTCTACTAAGAAGGAATTAGTACTCCCACACTCAAAACTTAGGCCTTTGATGGAGTGGGAAGATGGTGTTTGGCGTAAAGGATCATTAAAGGTATTTTCTTACTGATTTCTGTCAATTCTTGTTTTATTGGTATGAGTTGAAGTTCTTTCCATTCTCAGCAACAACCGATATGCGAAACGCCTTTCAACAGCCTAAGAAAGAAGTCGTTGCCCTCTTGTTCTTCTGGTTCCAAGTCAACGACTCCCACAACCACTACAAAGCGTGCAAAAATATCTGTGAATTTTGAGGACGATGACGAGACACTTACCACGGCTGAAACTGTTGTAGTAAGTTTGACACTCACTGATTTTGTTTGCTTTCATTTCTTTAGTGTTCGTTTACAAACTATGTCACCTGAAATTAGGCCACTGAGAAATTGGGAAAGAAGGTAGCTGTTGCTGTAGTGAGTGATGATACTCCTTCGGTTATAGTCCTGCAAGCAAAACCAATAGGTAATTTGATCTTCTTTTAGCTTCACGAGTTTATAATCTGCATCATGAAATTGATCGATCATGCCATTGTTGGTTACTTTGTCCACCAAAAGCATCGTCTCCTATCATAACTGCAGCGCCGTTGAAACAACCAGTGGCTGAAACTGGAGGAAATACGTTACCTAAGAAGACACTTGAGCAAGTGAGCAATCAGAATGGTTTGGAAATTGATTCAACTCCACAAAAGGTAAAGTAGTTTCTCGTTTGATGGTGCTTATTAACTTAGCCTTTTTGATTGTTATCCATCACTGAAACAATTATTTGACATAATTTGCGTAGATGTCTGAGGAGGAGAATAGCGAAGATCAGAGTAGAAAACGGAAGAGAGAACAAGAACAACCCCCGGACAATGAAACGGGTATTTCTAAATTGGTAGTAGCCATATTACTTTTGGTATCTTTGTTTCTTGCCATATCTTTTAATCATGTCATTGGTTGTGATTCTGTAGATGGGACTTGCAATGGTTCAAAAAATGAGATCAATAAAACAAGTGAAAATATCTGCATCGATGGTGTTGTTGATGTCTCTAACTTGATTGGAAGTTTACCTACTGGTTTGTAAATCTTTTCGATATACTTAAGCAATTTATTTTCTAAGTAGTAGCTTAGATGCATCACTGTTAACATATACTGGTAGTATATGCTAAAAAAGCTTCTTTTTTTGTTTTGCATTGATCTGTCCAGAGCAATCACCTTATCACACTCCAAACATAGTGAAGAATTGTGCTGCTATTGTTGACGAGACACAAGAAGGAGATACAGTAATGAGTTTGCCTTTTGCAAAAAAGTCTCCGTATTGGGATGACTGTGAATCAATGGAAGGTTTCAAATCAGTACCGCAGAGACCGCATTTCAGCCTACTGTGTGAAGTAGCTAAAGAAGAATACCGTGAGTTGTTAGCGGTTGGGATGATGGTAACTTTTTACGGCTTACTCGACAAAGTCAAAGACTTGAAACTCGATGATTCCCCAAGTAAACTCAATGCAATGAGTGCTTCTTTAGCCGAGTTAGAGAAACAAGGTTTTGACGTTGAAGCTCCTCAATCACGGATTAGTAAATTCTTGTCTCTCCAAGCTGATCGAAAGAAGAAGACAGAGGAAAAGATGTTTTTGGAGAGGAAGATGGAAGAAGAAGAGAGCGAAAGACGCAAAGTAGAAGAAGAAATGGCTGAGTTGCAGAGACTAGAAGCGGCTGCGAAAGCGAAGAAGGAAGCTGGTGAGAAAAAGATCTTTGAAATAAAGACAAGTTTAGAGACGATTGAGCAAAAGCTTGAAGCAGTGGAGATTGAGTATCAGAGAACAGTGTCTGCTCCATGGTAATGGTAAAACCGTAAAAGCTCTGAACAAAACTTAACTATGCACGAATTAGCTCTCTAACTTGTAGATGAAGTAAAAAAAGACTTGTCTGTTTTAGTAAATGCTTCAAGATGGTTAAGGTTTAACGTAATTTTAATCAGAAAATTCGTATTTTATAATTGTGTTTTGTGATTGCTTGCTTGCTGATGAGTCAAGTGTGTCAAAATTTGGCTTTTTATTCGGTTTAGCTCGGTTTAAATTTCTGGTTTGGAATGTTAATGAATTTGAATTAGAACCACCACCATACATATGATTCCGCTTCGAAATGTTTTGGTCTAGTTTGCTCTAAGACCAATTAAGTAGCTCTAATTCCAAACCAACTTCTAACGTATGTATTATATTTATTGGTAACGACTATAAAGTATTTGAAATTGCTGTCATTTTTCATAATAACGAATTCAAATAAGATCACGTCTGTCATTATTAACGTATTCATATAAGATCACCTGTCATTTGGGATTACTAATCATTCCTGATATTATAATGTTTATGTACGATTACAATCTTTTCTTGATATCATTTTAGGATACATATACATACTTTATAAACCTACGGTTATAGCAAAAAGTCACTTATTTTCCTAATCAAATAGAGGTAGTTGTGAAAGTATACAGAGGTTGCAAATGCTAATCTAATACTCCTTCGGTTCCGAAAAGATAAATTTTTACAAAAGCTTTTTTTGTTCTATAAATAGATTTTCTATTGTTTTCAATGCACTTTTACAAATTTCAAAACAAATTGTAAAATACTATTGGTTAAACTTTTTTAGAAATTGTATTCAGGTAGGTTGATTTATTATTATAAGTGCATCATTTGCCCTTTCATAATATACATTTTTGTAATATTTTGAGACATTTAGCTTAGGTTTTTACATGTTTTAATGTATATTTTGTTCCATTTAGATTAGATTGAGTGTAGAGTCCAAGTTCTTATTTTCTTGCATTTGCATGTATATTTTGTCTATTTTAGGTGCAAATGAAGTCTTCGATCAATTGTGGAACAAGTGGAGAGAAGAATCAAGATGGAATAGTGAAGAATAAGAAGTTGAAGACAGAGAAGGCTAATGGATCGACTAGCAAACCGATCGCCTAGCCGATCCATAGCATGCCCCAAAAGTCGAAAAGTCACTGCCTCAAAATCCCCCATTGGACCGGCTAGCTAGCCGATCCTCTTACCGATCCGTAGGCTCTCTCCATTGTCAAGTTCACAGTTTGACCGGTTTTGACCCGGGCTGACCCGGGTACCCTCCCCTTTTCCTAAAAATACTTGTAATTGCATTAAAACTCTAAGCTTTTAGCCTCCTATGTTCTTAAGTTATGTTTATGAGTTTAATTCTTGACTTTTAGATGCTTTAGTTTGAGTTTTGAATCTTTTATGAATCATTTAAGTTTCCTTATCATATCTTAATCTTTTCTTAATCATGTTTATGTCTTTAGCTTTCATGTCTTGTTTTAATATGTGTGAGTAGTCATCTTATGGATTATGGGTTGAATAGATTATAATGATTTAGATATGCTTAGATCTTGAAAGATCCTTCATTTGAATTGAAATTAATGCTAGGATTGACTTGATCACTCAATCTTTAGAACATGATTTTTTCACGCCCGGAAGGTGTTTGTGAGAATGTCTAAAAGAAATCCAAATGAGATTTTCTCATCTTAGCCAATGGAAATTGATGTTTAAGGAGAATTGTGAGTATATGGACTTATAAGTATAGCTTTTAGATTCATTAATTGCAAAATGGAAGTTTGTGTAATTAAGGAATTTATAAAGAGATTAGTATCATGGAAGTAGATTAGTCTTGAATTAGTGATCTTTGCTTTAGGATTGATCTTGATTAAAGCTTTGCAACATTCCCCAGTAGATAATGAGCTTGAATCAATTGCTTAAACCCATGATCCCTAGCTTTTACCTCTTGATTTCGAATTTTACTTGAGTTTAGTGTGATCGTGTTTCTAGGTTGCTTATCTTGTTGCATTCACTTTGTTTCTTGCTTAGTTTGTATCTCATCTTTCCATCTTGCTATTTACTTATTGTCATTTCATTATTGCATTTAGTTTCATCATTGTCATTAGGAATCATTAGAAAACCCAAAAACATTGTGAGATTTAGCTTACTTTGTTCTTTGCATTCTCATTGCCTTTGTCATAATCCTTGTAGAATGACCCTGACATATTTCCATGCACTTGTGGTTTAGTAATTGAGGAATTGAAACTCATAGCACTTTAGTGAGATTGCTTTAGCATTGATCATTTAGTGTGCATCAAGTTTTTGGCGCTGTTGCCGGGGATTTCCATTAGGCATTAAGATATGAGATCTTTGAACGACTAAATTATTTATATTATCTATCTATTTTGTGTTTGTTTGTGTGTTTTCCTTCTTTGATTGTGTAGGTACTAATCTACAACTATGGAGAGGAGGATTAAAGATTATGACGAGCCATCTACTAATATCAGAAAGATGGGGATTAGAGCACTGCCCAGTGATGGGGATTAGAGCACTGCCCAGTGATGGAGTTGAATGGGATATAAAGCCGAATTTTATCACTATGGTATTGAATCACCGATTATTGGGTATACCGGAAGAGAATCCCATTGAACATCTTGCCATCTTTGATAGATTGAGCTTAACCGTTAGTACAAGTGGTGTATCCGAAGATGTCGTGAAGCTTACTCTATTTATTTTCTCATTGGGTGATAAAGCTAGTGAATTGGGAAGAAGTATCAAGTCTTCTTCGATAACCACATGGGAAGAATGTAAGAAGACCTTTCTCTTGAAGTTTTTCTCGCCTCAAAAGACCGCTAAGATAAGGAATGATATAGCTAGATTCAAGCAAGGCGAAGAAGAGAGTTTGTATGATGCATGGGAGCGTATGAAAGGATACACAAGAGCTTGCCCTCACCATGGTATATATATTGATGCACTTCTTGGGATTTTCCATAAGGGATTGATATATATATAAGCACTATACCGCATTGAATATTGCTAGTAATGGCGATTTCGCTAATCTCTTGACCGAGCAAGGGGAAGATATTATTGAGAACTTGTCTCGAAGTGAAGGAAGGTAGGGTAGAGCTCATGAGTCACCTAAGGAAACTGAGAAGAGTAAGGAAGTAAAAAGGTTAGAGGAAAAGCTAGATAAGCTCATTCACATGAATGAGAAAGACGTGGGTTTGATCGCGGAACAAGAAGTTGGAAACGAAAAGGTGATGGCCATTGAACATGAGGAATCATGTCTTCCACAAGAGTATAGCTATTGTCCAAGATTCAAGTTTCTACCAAAAGGGTTTCAAACCACACACCATCAACCTTACTCCATGACAATCTCGCCACCATTAGACGATACCATTGCGTCTATGTTTGCTCGTATTCTAGATGGTCAAGACAAAAGTGTTTCAAGAATGCAAGAAGAAGTAAAGGTCATTCAAGAGAAATTTGAAGGGGTCAACAATGAGCTTAGAGCTAAGATTGAGTTGTTGGCTTCCCAATTTGAATTAGCAAAGCAACAAAGGGAGTTTGAGTTAGCACCAAGAGAGTATTGTCAAGCTACTTTGAAGAGTTAAACCAAAATACCACCTAGGAAACCACAAGTAGTTGAGAAAGAGAGGGATAATCTTGAAAATGATGTTGTAGAGGAACCAAGAGAAGAGGTGCATGAGAATGAAAAAGAAGATTTAAGCAAGAAGCGAATCTTGATGGAGGAAGAGACACCAATTCTAGAATCACCAAGGGATAATGGAAAGAAGAAGGTCATCTTTGAGTTGCCTCCTTATGAACCGAAATTACCATTTCTCGTGCGTTTCAAGAAGCAAATTCTAGAGAAAGAATTCGAAAAGTTCAAGGATGTTCTTGATAAAGTAGAAGTCACGATTCCTTTCACCGATTTGTTAATGAAATGTCCCATCTACAACAAGCTCTTCAAGGACATTATGACAAAGAAGAGAATACTAAGGGAGTTCATGCTTCTAATGAGTGAAGAATGTTCTGCGGTGATACAAAGCTACCTTCCCAACAAGTAACAAGATCCGGGAAGCTTTACATTGCCTTGTTCGTTAGGACACTTGTTCTTCAAGAGAGGTTTGGTTGATCTAGGATCAAGTGTGAGCTTGATGCCACTTTCCATCTCAAAGAAGCTTGGTTTGACGGATTTGAAGAATGACTTTGGTGTTAGCGGATAGATCTTTGAGATATCCTGTTGAAGTTCTCGAAGACTTGTCTTTGAAGCTAGAAAAACACATAGTTCCCACCGACTTTGTGGTGATAGAGATGAATGTTGAATCCAATGATACAATAATTCTTGGTAGACCGTTTCTAGGAACCGCTGGAGCTATAATAGATGTGAAACGGAGAAAGATCAAGTTAGAGTTAGGTGGAATAGAGCTCAACTTTGATATGGTCAAGGCTATGAAGAAACCCACAATAGGAGGACAAACATTTCATGTGGAAACTCTAGATGAGCTAGTTGAAGATTACATGGATTTCATTAATGAAGAAGATCCTTTGGAAGTAGCTCTTACCTTTGATGGTGATGATCTTGAAAGGGCTACTGAAGAAGCTATTGGGTATGGAAGGTTTCTTGACTCTCAAAAGGGTAAAGAAAGTGCGGTTTCACCTTTAGAATTAGAGGTCAACGAGTTATACAATGAGCAATAAATGGCTAGCAATGGTAAGACTAGCATTGAAGACGATTGGAACGAGCTAAACGCACCACAACTGGAACTCAAACCACTAGCCATTGGATTGAGGTACGCGTTTCTCGGCTCTAACTCTACATATCCGGTTATAATAAATGATGATTTGAGTGAAAATGAAACCGAAATGCTTTTAAATGAGCTTAGGAAGTATAGGAAAGCCATTGGCTATTCCTTAGATGACATTAGAGGCATTTCACCATATTTGTGCATGCATAGAATCTATCTTGAAGATGAATCTAAATCATCAATTGAATATCAACGAAGATTGAATCCTAATTTGAAAGAAGTAGTTAAGAAAGAAATTTTGAAATTACTTAAGGCGTGGATCATCTATGATATTTCGGATAGTCCGTGGCTATCTCCGGTCCACGTTGTTTCTAAAAAAGGTAGCGTGACGGTCATTAAGAATGATATAGATGAACTGATACCGACTAGGGTGACTAGTGAACATAGAATGTGCATTGATTATCGAAATTTGAATTCATCTACTAGAAAAGATCATTTTCCTTTACCATTCATTGATCAAATGCTTGAGCGTTTAGCAAATCACTCTCATTATTGCTTTCTTAATGGATATTCGGGTTTTTTCCAAATTTCCATACATCCCCAAGATCAAGAGAAGACGACTTTCACATGTCCTTATGGTACCTACGCATATCGTAGAATGCCATTTGGACTATGTAATGCACCGACAACTTTTCAACGGTGTGTGATGTCGATCTTCTCGGATCTAATAGAGGGTATAATGGAGGTCTTCATGGACGACTTTTCCGTCTATGGGAACTCTTTTGGTGGTTGCTTGTGTAATCTTTGCAAGGTACTCAAAAGATGTGAAGAGAAGAATTTGGTTCTAAATTGGGAAAAATGTCATTTCATGGTTAAAGATGGTATAGTTCTCGGTCACAAGATATCGGAGAAGAGTATTGAGGTTGACAAAGCTAAGATAGAAGTCATGATGAGTCTTGAGCCACCATCAATGGTTAAGGGTATAAGAAGCTTCTTAGGTCATGCGGGTTTCAATAGACGGTTTATCAAGGATTTCTCGAAAGTTGCAAGACCATTGACTAAACTTTTGTGTTAAGATACTACATTTAAGTTTGATGAAGAATGTCATGAAGCATTTTTGAAGCTAAAAAACACGCTCTTGTGAGTGCACCGATAGTTCAAGCACCGGATTGGAGTTTACTGTTCGAGATTATGTGTGATGCTAGTGACTATGCGGTTGGTGCGATTTTGGGTCAAAAGAAAGATAATAAGCTCCATGTTATTCACTATGCAAGTAGAACACTTGCTGACGCTCAAGTCAAGTATGCAACAACGGAAAAGGAACTCTTAGCTATCATTTTTACCTTTGAGAAATTTTGATCCTATCTTGTTGGAACTCTTAGCTCATCCCAATAGTAGTACACACGAATCACGCGGCTCTACGCTATCTTTTAGCCAAGAAAGACACTAAGCCGAGATTATTGAGATGAATTCTACTACATCAAGAGTTTGATCTTGAGATCAAGGACAACAAAGGAATCGAAAATGGAGTTGCGGATCACTTGTCTAGAATGAGGATTGAAGATGAGGTTCCCCTAGATGATCAACTCCCAGAAGAGCATATAAACGCTATAAAAGCGCTATACATGGGGATGAAGGTCAAGATGAGCTAATCGAGACAACCGCTATCAAGGAGAATGAAAAAGAGTCATGGTATGCAGATATTGTTAACTACTTGAAGCTAGGAGTCTTACCGCCAAGTCTTGAGCCGGGTAATAGAAAGAGGTTCTTCAAACAACTGAAGTACTACTATTGGGATGAGCCGTATCTATGCCGACAAGGAAAAGATAAGTTGTTTAGAAGATGCGTATCGGAGGAAGAAGTTCCGGGCATCCTATTCCATTGTCATGGTTTGGAATATGGTAGGCATTTTGCAACCTTTAAGACGGTTTTGAAAATCCTACAAGCGGGTTTTTGGTGGCCAACGGTTTTTAAGGATGCTAATGAATACATCTCTAGATGTGACCTTTGTCAAAAGGTTGGAAGTTTGAATAGAAGGCATGAGATGCCACAAAGTGGGATTCTAGAAGTTGAGATATTCGATGTATGGGGGATCGACTTTATGGAACCTTTCCCTTCGTCGTATGGGAACACATACATTTTGATGGCAGTCGATTATATTTTTAAATGCGTCAAAGCCATAGCTAGTCCAACAAATGATGCGAGTGTTGTGGTTAAGCTATTCAAGATAATCATATTTCCGCGTTTTGGAGTTCCACGAGTTGTGATAAGCGATGAAGGAACACATTTCCTGAACAATGTTTTCGAGGGATTGCTAAAGAAGTATGGATTAAGCATAAAGTGGCAACACCTTACCATCCACAAACTTTGAGTCAAGTTGAAGTTTCTAACCGTAAAATAAAAGCCATTCTTGAGAAAACGGTTAGCAAAACTCGAAAGGATTGGGCAAACAAGCTAGACAATGCACTATGGGCTTATAGAACCGCTTACAAGACGCCCATTGGAACAACGCCTTTCAATCTTCTATATGGAAAGCCTTGCCACCTACCGGTTGAGTTAGAATACAAAGCCTTATGGGCTACCAAGTTGTTAAATTTTGATATAAAGACGGCTACCAAGAAACGGTTGATACAACCAGAAGAGTTAGAAGGGATACGCCTTGATGCTTATGAGAATTTGAAAAATTACAAGGAGCGGACAAAAGCTTTCCATGACAAAAAGATATTGAGGCGCGATTTCAAGGCGGGAGATCAAATTCTTCTATTCAACTCGCGTTTGAGATTGTTTCCTGGAAAGCTTAAGTCGAGATGGTCGGGTCCTTTCACCATAAACAAAGTAAAACCCTATGGTGCTATTGTGTTAGATAACAAGTCCGGGGGAGAGAGTTCACGGTTAATGGTCAACAATGCAAGCTCTACCACGTGAATATCCCTATAGAGGAGGATGTTAAGATTCTTCTCTCGGAACCCAATGAAGCCTAAAGAGCTATACCCGTAAAGCTTAGAGACGTTAAACAAGCGCGCTTGGGAGGCATTCCCATGATATCCTTTGTACATATTCCCTTTAATTTTTACATATGTTTAGCATGTTTCTGGAGATTGTTTTTATTGTAGGAATCAAAGGAGAATGTTGAAATTGGTTTGAGTCAAGTTAGGAAGGTAGAAAAGGCCAAAGACCATGAGGAACGGGCTGGATCGGGGTGCAAGCCGGTCGCCAACCCGATCCATTAGGGGCCTAGAACTCAAAAAGTCTCTGCCACAAAAAACCCATTTGGATCGGCTAGCAAGGCGATCCATATGGTGGCCGCAAGTCTGAGTTTTGGTTTGTCTTCTTCTCACCCATGGTTTCACTTCAAACCTCTTTGGCACATGGTTTATCACTTCTTAACTACCCACCTACCTCACCAACTTGTCTCCATATTGAATCACATGCATTAATATGCTCCCCACTATCAAACATCTCTATAAAAGGAGCCTTAAACATCCACATATCTTCACACCTCTCACTTTCTTATCATCTTATAGTTTTAGCATTTCTCACTTATCATAGCTAAGAGCCACGACATTTTTAGCTCTTTTCTTCTTAGTTTTCAAGCATCAATCCACTACTAAGGTTATGGTATAGTCTTTTTAACCCTTACTCTTTTAAATTTTCCTTATGGTATGTTCTTCTTTAAGCTTCACTTTGATTAATGTGAGTTAAATTCTTATAATCCAAACCCTCATGTTAAAACTTGGAATTTATTTTTATAATTGAGTTATAATGAGTATTGAATTTATCTTTATCATTATGCTAACTCTTGCAATTTAAATTCCATGCTTTTGATTTCTAAGAATTTCCAATACTGTTTCCACATTTATCTATGTTATGCTTTTGTTAAGATATTTGAAGCTATTGCTCACTTATTCTTTTCTTTAACATTGATTATCTAGGGGTCTCCTCTAGAGAATTTGAGCGATGAAGAATACAAAAGAATCACCAAGGAAATCCGTACTGTTTGGACTCGAGAAGAGCGTGAGTTTTTCGAGACTTTGAAAGACCAATAAGTTCCAACTACAAGGTTTGCGGATAGGAAGTTACTCAACAAGATGAAAATGCTTGATGCCTTTGATAAATCCATGCTAGACATGGGGATGGAGATTTTTAGCACCATGGATGAGTACACCTACATTACTCCAACTTGTTAGTTTCTTGCAATGGTCAACGTGGAGTATCAAAGAAAAATCGCAAGAGGGCATCAGAGGCTTTTGTTTGTTTCAAGCTTGGAGCCAAGGAGTATGATCTATCAATCTTTGATATATGCGACATATTCGAGTTTGAAAAAGGAGAAACGGTAAGGTACCCAAGGCTACACGATATGGAGGAGCTTTGGGGAGCCATTAGAAAACAAAGAGGTTACGAAACTCGAAGTATGAAGAACACACTCATTCATAACCCTATAGTGCGTTATATTCACAAGGTAATTGGGTTTTCATACTTTGGGAAGCGCGAGCCGAGCGTGGTGAAAAATGAGGTATTGTGCCTCCTTTTCAATCATTCAAGTTTAGGCTAGTGAGAGAGGACATGGGCGAGAGGGTGCGCTACCGCGACCCACTCAGAGACAACATCAACTATGCATCGGTCTTCATCAACTATTTTATTAAGCTCCGCACCAAATCAAGACCGCATCTTGGCATGGGAGGAGTCCTAACCCTAATCTTCAAGAAGCTTGGCATCAAGCTAGAAGCAAAGGATAGAGTCCTTCCTAAGTCCTACCTTGACCTCACTCATCTCCTTAAGTCAAACATGATCGAGACTCGCAAAGACGGATACCCTCCTTACAACTACATTTTCTTCAAAAAGAATGGAAATAAGAGATACGCGAGCCTTCTTCACGATAAGATGCCTCTAAGTACTCATGATAACATCATATTCAATCTCTCAGATAGTGAGTGTGTCGAAGAAGAGGCGGACGAAGAAGAAGAAGAGGCGGACGAAGAAGAAGAAGAGGACGAAAACTTCGATGAGATGGAGCTTAAGCGTGAAGCTAGCCACCCATCCAACGACACGCCCTTCCCAAACGTTCGTCTCCCGCCGTACGAATTCAAGCCAATCAATGCCCGTAAACGAGAGTACAAACGTGAATTCAAGAGACTAAGAAGGGTAGGATCATGGTGTGTGAAATGGGTAGGGAAATTTAAACGAAGGTTTAAGAAGGCACAAGGAACGGACTATGTTTCCAATGAAGACACACGCCAACACCACCGGATGACGACCCAACAATGCTTGCAATGGTTCGCCATAGCTCCGCGACGACTCCCATCGTGATCGTGGCGGTGATGGCGGTGCTAGCTCAAGCATCGGACGTCATAGCACCTCTTCCATCCCAACTTGCCGGTAAACCAAGTACCCCACCAAACCATTGTCCCATTCATACCTCGCTTTATATTTGCTTGCTTGTTTGATTGCTTCTACCATTGTACCATTTCGTTTTAAGCTTTATTTCCGTTTTCAAGTGTTTAGCTTTCTTTTCTCGGTTTACTTATTACACCAAGACGGTGTGATTCAAGTCCGGGGGAGAATAGCTAAAGTTGCTAATAAAATTTGTGTGTTGTTTTGTTTCCTTGCCTTTGCATTCAAGCATATTGCATTGCATAGCATTCTAGCCAAGAGTGTTTTAGAAATTTTCCAAGGATTTCGAAAAATTTATCAATCATTTAGTAGCATTTCATGCATTGATTGCTTATTTTAGTAATTTTGTTTTGCTTTAATCATCCTTTGAGTCTCATTGCATGCATTGCATTGTTCATATGCAAAACCCCTAAAACTTTTGAAATTTTCGAAAATTCCAAAAAGATTTTCCCTTTTCATATGGTTGCATTTCATACATTCGTATGATCATTTAGGTTGCAATGAGCATGTTTTAAATTGTTTTTGAGGTTTGTGGCTTAGCATTCAATATGATCCTTAGGATAATGCTAGATATTGCTAAGTGAATTATAGAAATCTCTTCTTTGCTTCTTGATCTCTTCGCACGAAACTCGTGATTAGGTTGAAGCATACTAGACTTGAAACCGATTCTATCAATTTGAACCTAATATTGACTTTAATTTCTTGCTTAGAGACTTGGTATGCTTGTTCAAAGTAACCATATACACATTTGGACTTTATTTTTCCTTTTTTACCACTCTTTGCTAGTCCAAGTGGCCTTCCCGATTCACGATATCTAATGTGAATGAGGATGGTTTCCCTTACCTTGCATTACCTTAACCCTTCTTTGAAACCGCCGTTATATCTTTGAGTGAGGCCTTTTCTTGAAAATGCCTACGCAAGTAAAATATTGAAAGATTGGAACGACAAAGAAATGATTTCATTTAGAGCTAGTCTCGTCTTAAGACTTGTAATAGATTAGGATTTGTTGTTCTTATGGGTTGGGTTTGGTGAGTGTTTTGGTGAGCAAAAGAAAGAGTGTTGAGTTTGAATGAAAAGAAGCCAAAGAAAGAAAAGAAGTTGAGCTCATCTAGGGAAGCTTGTGCTATGTTGAAGCTTAAAGAAAGACTCTAGTGTTCAAATGGGAATAGAAATCCGCTCTATAAGCTGGAACCCAAAAGGGCTAGTATAAAAGTATGAAAAGAAACCATAGAAGAAAGGATAGAAGTAAAGAAAAGAGTCTAGCAAGTAAAGAAACCCCTTAGAGTAAGCTAAAAAGTTTAAGAAAGATTCAAAAAGGAAGAAGAGTTTGCAAACTCATGGGTACAATTTAGAAGTTTGAATATGGGTTGGGTAAAATGGAAGCACTCATTTGTATGCATCAATTGTTCCATTTTTCTTCCTTGCTTTTACATGATGTTTGCATTACTCTTTCTTGAGTGTGAGTCACCTTAAATCGTTTTATAATTGCCTTATCTTTCGCATTTTAACCTTCTTTTACCAAACCATGAACATTGTTTGATAATCGATAAGTAAGATAATGCATTAACCATTAATGAATGTTAAAGAATTGGTATGTGAATGCTTGCTCATTGAGTCTAGAGGCAAAAGATTAGAGTAGCGATAAATTGCGAGAAGATTGATTAAGCGCTAAAGCGCTTAACGATAGCTTTGTATTATCTTAAATGATGGTGTTGAATGCTTTGTTTTAATCTATTGTTTTATTTTCTTGTTTTCAAAGCTCTCCATGGTTTGCTCTTTTGTTTTCTCGAGGGCGAGCAAAAGGCAAGTCCGGGGGGAGTTGATAAGTGCATCATTTGCCCTTTCTTAACATGCATTTTAGTAATATTTTGAGACATTTAGCTTAGGTTTTTACATGTTTAATGCATATTTTGTTAGATTAAGTGTAGAGTCCAAGTTCTTATTTTCTTGCATTTGCATGCATATTTTGTCTATTTTAGGTGCAAATGAAGTCTTGGATCAATTGTGGAACAAGTGAAGAGAAGAATCAAGATGGAATAGTGAAGAATAAGAAGTTGAAGATAGAGAAAGCTAATGGATCGGCTAGCAAACCGATCGCCTAGCCGATCCATAGCATGCCCCAAAAGTCGAAAAGTCACTGCCTCAAAATACCCCTTTGGACCGGCTAGCTAGCCGATCCTCATACCGATCCGTAGGCTCTCTCCATTGTCAAGTTCGCAATTTGACCGGGTTTGACCCGGGCTGACCCGAGTACACTCCTCTTTTCCTATAAATACTTGTAATTGCATTAAAACTCTAAGCTTTTAGCCTCCTATGTTCTTAAGTTGTGTTTATGAGTTTAATTCTTGAGTTTTAGATGCTTTTGTTTGAGTTTTGAATCTTTTATGAATCATTTAAATTTCCTTATCATATCTTACTCTTTTCTTAATCATGTTTATGTCTTTAGCTTTCATGTCTTGTTTTAATATGTGTGAGTAGTCATCTTATGGATTATGGGTTGAGTAGATTATAATGATTTAGATATTGGGTTGTGTTGCTTATGCTTAGATCTTGAAAGATCATTCATTTGAATTGAAATTAATGCTAGGATTGACTTGATCACTCAATCTTTAGAACATGGTTTTTTCACGCCCGGAAGGTGTTTGTGAAAATGTCTAGAATAAATCCAAATAAGCTTTTCTCATCTTAGCCAATGGAAATTGATGTTTAAGGAGAATTGTGAGTATATGGACTTACAAGTATAGCTTTTAGATTCATTAATTGCAAAATGGAAGTTTGTGTAATTAAGGAATTTATAAAGAGATTAGTACCATGGAAGTAGATTAGTCTTGAATTAGTGATCTTTGCTTTAGGATTGATCTTGATTAAAGTTTTGCAACATTCCCTAGTAGTTAATGAGCTTGAATCAATTTCTTAAACCCATGATCCATAGCTTTTACCTCTTGCTTTCGAATTTTACTTGAGTTTATTGTGATTTGTTTCTAGTTTGGTTATGTTGTTGCATTCACTTTGTTTCTTGCTTAGTTTGCATCTCATCTTTTCATCTTGCTATTTAATTATTGTCATTTCATTATTGCATTTAGTTCCATAATTGTCATTAGGAATCATAAGAAAATCCAAAAACACAGTTAGATTTAGCTTACTTAGTTCTTTGCATTCTCATTACATTTGTCATAATCCTTGTGGAAGAATGACCCTTGATTACACAACAACATATTGCCATGCACTGGTGGTTTAGTAATTGAGGAATTGAAACTCATAGCACTTTAGTGAGGTTGCTTTAGCATTGATCATTTAGTGTGCATCCATTTACAATCACTTATGTATTATATCATTGTTCATGTAGTGAACGATGTATTTAGTTACAAGGTTGGAGCTTTAAGAGGCTTTTACTGTTTCTTCTATGGTGTTACTCACTTGTGCTTGGAGAATCTAAGAAGACGCACACGTCCACGGCGGAACCACGCATCTCCTACTGCGAGAGCCTTCTTCCAGGAGACTAACATCTCACCTGCAAATAAGAGATAGGAGACCAGATGAGGACCGTGTGTTTGGGCGCGTAGCAGCCAAGTGTACCTCCGTAGCATCCGCCGATGGAACTTGTTCTGCCGAGACCGACTCGGGAGCAACAAGGGGAGAATCCATTGGGCGAACAGCGCTGACCTCATGGTCGGTGATAAGTGCATAAATTTCCCTTTCTTAGCATGCATTTTAGTTATATTTTGAGGCATTTAGCTTAGGTTTTTACATTTTTGATACATATCTTGTTCCTTTTAGATTAAATTGAGTGTAGAGTCCAAGTTCTTGTTTTCTTACATTTGCATGCATATTTTGCCTATTTTAGGTACAAATGGAGCCTTGGAACAATTGTGGAACAAGTGAAGAGAAAAATCAAGATTGAAGAATGAAGAACAAGGAAGTGAAAATCGAGCAAGCCTATATATCGACTAGCAAGCCGGTTTCCTAGCCGATCTATAGGACGTCCCAAACTTCTAAAACCACTGCCCAAAATCAGGCCCTGGATCGGCTAGCTAGCTGGTCCTCTGACCGATCCATATGGTCTCTCTAGCTTCCAATTTGTAGTTTGACTGGGTTTCATTGACCCGAGTACACTTGTATTTCTCTATAAATACTCTTCCTATGATTAAATACCCTAAGTTTTACCCTCTCTTCTATTATCCTTTGTGTAAACCTAAAAACCTTTGTGGTTTTGATGATTGGAGGTTAAATTCTTCACCTTTTATGTTTTAGCAAAGTTTAATCGTGTTTATTTCTTTAAGACTTTTCATTATGCATCTAATTAATCTTGCTTTTAGTGTTTTAGATATGATTAGTGAGTAGTTTCAATAATTGATCTTGGGTAGGGAAGATTAAGGTTAATTCAAGTTATATTAGTGATGCTAGGTTGTTAGTCTTTCATATTTCATTGATTAAAGAGCTCTTAATGCTAGATTAGGAAGTAATTACCCCAAATCTAGATCATGGTCTTTTCATGCATGGAAGGTGTTTGTGGAAATGTCTAGAAGAACTTTAATCATGCTTTACTCATCTTAGCCAATGGAAGTTGATGTGTAGGGAGTTTAGTAAGATTTTATGAACATGTTGTTAATGATTCTTGGTTAATATTTAACAAGATGGAAGTTTGTGTTAGATTTAGATTAAAAAATGGATTAGTACCATGGAAGTGGGTTAATCTAGATTAAATGGATTGTGCATCACTAACTTAACTTGTTTCAACCTAAATCAATCACCTTTACTCAAGATCCATGCTTTAATCTTGTTGATCATCAAGTTTTGACTTTTGTTGACTTTTCCGTTGACTTTTTTGACTTTTCTTAAATTGCATTTAATATTGTTTTACTTTCATTTATGCATTGATTTTCTTTATTTTAGTGTTCTACATTGTCTAAGCTATTGCATTTTACTTATTGCATCATTTCATATTGTCATTTACATTTAGCAAAATCGAAAATCACACCTTGAATTTGCATTCACCTAGCTTCATTAGTTTATTGCATTTCAATTTCTTAGAAATCATTAATCCTTGTGGAAGAATGACCCTTGATTACTACATTGATTGCACCATACACTTGTGGTTAGTTAATTGAGGTTTTAGAACCCATAGCACATCTAGGTTGGACATTCATTTGCATTGTTCATCTCACCTTTTGTAGCTATCAAGTTTTTGGCGCCGTTGCCGGGGATTGATTGATTTTTCGTTTTTAGCATTTGGATTTTGAATCTTTTGTAGACTAGGTTTTATTTTTGTTTGATATTCAATCTATCTTGTTTGTCTCTTTGTCTTGGTTGGTTTGTAGGTGCATGATAATAAGAAGCAAGAGTTTAGACAACTTTCATCAACACATTGACATTAGCCAAGTTGAGAAGCAAGCTGGATTTGCAAGAAAGGAAAGAGAACGTTTAGCAATGGAAGCTAACCTTGGTCATGGTAATGGCAGTAATCGCCAAGTGAACGAAGTTTCTAGAAATGTAGATGGTAATGGTAATAGAGAACCCGTTCATGCTCACAGAGAAGAAATGAGGATTGGAGATTTCGATGAACCGCTCACCAATGGGATAAGAACCGGTATTCGCCCACCACCTTGCGCTAACAACAATTGGGAGATCAAATCGAGTTTGATAAATATGGTACAAAACAATCGCTTCTTTGGTCTACCCTTGGAGCACCCAATTGAGCATCTTGACAACTTCGATAGATTATGCGGAACAGTGAAGGTGAATGGCGTCTCCGAAGATGTTGTGAATCTTACCTTGTTTCCATTCTCTTTGGGAGACAAGGCTAGTCAATGGGAGAAGAGTGTAGTTAAATCTTCCATACTACTTGGGAAGAGTGTAAAAAGCGGTTTTTGGCCAAACTCTTCTCCAATCAACGCACCGTGAGAATTAGAAATGATATCACGAGCTTTAAACAAGGTCCCGACGAAGCTCTCTATGAAGCTTGGGAAAGATTGAAGGGTTATACTACGTCTTGTCCTCACCATGGAGTTCCTATGGAAGCTCTACTTGGAATCTTTCATAGAGGGATTGAAGAGAAGTATCACTTAGCTTTGAACATATCTAGTAATGGAGACTTTGGAAGCTTGACTATAGAGAAAGGAGAAGAGCTCATTGAGAATCTAGCTCAAAGTAATCAAAGCTACAATTGGGAGTATGATAGATCAAACAAGGAACCTAAGAATGAGCTCAAGAGTGAAGATCAAAGGATCAAGGAGATGAGTGATAAGCTAGACAAGCTTATTTTAGCTAGTATGAAGCAAGTCCACTATGTTAGAGATTTTGATGGAAACCAAGAGATGGTTGTTGAAGGAGTCCAAGAAGGACAAGAAGATAAGCTACATTCAAGGTCAAGGGTATTATCAAAAAGGATTCAGTCTTAAATATAGGTCTCATGCCAACTTGTCCTATAGACCAAGTCTATAGGTCTAATGTGGAGAATCCCCAAGACCAAGTCTATCCACCTAAACAACAAGCTTTCATTCCTCAACAAGCTCAAGGATTTGTTCCTTAACAAGCTTTTGTTTCTAAGCAACAATATTATTCCAATCAAGTTGCTCCTACCAATCAAGCTACTACCTCTACTTAACCCACTTCTCAAGACCAAGAGCTCAAGGTGTTGGTTCAACGAGTTTTAGATGGACAAATCAAGAGTAATGCGGATATTGCAAAGAGGTTCCATGAGGTTAACTCTAGGACTGATGGGATGTACCAAAAGTTGGATGGCAAGATTACAAGCCTAGCTTCTCATGTGAAGACTATTGATGTGCAACTAGCACAATTCGCTTCTAGCTCAAAGGCACCGTGCGGTATTCTACCGGGTAAATCCGAATCTAATCCTAGGAGCAACATTTGCAATGTGGTGATCCTAGAAGAAGATAAAGGATGGCATTTGAGGTATGGGCCTTTGACCAATGAAGATTATGATGAAGCTGAGCTTTACTTAGAAGGATTAGCTAACCTATTGAAGCCTTCTCAAGAAATGATTGTTATTGTGAAGAAGGAACACTCAAGAAGGATTGAGTTAGTTAGAAAAAGAGCTATGGAGACTCCAACCTATGAAGAAAGGCAACACAAGCCTAAGCTAAACCTTCCAAGACCGGATTTCACTAAGGCGGTTAAGAAGATCTTAGCTAGTTACAAGAAAGATATGAAGGATATTGGTATTAAGTTCCAAAAGGAAGATGATTACAAGCGGATAGCTAAAGAGCGAGATCTCATTACGGATGTGTTAGCTAACCAAGGAAAGGTTAGAGAGGTTATGATGAAGTATCAAGCTAAAGGGGAAAGGGATAAACCAAGAACCCTTAAGAAGAAGCTTAACCCCGGAAAGTTTATGATTGCTTGCACACTTGGAGACTTAGAGATCGACGATGCGTTGTGTGACTCCAGGTCTAATTTTAACGTGATTTCTCATGACATGATGGACCATCTAGGAATCACAAAGCTCAAGAAGACCCCATGCTCTCTCATCTTTGGAGATGCAACATGCAAGCAGCCACTTGGAGTCATTGAAGATTATCCTTTGAAGATCAGTAATTGCATTATTCCGACGGATCTTATGGTTATGGAAATGGAGATGGCTAAGTCGCTCCCACTTATACTTGGTACACCTTTTTTGGCTACCACCGGAGCTAGTGTAGACTTTCTCCACATGAAAGCTCTATTGATGAATGTGGACCCTTACACTTTCTACGATATTGAGCCCATTGGAATTGATATTTGTGGTATGGTCTCTAGCGAGGATGTTAAAGAAGAAATGATGAGTCTAGACACTAGTGAAGAGGTTATTAAAGTTGAGAAAGAAGCTCCCAAGCTAGATGACTACAAGGATAGTTTGGATATGTTTGATGGTGGTGGTATCAGATCGATGTTTGAAACGATTGAAGATACGCTTGTGGCTATAACTAACGAGCCTAATGGAGCCAATGGTAAGAGCTCCAGGATGTCCAAAGAAAAGGTTAGAGACAAGCTCGTACTAGAGCCTATCAAGAAAGTTGGTGAGGAACTTGAGTGAAAAGCCCTTTGAAATGGCGAGCTTGGAAGCTTCTATAAAGCTAAGATCGTTTTTTCCACTGGTATGAACCACGAAGAGATTGGCAAGTGCAAGAAGGCCATGAAAGAAGCTTTTGACATTGATTTGGGAGATTGGGAACCAATCAAGATTGATGGTTCTCCATTGATCTCCAACTAGCGCCTTTATCAACCGTCAAGCTTAGAGACGTAAAACAAGCGCGCTTGGGAGGCATTCACATGGTATCCTTTGTACATATATTTTATGCTTTTTATCTATGTTTAGTATGTTTTTGGAGATTGATTTTGGTGTAGAACTCAAAAAAGAGAATTGGAGAGGTATTGAATCAAGTTAGGAAGGTGAAAAAGGCCAAGAAACACGAAAAAACGACAAAGATCGGCCAACTGGCCGGTCTCTTGGCCGATCCATGCGAGCTTCCAGACGTGAAAAGTCACTGCCCAATTTTTGGCCTCTGGACCGATCAGTCTAGCCGGTCTACCAGGCCGATCCATATGAGCTCTCTAGCTGCCAGATTCGACTTTTTTGGTGCGCGTTGACTTGGTCCAGTTTTGGTATAAACCGGTTTATTTTAAGTGTTTTCAATCAATTTTGACCGGTTTAGTCTCTAAAAATCAGATTTCAAAGACCCTTCTCCCTCAAATTCAAATTATTTTGAAATTTATAAGATTCTTTGGCAACTCTCTCTCTCTTACTTTACTCTTTCTCCAAAGATATTTCAAAATCTTTCAAAATCAAGATCCATTTTCTCTCTAGAACTTTGAATTCACCATCTCTTTTGGATCTCCTCTACTCTAATCTTTGATTATCACAAGGTATTCTCTCTTTCATTTACCTATTTCATTTACTCATGGATGCATACATGAGAATCTTGTGGAATCCACTTTCATTAGTTATAAATTGAGTTATTTTGTGGTTGATATGAGTTATAATTTTTTGAGTCGAGGATTTCATATACAAATTTTGGATAATGATGGTTGAATTTGAGTCTCTATCTTATTAAGAGTTCTTGATTATTGAGATTGCTTTAAATTTGGAATCTTCAGATGAAATTGAGTTTATTTATGAGTTTTGCTAATCATTAATTGTAATTAAACCTTGTTGGTACTTAGTATTCACTAGAATTTTGAAAATTTATCAAGTTCAAGATTTGAGTTTTGGTAAATGGGTTATTAGAGAATGGAAAAATTAGAATTTGTTTAAAAATGAGTAGAATTTTCACTATATATTCCTTGTTGCATTGATTGATCCATTGTCTAGCCCTATATGATGCCTATTGTTGATGAATCTTTAATGATTGGCTAGACAAATAGTGTTTTGATTGGAAAATGGCTCTTATTTGGGAGCATTCCTTTGTAGGAACAATCTAGCAACAATGACTACTAGAATTGAGAAGTTCGCGTCATGCGTTGATGAAATTCGAATTGGTATCTTCAGCCAAGCGACGTATGAGGCTACAAGGTTCGCGAGTCCATTGTTTTTGGCTCAGAGTGGACTCAAAGACAAAGTTAATGAGCTTTTAGGAAAAATGCATTTGAGTGGCTTATCGTCAATGAGCTACGCTACTTATCCCGAGCTCACCAAGCAATTCCTAGCCACGATGGTGTGCAAATTTGACGATCGTCTTGGAACATACCTCATTTGCTTTGATATAGACGGATTGAAGTATATGGTCACATTTAAGGATTTTTGCGATATCTATGGATTTCCACCAGGGAAACTTGGAGAAAACACGGAGTTCAACATGGAAACTTTATTATGGCGTAACATAGCACTCGAGGAGAGTTACACAGCCGCCTTCAATCGTATCACAAGAGTCAAGAATCTCACGATTCGATATGTTCTTCACTTATTGGCTAATACCTTCAACGCAAGAAGAAACGATGATTTCCCAACAAATGACGACCTCAAGCTACTCTACATTGGAATCCATTCCGCTTTGCAAGATTTCGATGGTCAACCAATGGAGATGGATCACGATTACTATGGATGTGAGCTTGGCGCGATGTTCTTCGCCAAATTGAAATTTTTTTGGTTTTGCTTGACAACTATGGCTAAACCGCGTATATGTTTTGGCGGCATGCTCACTTCATTATTCTTACATGTGGGGATCGATCTCGATGATTTTGTGCCTTTGCAAGAAAGACCATTGATTGATGTTCAATATTTGGTTGCGAAGGAGACTTTGGGATGACCATTTGGGCTAAGGCACTATGTTTACCGGTTTTTTATGACGATGGCGAGCCACTTTATTGCTACCTTCCGTTGCCACTAAAGTTTGGGAAAACTTCAAGCAACCATGCCCTCCGATTCAATCTACCTCGTTGCCTAACCATCACTCCACCTCCACTTGATCACATATGATTCCAAGGTACCACTCTATCCATTGTATATACCATTTCATTTTCATTTATGCATCTTTAGTTTCATTTTTCTATTTCTTCCTTTTTCGGTTTTGCTTCTTCATCGAGACGATGAGAAGTAAGTCCGGGGAGGCGTTGCTAATGCTTATTTTAGTTATTTTGTTTTCCTTTTATCATCATTTGAGTCTCATTGCATGCATTGCATTGTATATATGAGAAAAGTTTGAAAAATCCTAAAAAATTTAAAAAATTTCAAAAAAATCAAAAAGATTTTCCTTATTATATAGTTGCATTTCATACATTTGTATGATCATTTAGGTTGCTTTGAGCATGTTTTGATTTGTTTTTGAGATTTATTGCTTAGTATTCAATACGATCCTTAGGATAATGCTAGAGATTGCTAAGTGAATTATAGAAATCTCTTATTTGCATCTTGATCTCTTCGCTCGAAACTCGTGATTAGGTTGAAGCATATTAGACTTGAAACCGATTCTATCAATTTGAACCTAATATTGACTTTAATTTCTTTCTTAGAGACGATATGCTTGTTCAAAGTAACCATATACACATTTTGACTTTCTTTTACCCTTTTTACCACTCTTTGCTAGTCCAAATGGCCTTCCAGATTCACGACATCCAATGTGAATGAGGTTGGTTCCCTGTACCTTGCATTACATTGATCCTTATTTGAAACCTTCATGTATTTTCTTGAGTGAGGCCTCATTTTTGAAAATGCATACGCAAGTAAAATCTTGAAAGATGGGAACGACAAAGAAGTGCTTTCATTTAGAGCTAGTCTCGTTTTAAGACTAGTATTAGCTTAGGATTTGTTGTTCTTATGGGTTGGGGTTGGTGAGTGGTTTGGTGAGCAAAAGAAAGAGCGTTGGATTCTAAATGATAAGAAAGCCAAAGAAAGGAAAGAAGTTGAGCTACTCTAGGAAAAGGGAATTTGTTGTTAAAGTTAAAAAAAGACTCTAGTGTTTGATTATGAATAGAAATCCCTTCTATATGCTAGAACCCAAAAGGGCTAGTACAAAAGTACAAAAAGGAAATCATAGAGGAAAGGATTGAAGTAATAAGATTGTCCAGAAAGTAAATAAACCCCCTAGAGTAAGCTAAAAAGTTTAAAGGAAGATTCAAAAGGCTTAGATAAACAAAGGAAAGAAGAGTTTGCAAGCTCATGGGTAGAACTTAGGAGTTCAAGATTGTTATGGGTTGGGTAGAATGGAAGCACCTATTTGTATGCATCAATTGTTCCATTTCATCCTTGCTTTTACATGATGTTTTGCATTACTCTTTCTTGAGTGTGAGTCACATAAAAACGTTTTAAAAAGTGCCTTGTCTTTCGCATTTTAAACCATTTTAAACAAGTTATGCCATTTGGTCTTACAAATGCACCTAGTACATTCATGAGATTAATGAATCATATTCTTAGAGCTTTCATTGGAGTATTTGTGGTTGTTTACTTTGATGATATCTTAATTTACAGCAAAACATTAAAAGAGCATGTTAATCACCTAGAATCTGTTTTAATTGTGCTTAGAAAGGAAAAACTCTATGCTAATCTGAAGAAATGTACTTTTTGTACAGATAACCTCGTGTTTTTAGGCTTTGTTGTGAGTGCAGATGGAGTTAAAGTTGATGAGGAGAAAGTGAAAGCTATTAAAGAATGGCCTATTCCAAAAACAGTAGGTGAAGTAAGGAGCTTTCATGGACTTGCTAGATTCTATAGGCGCTTTGTGAAAGATTTTAGCACCTTAGCAGCTCCACTCACTGAAGTTATCAAGAAAGACATTGGGTTCAAATGGGAAGCATTTCAAAACCTTAAAGAGAAGCTTACTCATGCACCTCTTTTAATCTTACCAGATTTTCTTAAGACTTTTGAAATCGAATGTGATGCGTCTGGTATAGGTATTGGTGTTGTGTTGATGCAGGAAAAGAAGCCTATTGCTTATTTTAGTGAAAAGCTTGGAGGAGCTACCTTGAACTATCCAACTTACGATAAGGAGTTGTATGCTTTAGTTCGAGCTTTGCAAACATGGCAGCACTACCTATGGCCTAAGGAGTTTATTATACATACTGATCACGAGTCTCTCAAGCATTTGAAGGGTCAGCAAAAGCTCAACAAGAGGCACGCCAGGTGGGTTGAATTCATTGAGACATTTCCTTATGTCATCAAATACAAATAAGGTAAAGATAATGTAGTTGTCGATGCATTATCTCGAAGGTACACTTTACTTTCTACTCTTGATGCTAAGCTATTAGGTTTCGAACAAATAAAAGAGCTTTATGAAACTGATCCAGATTTTCAAGAAATATATAAATCTTGTTTGAAGTTTGCTTCAGGTCATTACCACAGGAAAGATGGGTTTCTCTTCTATGAGAACCGCTTGTGTGTACCTAATTGTTCCCTTCGAGATTTATTTGTTAGGGAAGCTCACAGAGGAGGACTGATGGGACATTTTGGCATTGCTAAGACGCTTGAGGTGATGAAAGATCACTTCCATTGGCCCCATATGAAGAGAGATGTCGAGAGGATCTGTGGTAGGTGTGTTACCTGCAAACAAGCCAAATCAAAGGTTCAACCAAACGGTTTGTACACTCCTTTAACCATTCCTACTCGTCCCTGGAATGATATATCGATGGATTTTGTGCTTGGATTGCCTAAAACTAAGACTGGAAAGGATTCTATATTCGTTGTAGTTGATAGGTTTTCAAAAATGGCACATTTCATTGCTTGTCATAAAACTGATGATGCTTCACATATAGCTGAATTGTTCTTTAGGGAGATAGTTCGTTTACATGGAATGCCTAAGACAATTGTTTATGATAGAGATACTAAGTTTCTTAGCTACTTCTGGAAAACTTTGTGGTCTAAGTTAGGCACTAAGCTATTATTTTCTACTACATGTCACCCTCAAACTGATGGTCAAACCGAAGTAGTTCATAGAACCTTGGGAACACTTTTACGTGCTTTGATTAAAAAGAACCTTAGGACTTGGGAAGATTGTTTGCCTCATATTGAATTTGCTTACAATCATGTTGTGCATTATGCTTCTAAGTATTCTCCATTTCAAATTGTGTATGGGTTCAATCCCATATCTCCTTTGGATCTAATCCCTTTACTTGTAAGTGAAAGAACTAGCATTGATGGGAAAAAGAAGGCTGAGTTGGCTCAACAGATCCATGAGAAAGCTCGGAGGAACATAGAAGAGAAGACAAAGCTTTATGTCAAACAAGCAAACAAAGGCAGGCGTCGAGTGATCTTTGAAGTTGGCGATCTAGTATGGGTTCATTTGAGGAAGGATCGGTTCCCAGCAGAAAGAAAGTCCAAACTGATGCCAAGGATCGATGGTCCATTCGAAATAACAAGAAGGATCAGTGATAATGCTTATCAGCTTGACCTACAAGGTACGTATAATGTGAGTTTTAGTTTTAATGTTTCTGATTTAGTTCTGTTTATTGCAGATGAAACAGATTTGAGGACAAATCCTTTTCAAGAAGGAGGGGATGAGATGATCATGGACATGGAGCATGAACCGGAGCTTGAACCTGAACTTGTACCAGAAGGAGAGAAGCTTGTTATCGAGGAATCACTTGGAGTTGAAGACGTCCTAATAGTTCCATCCGGACCTATGACCAGATCAAGAGCTAAGGCGTTCAACCAAACCCTTTGCATGCTTCTCAAACAAGTAAAGAGTGGGTTGGAAACATTGGCTAATCCAATCGCATTGGTTGTGATACAAGTTGTTTCTTCCCATGGTAATTAAGGTTGGTAATTCGAATTGTACTCTTTTTCCTTCAATGTGTTTTTCCCAAGTGGTTTTCGCATTAAGGTTTTAATGAGGCAAGGAGAATTACCTTATCATTGCCTTTTACCAACTCTTTGAAGACCAACAGCGAAAGGCATGCGAAGGAGCTTATTTTTGAAATTTTAAGTTTGTCAAACAATGTTTAAAGCTTATATTTAATTTTATGTTTTCCAAGAGGCCCTAAAACGTTATTAGGCTCCTCTCTTGTATAAGTATTCAGACTTTGTCTTTAATCAGATTATCTTTCTTTTTATCAAAAACGTTTTCTAAGAAGATCATCTTGTTGGTGTGTAATATCTAGCAAAACCCTTGATTTCTTTGGTGTGTCATATCCAGAGATATCGAGTTGATATCCAGAAGTTCTTCCGCAAGCTTCTGTGCTATCCCTCAACCATTCAACTTCCATTCACCATCAAAGATTCAGTCATCACATTTTTAGTTTATTCTCAATCTCAGAGTATCGATCTAGGAGGATCTCATTAATATTTGTGTGCAAAAAAATAGAACCATCTTCATACGAACTTCGTTTGGAGTCTCATCTTACGAACAAATACACATTTTCTTCAGAATATTATAAATTTAATCTGGTGATATCGTCACGAAAAAATCCTTGTGTGTTTCAAGCACACGTCTACTATATAGCAATCGAACTCAAGTGGAATCGACGTCTAAATAAAAGGTATGACATTTGTGTGCAAAATAATATAACCATCTTCCTAGAACTTCTTCTCGGGTCTCACTTACGAATAGATACATGTTTTCTTCTAAATATTATAAATTTAGTCCGGTGAGATCGTCACTAAACAATCCTTGTGTGTTTCAAGCACACGTCGACGATATAGCAGTCGAACCTACCTGGGAAGGACAAGTAAATAAGGGGTATTGTATTTGTGTGCAAAATAATAGAACCATCTTCATACGAACTTCGTCTGGAGTCTCATCTTAAGAATAGATACACTTTTTCTTTCACCTTTTCTTCATAATATTATAATTTAATCTGGTGACATCGTCACCAAACAATCCTTGTGTGTTTCAAGCACATGTCTACTGATAGCATATAAAAATTGAGATGAACAATGCAAATGAATGTCCAACCTAGATGCTATGGGTCTAAAACCTCAATTAACTAACCACAAGTGCATGGTGCAATCAATGTAGTAATCAGGGTCATTCTTCCACAAGGATTAATGATTTCTAAGCAATTGGAATGCAAGAAACTAATGAAGCTAGGTGAATCCAATTTCAAGGTGATTTTCAATTTTACTAAATGTAGATGACAATATAAATAATGCAATAAGTAAAAGGCAATAGCTTAAACAATGTAGAACACTAAAATAAAGGAAAACAATGCATAAATGAAAGTAAAACAAGATTAAAATGCAAATTAAGAAAAGTCCACAAAAGTCAACAAAAGTCAAACTTGAATATCAATGAGATTGAAGCATGGATCTTGAGTAAAGGTGATTGATTTAGGTTGAAACAAGTTAAGCTAGTGATGCACAACAACTAAAGATAGCTAATTTCAAAGCATGAATCCATTTAATCTAGATTAACCCACTTCCATGGTACTAATCCATTTCTTAATAAAAATCTAGTACAAACTTCCATCTTGTTAAAGATTAACCAAGAATCATCAACTTCCATTGGCTAAGATGAGCAAAGCATGATTAAAGTTCTTCTAGACATTTTCACAAACATCTTCCGGGCATGAAAAGACAATGATTTAGATTTGGGGTAATTATTTCCTAATCTAGCATTAAGAGCCATTTAATCAATGAAATATGAAAGACTAACAACCTAGCATCACTAATATAGCTTGAATCAACCTTAATCTTCCCTAGCCAAGATCCATTAATGAAACTTCTCACTAATCGAATCTAAAACACATAAAACAAGATGAAAATGATGCATAATGAAAACCTTAAAGTAAATAAACACGAATAAACTTTGCTAAAACATAAAAGTTGGAGACTTTAACCTCAAATCATCAAAAACACAAAGATTTTAGGTTTACACAAAGGATAATAGAAGAGAGGCTAAAGCTTAGGGTTTTAATCACAATGAGAGTATTTATAGGAAAAATAAAAGTGTACCCGGGTCAACCCGAGTCAAACCGAGTCAAACCTGGTAAAATGTTAATAAGATTGAAGTTGGACTCAGGAAGGGGCGTTTGGCCGGACCGCCTGCCCAAGTTGTTGGTCGTGCCAGGGACCATCCGCGGGTTCCTCGCTGCTTGCAGTGGCTTCTGGCCCGAGCGGGTGCCTGATTCTTTGGTCGGGCCAGAGGCCACCAGAAGCTCCTTCTTCTTGTTCTTCATCTACTTGCTTGATTCTTTCCTCCTTTAGTTCCACCATTGATCCAAGACTCCTTTTTGTACCTAAAATGCAAGAAATATGCATGCAAATGCAACAAAACAAGAACTTGGACTCTAAACTCGATCTACACTAAAAGGAACCGAAAAGGGAAAGAAAACGGATAAAACCTAAGCTAAATGCCTCAAAATACTACAAAAATGCATGCTAAGAAAGGGCAATTTATGGACTTATCAACTCCCTCGGACTTGCCTTTTGCTCGCCCTCGAGCAAACAAAGAGAGCAAACCGATGGAGAGGTTTGAAAACACGAAAATAAAACAAATAAATTCAAACAAGCATTCAACACCATCACCTAAGATAATACAAAGCTATCGTTAAGCGCTATATGCTCAATTAATCTTCTCGCAATCTATCACTACTCCAATCTTTTGCCTCTAGACTCAATGATCAAGCATTCACATACCATTATATCCACCAATTCCTTAACATTCATTAAGGATTAATGCATGGTCTTGCTTATCAACTATCAAACAATGTTCAAGGCTAGGTAAAAGAAGGGTTAAACGCGAAAGACAAGGTGGTTATTAAACATTTTAGGTGACTTACACTCAAGAAATGGTAATGCAAAACATCATGTAAAAGCAAGAAAGAAATGGAACAATTGATGCATACAAATAAGTGCTTCCATTCTACCCAACCCATAAAAATCATGAACTCCTAAGTTCTACCCATGAGCTTGCAAACTCCTCTTCCTTTTTGTGATCTAAGCCTTTTTGAATCTTCCTTTAAACTTTTTAGCATACTCTAGGGGGTTTTCTTTACTTGCTAGACTCTTTCATCTACTTCAATCCTTTCTTCTATGGTTTCCGTTTAAAAAATTTCTGCTAGCCCTTTTGGGTTCTAGCTTAAAGAGGGGATTTCTATTCATAATCAAACACTATAGTCTTTCTTTAATTCTAACAAAACACACCATTTTCCTAGAGTAGCTCAACTTCTTTCCTTTCTTTGGCTTTCCTTTCATTTAAACTCAACACACTCATTCTTTTGCTCACCAAAACGCTCACCAAACCCAACCCATAAGAACACCAAATCCTAAGCTATTACTAGTCTTAAAATGAGACTAGCTCTAATGAAAGCACTTCTTTGTCGTTCCCATCTTTCAAGATTTTACTTGCGTATGCATTTTCAAAAATGAGGTCTCACTCAAGAAAATACATGTAGGTTTCAAAGAAGGGTCAAGGTTATGCAAGGTAAGAGAAACCACCTCATTCACATTAGTGAATATTATAAATTTAATCCGGTGACATCGTCACCAAACAATCCTTGTGTGTTTCAAGCACACGTCTACTATATAGCAATCGAACTCAAGTGGAATCAACGTCTTAATAAGAGGTATGAAATTTGTGTGCAAAATAATAGAACCATCTTCATACGAACTTTGTCTGGAGTCTCATCTTGACAATAGATACACGTTTTCTTCAGAATATTATAAATTTAATCCGGTGACATCGTCACGAAACAATCCTTGTGTGTTTCAAACACACGTCTACTATATACCAATCGAACTCAAGTGGAATCAACGTCTAAATAAGAGGTATGATATTAGTGTGGAAAATAATAGAATCATCTTCATATGAACTTCGTCTTGAGTCTCATCTTAAAAATAGATATAAGTTTTCTTCAGAATATTATAAATTTAATCCGGTGACATCGTCACAAAACAATCCTTGTGTGTTTCAAGCACACGTCTACTATATAGCAATCAAACTCAGGTGGAATTGATGACTAAATAAGAGGTATGACATTTGTGTGCAAAATAATAGAACCATCTTCATACAAACTTCGTTTGGAGTCTCATCTTACGAATAGATACACGTTTTCTTCTAAATATTATAAATTTAATCCGGTGAGATCGTAACCAAACAATCCTTGTGTGTTTCAAGCACATGTCTCCTATATAGCAGTCGAACCTACATGGGAATGACAAGTAAATAAGGGGTATTATATTTGTGTGCAGAAAACTAGAACCATCTTCATACAAACTTCGTTTGGAGTCTCATCTTACGAATAGATACATGTTTTCTTCTGAATATTATAAACTTAATCCGGTGAGATTGTCAACAAACAATCCTAGTGTGTTTCAATCACATATCTACTATATAAACATCGACTCGAGGTGAGAACGACGAATTAATAAGAAGTATGACATTTGTGTGCAAAATAATAGAACCATCTTCATACAAACTTCGTCTGGAATCTCATCTTACGAATAGATACACGTTTTCTTCAAAATATTATAAATTTAATCTGGTGAGATCGCCACGAACAATCCTTGTGTGTTTCAACCACATGTCTTTTTTTTTAACGTCTGATGAATTACGAAATGTGGTAATGACCAAGTGAGAGTTATACAGGAACATGAAAAAAAACTTGACAAAATAAAACCCCTGTAATTGCCATTAGCAATCAAGAAGTAAAAGCAGGGGAACAATGCCACAGCTTAAAGAAGGTCATAAAGGCATTATCTTCGATACTCCATGCGGATTCGTTCGTGAAGCCAAGACGGGCCTCCCAGCAATCGAACTCAGGTGGAATCGATGACTAAATAAGAGGTATGACATTTGTGTGCAAAATAATAGTACGCACTTCGTCTGGAATCTCATCTTACAAAAAGATACACGTTTTCTTTTGAATATTAAAAATTTAATCCGGTGAGATCGTCACCAAACAATCCTTGTGTGTTTCAAGCACATGTCTACTATATAGCAGTCGAACCTACTTGGGAACGACGAGTAAATAAAGGGTATTATCTTTGTGCAAAAAAAATAGAACCATCTTCATACGAACTTTGTCAGGAGTCTCATCGTACGAATAGATACACGTTTTCTTCATAATATTATAAATTTAATCTGGTGACATCGTCACCAAAAAATCCTTGTGTGTTTCAAGCACACGTCAACTATATATCAATCGAACTCAGGTGGAATTGAGGACTAAATAAGAGGTATGACATTTGTGTGCAAAATAATAGAACCATCTTCATACGAACTTTGTCTGGAGTCTCATCTTACGAATAGATACATGTTTTCTTCTAAATATTATAAATTTAATTCGGTGACATCGTCACGAAACAATCCTTGTGTGTTTCAAGCACACGTCTACTTGATATATCATGGTTTTTACCCGTTTTTGACCATGATTTAACCCGGTTTTATCGAGTCTTTTCGGTGTTTTTCGAGTGTTTTAGAGTCTTTGCAGGTTTTTGTACGTGTGGAGCTTAATTGATGATTATGGAACGTTTTGGAGCATTGTGGAAAGAGGAGCTGAAGTCGTTAGAACGGAAATTCAATTGCCGTCAGATTGGCGTGTCTGTCGATCGACATACATGGTGGTGATCGATCGACAGCTACGTTACAACCTGTCGATCGACAGACACATAGACGATCGATCGACAGGCCTTCCCAGAAACCGACCTAATACGTTTTAAAGAAGGAAAATTGTTCCTTTTCGGGCCAGAAGTTACCAATAGACCGTCATAGAAGCCCACCACGAGTTTTACCTCTATAAATAGTTTATTTTAGGTTTTTAGATTAGAACTTAGATTTTACATAACACAAAGTTTAGAGAGAGATTTTTTAGGGTTTTTAGGGAGACAAGTTTACTTCATTACTTTGAGATTCTTCGAACCCTATTGTAATTCTTCTTTTACTCTTTCTTTATGCAGTATTATTCAGCTATGATTTGCTTTGCTGCCATGTCTGAGTAGTTTGCTTGTTAGGTTTAGGGTGGTTCGAATGGAATGATGATGAATTGTTAGGGTAAACTCACTTGTTAGGATTTTATCTGTTAGGTTCTTCACCTAGATTGCTTTAACTCTGATTTAGAATTGATCACTCTAAATTAGCTATCTTAGGTTGATAGATTGACACGAAAGTGTAATTGATTAGCCAGAACTAGATCTTAGGTGAGCAAAATTACTTATTCGCAAAGAAATTTGGTTTAGGGATTTTGTGAACAAATTGGACTTGAATTTAATGCTTGTTTAAATTGATTGAATTCGCAAAGAAATTTGGTTTTCTAGGGTTTAGACATAGTTAGTTTTCGCAACGACAGTTGGTTAATTATATTTTAGTGTTCCAAGTTCTAGAACGGTTCTTAATTAAATCCTGATTCTGTTTAACCTGCAATTCTGATTCATCCTGAGAATTACCCAAAAGCCTAACTCTTTGTTTAATTGAATTTGAAATCAACCAACTTTCCTGTTACCAATTGAATTTGCTATTTATTTCATATTATTTTACTTAGCCGAATTTGAAGTCAATATTCCTATCGTTTGATTTGACTCCCAGTGATTCGACCCCTACTACGACGACCTCTTAATTTGAGAGAGTAGCTCAGGGTAAATTTGAGCATATCAAATTTTGGCGCCGTTGCCGGGGAGTCAAAATCTTCCATAGGATTTTGATTGTAGAATTCTGACTAAGTTATTTTTGTTCGTTTTTACGCGTTTTCTTTTGTTTTTGTGTTTCAGTTGGCTAAGATGGTTAATCGAGCTGTAGTGGTTTTTCGGAATGCTGAAGGGGAGAATGTTGATCGAGATAGCAATCGATACAACAATCAGGGAGACCCCATTGATGAAGCTGGTAACATCATTGAGGTTATGGATCCAGTTGCAGCAGAGCGTGCTGAGCTAGATCGTCAAAGGGTTGAGTTAGAGCGCCGGCGCGCAGAGATTGAGCATCTGGCTCAGGCGAATCGCGGACCTCAGGGGGCAGTAGTTAACCAACGCACTTTGGGAGACTACTACCGTCCTGAAGAACATTACGCCAACAGGGCAGCGATTCGACCTCCTAGATTTGAGCGGAGGGATTTTGAGTTGAAGCCTGCGTACTTCTCTCTTGTAGCTCAACATCAGTTCCATGGGCACCCATCAGAGCACCCCATGGATCATCTTGAGATGTTTGAGGATCTTGCGTCTAGCATCAAGGCTAACAACGTGTCGGAAGACTACATTATGTGTAAGCTCTTCCCATTTTCTCTTGCTGGAGAGGCAGCCTCTTGGCTGAAGCAGTTGGAGCCAGGCTCACTGACTACTTGGAGAGATACCAAGAGTGCTTTCCTGAGTCACTTCTACGATGAGTCGCGCTCAGAGGATCTACGGGCTAAAATCCAAACATTCGTTCAGAATCTGACAGAATCTTTCAAAGCTGCGTGGGAAAGGTTCAAGGGATATCAGAGAGATTGTCCTCATCACGGATTTACAGAAGTTCAGCTGCTAGGTATATTCTACAGAGGAATGGATTGGAGACATCAAATGACTCTAGATGCTGCGAGTAATGGGAATTTCAAGACCAGATTCCCAACTGATTGCCTTGAGCTCATCAAGAACGTGTCTACTAGCAATAGTACAAAGAAGATTGATGAGGAAAGGAGACGAGGAGCTGGTCAAATAAATGGAGCTGAGATTGTTGAGGAAGATGTTAATTACATCAACCAGAATGGCTACCAGAGTCAGCGGTATGGGAATCAGTCAGAGAACAAGGGATACAACAATTACAATCAGAGGAACTACGGATCTTCATCGTATCAACCGATTCCTGCTAAATCTTCAGAAAGTGACTTGAAGAGTATGTTCGAGCAGCTTCTTGAGGGGCAACAAACCCTAACAGCAAGTATCAATGGGAAGATTGACGGGCTGTACACTAATCTCAATGGAAAAATAGAAGCCATCAACATTCACTTGAAGAAGCTTGATACTCAGGTTGCTCAGACTGCTGAAAATGTAAAGAGACAAGAAGGTTGTCTTCCAGGGAAATCTGACATGAACCCAAAGCATTTCTCCAATTCTATCACGTTGAAGAGTGAAGAACAACTGTTTCCAACTATTGAGAAGTGCGAAGATGAAGCCTTGCTCGTGGTTCTTGAAGAAAACCTTAATTTTGAGATTTCAGAGAGCCTGTCGATCGACAGGCCTCCTGTTGTCGATCGACACCTACATCTGACGGCAATCGAAAAACAGACCCTGTCGATCGACACACACAGTGAGTGTCGATCGACAGCCACGGGAAATTTCTGTACGAATGCAAATTCATCTGCCCTGTCGATCGACACACACAGTGAGTGTCGATCGACAGCACTGACAAACGCAGAAAACCTGAAAAATCAGTCTGAAATCGCCATTCGAAGTGTCTACAAGCCCAAGATCCCGTACCCAAGGAGTTTATATCCTTCATGCACCAACCAAGGCAGTGACAAAGCACCTAAGGAGAAAGGAAAACAAGCTCCAACATCATTGAGGAAGCTACCAAAGTTGTTAAATCCGGGAATGTTTGTGGTTCCTTGTTCGATCAATGGTGTAGAATTGAAGGATTCTCTATGCGACACAGGAGCCAATGTGAATGTTATGTGTGAGGCTGTTGCAAAGAAGCTAGGAATTTTGGAGTTACAACCTTCAAGGACTTATATCGAGCTCATAGATAGATCTTTTACAATTTCTAAAGGCTTCATTCCTGACGTGTCGATTCAAATAGGAGATTGTCTTGTTCCTACGGACTTCTACATCATTGAGAGAAAGGATGATATCTGTAAACCATTGGTTCTTGGGGCGCAGTTCCTTGCAACAGTGGGAGCAATGGTGGATTTTCCTAACAAGCGGATCTCCTTCTCGAACATCAACAAGGATGTTTTCTATCCTTCGGTTCTTGTCACATCAGCTTCCTGTATGAGTGTCAATGTTGGAGATACGCTGGGTTTTGAAAATGAGATGAAGAAGGTTCAAAACGTTCTCAAGTTGGCTTCTCCCATTCCACGTCGCCATGACAACATTCCAGCAAGTTCCAAATGCCAAAAGATTCCCAAGGGGAAGCACAGAAAGACCCCTAAAGCATTCTCCAAGTTCAGAATTGTCATTCCTTCGGAGTTGAGGGACAAGGGAGAGATAGTTGTCCAAGAGATGCTAAACAATACTATGAAGCTCTTTCCTGGTATTGTTCCTTGCAAGTCTGGGGGAGTGCACTTCAGAGATCCACCTCCAGCCTGAACATCATCCGCAGTCAAGCTAATGACTGAAAACAAGCGCTTGGTGGGAGGCAACCCACCTGTAAGTTTTTCTTTCCCTTTGAGTCATTTTTCTTTCTTTGAGTCAGTTAGTTCTTTGTTTCTGTTTGCTTTTTCAAAATTTGTGGAACATGTTGTTTGCGACTCTTTGCTGTGGTACTTGATGGTATTTTGTTTCAGTGATCTTCAGCTTTTCTTTAGATTTCTCCAACAACATCAGTCGTCAGAGCCAAGATTTCAGATTTTCGACGAGCCTGTCGATCGACACACCTGGTGGTTGTCGATCGACAGCCCCAATAAAGACCTGTCGTTCGACACACATCGTGCTGATCGATCGACAGGCCAGCAGAACAGGTCCGAATTTCATTCTTTTCACAAATTTTCTGACTTTTTCTTTTTCTTTTCACCAATCTCAGATTTAATAACACTGGGGACAGTGTTGTTTAAGTCTGGGGGAGGTAGTTACTAACATTGTTTTCTATTTTGGAGTCAAAAATTTGTTTTTATTGAGTCAAAATGTAGGGAATAATGATCTTTCTTAGGAATAAAGCTTAGTTTTTGAAACTTTTAGCTGTTGCGATGAAGCCTTTGGATGGAGCGAATTCGAAACTAGATGATAGTACAGGTTCCCCTCTTATCGCGATTTGCAGAACGAAGTAGATCAAACTCCAGACTAGCACACTTGACCTCCATTTCGCTATATTCTCTTTGGTGATATCACGACAGTAAAACATTCAGGACTCCTTATTCTCTTTACCACTCTTTGTTGATCCTGAATGGCCAGCTCATTTTTAGTTGGTACCCAACCCCTAACCTTAACCTATTGTTCAAACCTCATGCAGTCTCTTTTCCTTTTGTTTTATGTGCAGGCATGTGTATAAACTCCAGAGAGAAAGAGGTTCGACGCAGTTTTTCATTCACAAAAATTGCACAGGAAAAGGATTTGGTAGGAGTACTTGAAAGAGAGCAGAAATGCTGAGCATTCCTTGGGATTTAATACACAACAATGGTAATTTTCGAGACTAATATCTTTGTAAAATCATTTCCCCCCTTAGAGTTAAAAAAAAAAAAAAAAAAAAAAAAAAAAAACAATTATTTACTTTTATTTCGAAAAATAAGTAAGGGAAAGGGAAATGATCATTTTAATAAGTCTCTAGCTTTAAAAGAAAATCCCAAGGAATGAAAAGGTTGGATGTGAAAAGTGGAACATGTTATGGTATGGAGGTGTTTGGTTCCTGATAACGTTTTGGAGAAGGGAGTGCAATGTGAATGAGAAACTGTGGGCATCAACTGGATCCGACTCTCTCTTGTGATTATGCATAATGTCTGCATCCACCAAATAAAATCCGGTAACCCTAAACACTCTTTAGCTCCACTTAAACACAAAAGCCTTTAACATCACACCTAGCCTTTTACTTGGTTGATATCATTGGAGAGAATTCCATCATCACTTCGATCGAGTGTGCGACAGTTAGGAGAATGTGAAACTGATGGGTTTGCAGGTTAAGATTTGAGGCCCAACCTATGATGGTTGAGATTCGTGACCGCCAAAGGTACTTTGTTTACATGCAGCGAAAGAGTCGAGAAAGCGAAAGCAATGTTCCCAAAGATAAGTAAGTTCTCGCGATTTTCAAACCTCGACTTCATTCTTAGTCTCTAGTTTGCTTGAGGGCAAGCAAAAGCTAAGTCTGGGGGAGTTGATATATCATGGTTTTTACCCGTTTTTGACCATGATTTAACCCGGTTTTATCGAGTCTTTTCGGTGTTTTTCGAGTGTTTTAGAGTCTTTGCAGGTTTTTGTACGTGTGGAGCTTAATTGATGATTATGGAACGTTTTGGAGCATTGTGGAAAGAGGAGCTGAAGTCGTTAGAACGGAAATTCAATTGCCGTCAGATTGGCGTGTCTGTCGATCGACATACATGGTGGTGATCGATCGACAGCTACGTTACAACCTGTCGATCGACAGACACATAGACGATCGATCGACAGGCCTTCCCAGAAACCGACCTAATACGTTTTAAAGAAGGAAAATTGTTCCTTTTCGGGCCAGAAGTTACCAATAGACCGTCATAGAAGCCCACCACGAGTTTTACCTCTATAAATAGTTTATTTTAGGTTTTTAGATTAGAACTTAGATTTTACATAACACAAAGTTTAGAGAGAGATTTTTTAGGGTTTTTAGGGAGACAAGTTTACTTCATTACTTTGAGATTCTTCGAACCCTATTGTAATTCTTCTTTTACTCTTTCTTTATGCAGTATTATTCAGCTATGATTTGCTTTGCTGCCATGTCTGAGTAGTTTGCTTGTTAGGTTTAGGGTGGTTCGAATGGAATGATGATGAATTGTTAGGGTAAACTCACTTGTTAGGATTTTATCTGTTAGGTTCTTCACCTAGATTGCTTTAACTCTGATTTAGAATTGATCACTCTAAATTAGCTATCTTAGGTTGATAGATTGACACGAAAGTGTAATTGATTAGCCAGAACTAGATCTTAGGTGAGCAAAATTACTTATTCGCAAAGAAATTTGGTTTAGGGATTTTGTGAACAAATTGGACTTGAATTTAATGCTTGTTTAAATTGATTGAATTCGCAAAGAAATTTGGTTTTCTAGGGTTTAGACATAGTTAGTTTTCGCAACGACAGTTGGTTAATTATATTTTAGTGTTCCAAGTTCTAGAACGGTTCTTAATTAAATCCTGATTCTGTTTAACCTGCAATTCTGATTCATCCTGAGAATTACCCAAAAGCCTAACTCTTTGTTTAATTGAATTTGAAATCAACCAACTTTCCTGTTACCAATTGAATTTGCTATTTATTTCATATTATTTTACTTAGCCGAATTTGAAGTCAATATTCCTATCGTTTGATTTGACTCCCAGTGATTCGACCCCTACTACGACGACCTCTTAATTTGAGAGAGTAGCTCAGGGTAAATTTGAGCATATCAAATTTTGGCGCCGTTGCCGGGGAGTCAAAATCTTCCATAGGATTTTGATTGTAGAATTCTGACTAAGTTATTTTTGTTCGTTTTTACGCGTTTTCTTTTGTTTTTGTGTTTCAGTTGGCTAAGATGGTTAATCGAGCTGTAGTGGTTTTTCGGAATGCTGAAGGGGAGAATGTTGATCGAGATGGCAATCGATACAACAATCAGGGAGACCCCATTGATGAAGCTGGTAACATCATTGAGGTTATGGATCCAGTTGCAGCAGAGCGTGCTGAGCTAGATCGTCAAAGGGTTGAGTTAGAGCGCCGGCGCGCAGAGATTGAGCATCTGGCTCAGGCGAATCGCGGACCTCAGGGGGCAGTAGTTAACCAACGCACTTTGGGAGACTACTACCGTCCTGAAGAACATTACGCCAACAGGGCAGCGATTCGACCTCCTAGATTTGAGCGGAGGGATTTTGAGTTGAAGCCTGCGTACTTCTCTCTTGTAGCTCAACATCAGTTCCATGGGCACCCATCAGAGCACCCCATGGATCATCTTGAGATGTTTGAGGATCTTGCGTCTAGCATCAAGGCTAACAACGTGTCGGAAGACTACATTATGTGTAAGCTCTTCCCATTTTCTCTTGCTGGAGAGGCAGCCTCTTGGCTGAAGCAGTTGGAGCCAGGCTCACTGACTACTTGGAGAGATACCAAGAGTGCTTTCCTGAGTCACTTCTACGATGAGTCGCGCTCAGAGGATCTACGGGCTAAAATCCAAACATTCGTTCAGAATCTGACAGAATCTTTCAAAGCTGCGTGGGAAAGGTTCAAGGGATATCAGAGAGATTGTCCTCATCACGGATTTACAGAAGTTCAGCTGCTAGGTATATTCTACAGAGGAATGGATTGGAGACATCAAATGACTCTAGATGCTGCGAGTAATGGGAATTTCAAGACCAGATTCCCAACTGATTGCCTTGAGCTCATCAAGAACGTGTCTACTAGCAATAGTACAAAGAAGATTGATGAGGAAAGGAGACGAGGAGCTGGTCAAATAAATGGAGCTGAGATTGTTGAGGAAGATGTTAATTACATCAACCAGAATGGCTACCAGAGTCAGCGGTATGGGAATCAGTCAGAGAACAAGGGATACAACAATTACAATCAGAGGAACTACGGATCTTCATCGTATCAACCGATTCCTGCTAAATCTTCAGAAAGTGACTTGAAGAGTATGTTCGAGCAGCTTCTTGAGGGGCAACAAACCCTAACAGCAAGTATCAATGGGAAGATTGACGGGCTGTACACTAATCTCAATGGAAAAATAGAAGCCATCAACATTCACTTGAAGAAGCTTGATACTCAGGTTGCTCAGACTGCTGAAAATGTAAAGAGACAAGAAGGTTGTCTTCCAGGGAAATCTGACATGAACCCAAAGCATTTCTCCAATTCTATCACGTTGAAGAGTGAAGAACAACTGTTTCCAACTATTGAGAAGTGCGAAGATGAAGCCTTGCTCGTGGTTCTTGAAGAAAACCTTAATTTTGAGATTTCAGAGAGCCTGTCGATCGACAGGCCTCCTGTTGTCGATCGACACCTACATCTGACGGCAATCGAAAAACAGACCCTGTCGATCGACACACACAGTGAGTGTCGATCGACAGCCACGGGAAATTTCTGTACGAATGCAAATTCATCTGCCCTGTCGATCGACACACACAGTGAGTGTCGATCGACAGCACTGACAAACGCAGAAAACCTGAAAAATCAGTCTGAAATCGCCATTCGAAGTGTCTACAAGCCCAAGATCCCGTACCCAAGGAGTTTATATCCTTCATGCACCAACCAAGGCAGTGACAAAGCACCTAAGGAGAAAGGAAAACAAGCTCCAACATCATTGAGGAAGCTACCAAAGTTGTTAAATCCGGGAATGTTTGTGGTTCCTTGTTCGATCAATGGTGTAGAATTGAAGGATTCTCTATGCGACACAGGAGCCAATGTGAATGTTATGTGTGAGGCTGTTGCAAAGAAGCTAGGAATTTTGGAGTTACAACCTTCAAGGACTTATATCGAGCTCATAGATAGATCTTTTACAATTTCTAAAGGCTTCATTCCTGACGTGTCGATTCAAATAGGAGATTGTCTTGTTCCTACGGACTTCTACATCATTGAGAGAAAGGATGATATCTGTAAACCATTGGTTCTTGGGGCGCAGTTCCTTGCAACAGTGGGAGCAATGGTGGATTTTCCTAACAAGCGGATCTCCTTCTCGAACATCAACAAGGATGTTTTCTATCCTTCGGTTCTTGTCACATCAGCTTCCTGTATGAGTGTCAATGTTGGAGATACGCTGGGTTTTGAAAATGAGATGAAGAAGGTTCAAAACGTTCTCAAGTTGGCTTCTCCCATTCCACGTCGCCATGACAACATTCCAGCAAGTTCCAAATGCCAAAAGATTCCCAAGGGGAAGCACAGAAAGACCCCTAAAGCATTCTCCAAGTTCAGAATTGTCATTCCTTCGGAGTTGAGGGACAAGGGAGAGATAGTTGTCCAAGAGATGCTAAACAATACTATGAAGCTCTTTCCTGGTATTGTTCCTTGCAAGTCTGGGGGAGTGCACTTCAGAGATCCACCTCCAGCCTGAACATCATCCGCAGTCAAGCTAATGACTGAAAACAAGCGCTTGGTGGGAGGCAACCCACCTGTAAGTTTTTCTTTCCCTTTGAGTCATTTTTCTTTCTTTGAGTCAGTTAGTTCTTTGTTTCTGTTTGCTTTTTCAAAATTTGTGGAACATGTTGTTTGCGACTCTTTGCTGTGGTACTTGATGGTATTTTGTTTCAGTGATCTTCAGCTTTTCTTTAGATTTCTCCAACAACATCAGTCGTCAGAGCCAAGATTTCAGATTTTCGACGAGCCTGTCGATCGACACACCTGGTGGTTGTCGATCGACAGCCCCAATAAAGACCTGTCGTTCGACACACATCGTGCTGATCGATCGACAGGCCAGCAGAACAGGTCCGAATTTCATTCTTTTCACAAATTTTCTGACTTTTTCTTTTTCTTTTCACCAATCTCAGATTTAATAACACTGGGGACAGTGTTGTTTAAGTCTGGGGGAGGTAGTTACTAACATTGTTTTCTATTTTGGAGTCAAAAATTTGTTTTTATTGAGTCAAAATGTAGGGAATAATGATCTTTCTTAGGAATAAAGCTTAGTTTTTGAAACTTTTAGCTGTTGCGATGAAGCCTTTGGATGGAGCGAATTCGAAACTAGATGATAGTACAGGTTCCCCTCTTATCGCGATTTGCAGAACGAAGTAGATCAAACTCCAGACTAGCACACTTGACCTCCATTTCGCTATATTCTCTTTGGTGATATCACGACAGTAAAACATTCAGGACTCCTTATTCTCTTTACCACTCTTTGTTGATCCTGAATGGCCAGCTCATTTTTAGTTGGTACCCAACCCCTAACCTTAACCTATTGTTCAAACCTCATGCAGTCTCTTTTCCTTTTGTTTTATGTGCAGGCATGTGTATAAACTCCAGAGAGAAAGAGGTTCGACGCAGTTTTTCATTCACAAAAATTGCACAGGAAAAGGATTTGGTAGGAGTACTTGAAAGAGAGCAGAAATGCTGAGCATTCCTTGGGATTTAATACACAACAATGGTAATTTTCGAGACTAATATCTTTGTAAAATCATTTCCCCCCTTAGAGTTAAAAAAAAAAAAAAAAAAAAAAAAAAAACAATTATTTACTTTTATTTCGAAAAATAAGTAAGGGAAAGGGAAATGATCATTTTAATAAGTCTCTAGCTTTAAAAGAAAATCCCAAGGAATGAAAAGGTTGGATGTGAAAAGTGGAACATGTTATGGTATGGAGGTGTTTGGTTCCTGATAACGTTTTGGAGAAGGGAGTGCAATGTGAATGAGAAACTGTGGGCATCAACTGGATCCGACTCTCTCTTGTGATTATGCATAATGTCTGCATCCACCAAATAAAATCCGGTAACCCTAAACACTCTTTAGCTCCACTTAAACACAAAAGCCTTTAACATCACACCTAGCCTTTTACTTGGTTGATATCATTGGAGAGAATTCCATCATCACTTCGATCGAGTGTGCGACAGTTAGGAGAATGTGAAACTGATGGGTTTGCAGGTTAAGATTTGAGGCCCAACCTATGATGGTTGAGATTCGTGACCGCCAAAGGTACTTTGTTTACATGCAGCGAAAGAGTCGAGAAAGCGAAAGCAATGTTCCCAAAGATAAGTAAGTTCTCGCGATTTTCAAACCTCGACTTCATTCTTAGTCTCTAGTTTGCTTGAGGGCAAGCAAAAGCTAAGTCTGGGGGAGTTGATATATCATGGTTTTTACCCGTTTTTGACCATGATTTAACCCGGTTTTATCGAGTCTTTTCGGTGTTTTTCGAGTGTTTTAGAGTCTTTGCAGGTTTTTGTACGTGTGGAGCTTAATTGATGATTATGGAACGTTTTGGAGCATTGTGGAAAGAGGAGCTGAAGTCGTTAGAACGGAAATTCAATTGCCGTCAGATTGGCGTGTCTGTCGATCGACATACATGGTGGTGATCGATCGACAGCTACGTTACAACCTGTCGATCGACAGACACATAGACGATCGATCGACAGGCCTTCCCAGAAACCGACCTAATACGTTTTAAAGAAGGAAAATTGTTCCTTTTCGGGCCAGAAGTTACCAATAGACCGTCATAGAAGCCCACCACGAGTTTTACCTCTATAAATAGTTTATTTTAGGTTTTTAGATTAGAACTTAGATTTTACATAACACAAAGTTTAGAGAGAGATTTTTTAGGGTTTTTAGGGAGACAAGTTTACTTCATTACTTTGAGATTCTTCGAACCCTATTGTAATTCTTCTTTTACTCTTTCTTTATGCAGTATTATTCAGCTATGATTTGCTTTGCTGCCATGTCTGAGTAGTTTGCTTGTTAGGTTTAGGGTGGTTCGAATGGAATGATGATGAATTGTTAGGGTAAACTCACTTGTTAGGATTTTATCTGTTAGGTTCTTCACCTAGATTGCTTTAACTCTGATTTAGAATTGATCACTCTAAATTAGCTATCTTAGGTTGATAGATTGACACGAAAGTGTAATTGATTAGCCAGAACTAGATCTTAGGTGAGCAAAATTACTTATTCGCAAAGAAATTTGGTTTAGGGATTTTGTGAACAAATTGGACTTGAATTTAATGCTTGTTTAAATTGATTGAATTCGCAAAGAAATTTGGTTTTCTAGGGTTTAGACATAGTTAGTTTTCGCAACGACAGTTGGTTAATTATATTTTAGTGTTCCAAGTTCTAGAACGGTTCTTAATTAAATCCTGATTCTGTTTAACCTGCAATTCTGATTCATCCTGAGAATTACCCAAAAGCCTAACTCTTTGTTTAATTGAATTTGAAATCAACCAACTTTCCTGTTACCAATTGAATTTGCTATTTATTTCATATTATTTTACTTAGCCGAATTTGAAGTCAATATTCCTATCGTTTGATTTGACTCCCAGTGATTCGACCCCTACTACGACGACCTCTTAATTTGAGAGAGTAGCTCAGGGTAAATTTGAGCATATCACTACTATATAGCAATCAAACTCAAGTGGAATCGACGTCTAAATAAGATGTATGACATTTGTGTGCAAAATAATATAACCATCTTCATACGAACTTCGTCTGGAGTCTCATCTTAAGAATAGATACACGTTTTCTTCAGAATATTATAAATTTAATCCGGTAACATCGTCACGAAACAATCCTTATGTGTTTCAAGCACACGTCTACTATATAGCAATCGAACTCAAGTGGAATCGACGTCTAAATAAAAGGTATGACATTTGTGTGCAAAATAATATAACCATCTTCCTAACAGTTCTTCTCGAGTCTCACTTACGAATAGATACATGTTTTCTTCTAAATATTATAAATTTAATCTGGTGAGATCGTCACGAAACAATCCTTGTGTGTATCAAGCACACGTCTTCAATATAGCAATCAAACTCATGTGGACTCGATCACTAAATAAGAGGTATAACATTTGTGTGCAAAATAATAGAACGCACTTCGTCTGGAGTCTCATCTTACGAATAGATACACATTTTCTTTTGAATATTAAAAATTTAATCCGGTGAAATCGTCACCAAACAATCCTTGTGTGTTTCAAGAACATGTCTACTATATAGCAGTCGAACCTATTTGGGAATGACGAGTAAATAAGGGGTATTATATTTGTGTGCAAAAGAATAGAACCATCTTTATACGAACTTTGTCTGGAATCTCATCTTACGAATAGATATATGTTTTCATCAGAATATTATAAATTTAATCCTGTGTCATCGTCACCAAACAATCCTTGTGTGTTTCAAGAACACGTAAACTCAGGTGGAATCGAGGACTAAATAATAGGTATGACATTTGTGTGCAAAATAATAGAACCATCATCATATGAACTTCGTCTGGAGTCTCATCTTACGAATAGATACACGTTTTCTTCATAATATTATAAATTTAATCTGGTGAGATCGTCACGCAACAATCCTTGTGTGTTTTAAGCACACGTCTTCTATATAGCAATCGAACTCAGGTGGAATCGATGACTAAATAATCCTTGTGTGTTTCAAGCACACGTCTCCTATATAGCTGTCGAACCTACATGGGAACGACAAGTAAATAAGGGGTATTATATTTGTGTGAAAAAAATAGAACCATCTTCTAGGGTCGTGAAAGGAACAGAGAATTTTACATTAAGCCACAAAAACGAAAGATCGCAGAAGAGTTTTTATTACTGTATTGCTTTTGTGAATAAGATTGCCCCTTTCTTCTCGCACTAGCACAGCACAGACGGCAGTATCGGAGACAGCAATGTAAAGAAAGAGAGGTTCACCGGTTTGGCAAGGACAGGTGGGGTGGCCAAGTATTCCTTTAGCTGCGTGAACGCGTCTTCGCACTTCTCTGACCTTTCGAACTGCTTGTTTGCTCGCAGGGTGTCGTAGAAAGGGAAGCACTTGTCAGTAGATTGCGAGATGAATCGATTAAGTGCAGCCATTCTCCCGGTCAGCCTTTGTACTTCACGTTTGTTCCTTGGCGACGCCATCTGAATCAGCGCATCGATCTGCTTCAGATTAGCTTCACTTCCTCAATGAGTAACCAAATATCCAAGGAACTCTCCTGACGTTACCGTGAATCTGCACTTCGTAGGGTTCAGCTTTATGTTGTGCATATTTAGTTGGTTGAAGCATTCCTCCAAGTGCGTGATGTGATCTTTCTCCTCCAATGACTTGACAAGCATGTCGTCGATGTAAACCTCCATGGTTTTTCCCAACTTACTTTCGAACATCTTGTTTACCAACCGTTGATATGTCGCACCAAGGTTTTTTAGGCAGAAAGGCATTACCTTATAACAATAGATTCCACGATCTGTGATGAAAGCCGTCTTCTTCCGATCGTCTGGATGCATCATAATTGTGTTGTAGCCGGAGAAGGCCTCCATGAAGGTTGGGAGCTTATTCCCAGTCATTGATTCCACCAAACGATCGATGTGTGGCAATGGGAAACTACCCTTCGGACATGCTTTATTCAGATCTGTGAAATCGACATAAACACGCCACTTTCTGTTTTTCTTCTTCACCGGTACTGGGTTTACGAGCCAGTCTGGGTACTTGACCTCTGTAAATGATCCAACTTGTAACAGCCTTTCTACTTCGTCGTTTACTGCCTTTGCTCACTTTGGACCTCATTTTCTTATCTTCTGCTTGATTGGTTTGAAGGTCGGGTCTACATTGAGCTCGTTGATGGCTATATTGATATCGATCCCAGGCATATCCTCTGCTGTCCATGCAAACATGTTGATGTTCTTCTTGAGAAAGGCGACTAGATCCATCTTGAGTTCGTCCTTAAGGTTGGCATCGATCTCTACGCATCTCTCAGGGTGTTGCTCGTCGATGCATACTAAGATTACAAATTTGCAAGTCGGTCATTCCTCCTCGGTGCAGTCGTCTGCAATCTGTAATTGCTGCAAGAGGTGAGTAAGGTTTTTCACCAGCTTTCGGTTAGTCCTCGCCCTTTTGCACCGGTTTTGATAGTCGGGAGCCTCCTCCTCAGCATCAATATTGTGTAACTTGTGTTCAGCAACGAAACACATACGAGACTCTTTATGATTCCCCCAAATTGTCTTTACGCCGATGTTTGTTGGAAACTTTAGACACAAGTGGTATGTTGATGGTACAGCTCACTTGGAATTGAGCCAAGGTATTCCCATAATCATGTTATATATCGCGGGATGATCAGGTACTGAGAAGTTGACCATCTTCTTGACGTTGCCAGCGTAGACGGGCAGAAGTATCGTTCACATTGTTAGCGTCGTTTCTCCAGAAAAACCGGTGATAGGTCTGGGATGTCCTTTGATTTTTGATAAACCAACATTCATTCGTTCCAAGGTGTTCTTGAAGATCACATCGACGGAGCTTCCGGTATTAATGAGTACGCAGGCAACTTGGAAGTTGTAGCCATTAGGTTCATGACCAAAGGATCGTTATGAGGTCGTTTGATGCCTTTTGCATCATGTTCGTCGAATGTAATAGGGAGCAAAGGATCACAGGATGATTTCACCGGTGCTGAGAGGTTAACGCTGACTTTGGCTCGTCGTTGGTATGCTTCAATTGCAGAGACATTATCAGCGCAATACGGTGATCCTCCCATTATCATGAGAACGACACGCTGATCCCCTTCATTTCCTGGATTGCTATCTCGGCGTGGACGCCTATGAGTTTTGGTTTCTTCAGGCTGGAAGTCTGTGTTATTGTTGTCGCCCTTGAGGAATCCAGCTGTCAGCTTAGGGATAAGTTGTCGTCCCAACTCGCAGCACTTCGCAGTAGAATGTCCAGCCGTCTTGTGCAAATCACAATACAGCTTCTCGTCGTACTTGCTTTGATCCCTGACCCAAGTGTTGTTCCAGGTTCCTCTTTCACGGCCTCGACCGCGACCTCGGCAGCGACCATAGCCTAGTCATTCGACCTGATAGTTGTGAGCTCCTGTGAATCCTCCTTCGTGTTGAACAAATCTAGGAATATTCTTCTTGGGCGCAGAGGGTTTCGTTTGCTGAGGTAGATCGTCGGTCTTAGTCTTTCCAGTTTTTTTAGTCTTCGCTAGGAGCGATGGAGAGCATCCTGGATAGTAGTTGGTTCGTTCACCGTCAACTCTTGCCAGAAAGCTGACGGGTACCAGAGCGTTTCTCTCAAGGCCGCCAGAGCAGAATCGTTGGTTACTCTTTCGATCGAGTTCTTCTTTTGTCTGTAGAACCATTAGAGTACAAGTCCTTTTAAGCTCTCCACGAACATCTTGCAATAGCCGATATCCTTTTCGCATTCTCTGAAGTTCGCTCTCCCCATGGCCAATTCGAAGGCCAGGAGGTGATTTTTGGGATCTGAGGGTCCCTCGTAGACCTGAAGCTAGATTCCACCAGGGTCACATATTTTTGTTCTTAAGATGCGCTCTCCTAGAGTACTCGGTTGACCTTTGGTGCCTTTCCTGAATCGCGATACATCGAAGTTTTCAGGTTTGAGACGACTCGCTCCATCTGAGCCTGAATATTAGCGATTTTTGCTTTCTGCGCTCGCTGGTTTGCCTGGTGTCTTCGCTCTGACATTTGTCATCCAGTCTCGGAGCGGCCTTCTTCTTCGTTGTCTTCAATATCGGTATACTTCGTATCATAGTCGTTTTTTAGGGTTTCGGATAATCCTGTCACGCTCCTTGACATCGTTTGATCATCGTCGGTAAGATCGACTAAACGCTCAAGCGTCTTATCTGATTCTCGTTGTGGTGGCGGCGGTGGCAAGTCGTCCGTGTTTCTTCGAGTAGCATGGGGTGTTGAGAAGATCAGACGATGTAGGTTGGGCCTCGTGCCCTTCCTTCGGAACATGGCCCTTCTCACGTTGTCGTTGAATCTGTCTTGCCTCTTTTGTTTCTTGAGGATTGTCTTCAGCATCTTTTTGACTTTGGTCATGGTTTCTGGATTTACCGCCACGTTAGTAGAAGTTGTCTACATGGTGTCTTCCTTTTCCTCGTTAGTTTTGTGAGACGGAGATCTGTTCTTGCTACCGTTCGGGTTTTCGGCTTCGCTGACCATCTTCTCGGATCTGGAGTGGCTTCTTTGTGTCAGAAAGTCTTTAGTTTCCCTTAGTCGACGCCAAATTATGGATGCTAAAACTCGCATAATTGAATTTGTTCAAGGAACAGAGAATTCTAGGTTAAGCCACAGAAACGAAAGATCGCAGAAGAGTTTTTATTGTTGTATTGTTTTTGTGAATAAGATTGCCCCTCCTTTTCCCAAGGGATGTACATCGATATATTTATCTAACTAGGTCGGTTTAAAGCTATTACAAAGAGGTAAAAGAAACTATCATAATCCTTCGGGATTCGCCTTGATGTTATTTCCTTATTGAGTTGATCTTCTCGAAGGATCCGAAAGTTTTCTTATTTCGCCGATGATCTTCTCTTTCTATAGGCGGTTATCCTCGCGGGCTTTTCAAGATGGGCTAGCTTTGTTCTGGACTTGTCTGCCCAATGGTTCTGTGACGCTTAGCAACTAACCGGCTCTTCAGAATGAACTCTCCTCGGTGAAATGCGGTTGATCCCGTTCGGCCAAATCTGCCAGGCAGTTTGTCTTAGCCAGCTCGGCGAAACCCGCCAAGCACCTTAGCCAGCTCGGCGAAATTTGCCAGGCAGCTTAGCCTGCTCGGCGAAATCTCGTCAGCAGTCTAGTTCGGCCAAATTGGGCTTGGCAGCTCGGCGAACTGGACTGTCCAACCAATCTCCCCGGTTCGGCAAAATTCTACCCAGCTCGCCCTAATTTGGTAGCTAGGCCAAATTTGGCTGCCCGACCATTCAAATAGACCTTATCACAGCGATTTCGTCATTTATAACCGTTGTTCTCGGGGGAGGGACTTCCGACCCCAATAAGGGTGAGTCGCACGACAAGAAATAGCTCCGATGCACGCAACACCATCCCGGCCGAATAGTCTCCGGCGTTTCATCTAGAGTCAGAGCGGTCAGCTCGACCTCCGGAGGGAAACCGAGCTGGAACGCTAGCCTATTCAGATCTTTCTCAGGGGATAACAAAGAATGCCTATTCCTTCTTTGCGACGAGGTGGGGTCCATCGGAAACTGGGAATGGATCTTAGCGAAGGCGTGGAGAGAGATGTCAGAGCTAAAGAAGAAAGGAAACCTAAGATCTAGATCGACAAAATATAATCTATTCGATTAATGAAATACGAGAGGGAGAAGAGAAAGAGAAAGGGAGTTATCATCTTACCTCGTGAGATGTAGCTAAACGATTGAGTAAACCTAGATGGGATGGCAGACAGTTTTATAGCAGCTGAGGTAAGATTGTTAAGATCACAAGAATTTTCCGCTTATCCGTATTCTTCTCGTGGCAAAATTCAAAATCAGATAGAGGATATTTGAGGAGCATTTAAGAAGGAATCTTAGGTTCGAGATCCTTGTATATGTTCCGTGATCGTATGTCCTTTTCTTGTAAATCGTCGGCTACGTGAGTATCTCTTAACACTTAGTGGGTTGGAGGCAATTGTTGGAGCTGGATTCGTCACACCGAATCCGGCCCAGCCAAAAGCCCATCTCAGAACAAGTCATTCATGGATAAAGAAGAATAACGTGAAGACTTAAGACCCCGAATAAGACCGAGCCTACTTACGGTCCATTAACGGAACAAATAAGGCTCAGAATAGGTTGGGACCCGCAGACGAACAGATAAGTCCAAAACGGAGCTGGAGCTAGAGCTGAAAACGAGTCAAGTGGAGATCGTGGATTCGTTTCAGCTATGAGATTTTCGGAAGAACGACTCGAGATACACGGCGAAGACCTGAGTTTCCAGAGCTGACAAACGAAGCTGAAGGAGTTATAAATACAATGGAAAAGGAAGATTTCGACTAACTTCCTTGACACATGCACACTCGACTAAATTACTAGTTGCTGCTCGCCACTCACTTGTATTCTGATTGTATTCTTTGTTCGTTGATAAATAAAGTACCATTTTCGTTTCATCCGGCAGTTTATTCGATGAGACCTAGACATTTCTTAGAACCATAAATTTTTTCTCCGAGTTCTCTAATAAATACTTAATGCTGAATTCAACTTCCACAATCATGTAGATTAAAGAAAGTCATTATAGATTTTCTTTTTCAAATATGGTTGTATTGGATTTTTTCCCCAAAATAACACATCACACTCATATTCATACATAAGATTGGATTTACCACTGGTTCTTTCAAGTATATCTCTAGCTCAGTTTTTGCATCTAGAAATCATGTTTCATTTATGTGCTCTTTGTAAATGGAATCCATTATATCATACGCAATACCATTAAACCTATTCTATCATATACTTCCTCTGCAACTTGATCTTGTGATTGAGAAGACGTTCCTTGTGACCAAGAACAAATAACAGATCGGCCATAAGTAGTACCCATACCACTACTAGATTTGATATGAAAACTACTATACTCCTCCAACAAACGCTTCAAGATATCGATGGCTGCATCATTAATGTAAGTAGTCTCTGCATTATCTTTGCCATAAAGCTTCCCAAAACAAAGTTATTGGCCACACTTTCGTCATCGAAGGAAGTCTGGTCTGTTTTCTCTCTAAAGATGGCTTGTTCAAGGTAAACCAGTCTTTTGTCCAACTCAGAAATCCTCACATCTTTGGGGAATCCTTTTCACATGTTTTGTTTTTCTCCTTTTGTATTGGAGTTTCATATAACGGTATAGAGATTCTTCTGTGTTCTGTTGATACAGATAATGCAAACAGGCTCAGCAACTCAACAAACCCGTATGGAATGCTCACTTTGTCATCTTAAGCTCCTAACTTGAAACTTGAACGTGCTCATCTTCCGGTACTTGCTAGTTCCTCATTTTCCAATTACTATAACATCCCATCCTTTTACAAATGGCCATATTTGTAAATGTTTGATGGATTTTGGGATTTGTTTGGATGAATAGAGGCACTTAAAAATCCTCATTGATTGATGTTTCATTTTGCATTAAATAGTTCACCTGTTTGTTTCTACACGGTTTTACATCTCTAAAAACTATTATTTCTGGCAAAGGAACGCAAGTTATAATCAGGATCTGAACTAAGAAGCCAATTATCTCTTTGCAACTGAACTATCAGAGACCCGGAAGAACAAAAATATGAACGAATGGGATTTGGTAGAGCATCCCAAGTACCCGCCACCACCATCACAATCCGAGGATGTTGAACATTGGACGCGAGCCATGTTTATTGATGCCAAGAAAAGATAAGGTTTGATTCTTGCTTGTTGAATGAAGTGAAAACTTCAGTATATTGATAAGTCTCATATTTTACCTGAATGGTTATACGCCTTTAGAGGTAGTTTTCTCGTATTTGTAGTTTGAGAGTCTTTATTAGGAAAATCAATCAAAAAGGACCAAAAGGAGTATTTTGGAGTATACACCAATCTACAGCAACTCATGCGAGCCAAAGAACCCATTGGAGCCAAGGAATTCCCAAGTTTACACATTTCATCAAGATGGACAGATTACATATGCCAGAAGTTTAGCAGTAAACGGAGGATCAAATAGATTTTTAATTAGATGAAACTAGGAGTGAAGATAGCCCTTTGAGTCAGCTTTCTAATGGAGGTGGAATCGCAGCATTTGGACTTGTGTCTAGAGAGCTACACCCAGAAGACCGAAGACATGTCAAACTGCCTAGAAAATGAAATAGGAGGAGCATCGACCCCTCACACCGACCCGATTACGTGGTCGGTACCTAGACCATCAGGACGTGGCAAACTGAACCCCCATACCGACCTAAAATCCCGATCGGTGCTACGGCCCTCTGTCGAGTTATTTCGATTGTTTTGACGTTTTTGCCCTTTTCGAAGCCCTAGAAGACTCAAGACCCTATATATACTTGATTTTAACCTCTTGTTAGGGGTGTGCCAAAAATTAGACCTAGGATACATCACAAAAACGCAGCCCCATTGTTCTTTCATAGATTTGTGTTTCAAGAGCTCTAAGGAGGAGATCTCGCTTTGTACTTCGATATAGAGAAGAATCTTTTAGCCCTTTCTCTTTTAATCAAGTTTATTCATCATGAATTCATCATCTCTTTGCTGTTTTTCATGCACCATGCTTGAGTAGTCCACTAGTTAGGATTTAGGATTTTCAATGAGTCTTATGTTTCAATAGAATCGATGATTGTTTAGGGATAAAATCTAGTCTAAAACTTTGCTTATTCTTAATGCCTATTTCTTTACCGCGCATCTAGCAATTTGATCATAGGTAGGTGTATCCACGAGAGTGTTCTTAATACCTCCGGATCTAGTATTCGATGAGCTAAGCGTCTTCACAATCATACCAATTAGTTAAGGAGTTTAGTAAACTCTATCAGAACTTGTTTATACCGCGTGTTCTCGCCTTTTAATAATCATGCGATAGCTGAGTCTGTTATGGTGTAGAGCATAGAAGGTTGGAGCTACGATAGTGGAAAAACCTTACAATCGTGTTCTGAGTTCTAGACATCCCAATCATTATCCTTATCCCTAGGTTTTCATTTTATCTTTGTTGTTGCATAATTCTCTGCAAATTTTCCGAGTCCTAGCGCTTTCCTCCCATTGATTTACAACTTACAATTCATGTTTCACTTGCTCACAATTGATTCAATCACAAACGACACCATATTTTGTTCTAGTTTAGTTTTATTCATTACAATTCGAAGTGTGGTTAAGAAGTTCATGTGGATTTTATCCCTTTACTATACTAACCGTGATTGTTGTGCACTTGCAGGAAGTTGGTTAAGAGGTTAAAACTCGACTGAGAAAACCACCGCTATCATATATATGTCCTAGGTACCTTATGTAACGCCCATGAACCAATTTTGAGAAATTGGAGGAGTGTGTCGATCGACACAGCTTATAGATCGGTTTTTTGGTTTGATTTTAATCGGCCGGTTTACGAGTTGGTTTTGGGGAAACCCTAGAGCTCGTGGTTTTAAGTGCTTGGCCGCGTTTTTGAGAGAGAAGGAGGAAAATCAGAGTCCTATTGGTTTTCAGAGAGTTTGTGAGTTCCTTTGAGAGTTTTTGTGAAAGGATTCGATTAGCTTTGGAAAAGAATCGTTCTTGTTGTGTTTTGGAGGAGAAAATGAGTGGGATTTTGTGAGTTCTAGTCGTGATCAAGGTTGATCTCGTTTCTAGTCTCAATTCCATCGATTTCTATCCAAAAATTTAAGGTGAGTGCGTGACCATGGCTTATGGATCGATGAATCGTTAGGGATTCGTGGTGATAGGTTTGTGTGTATCGTTTGATCATGGAATGATGATTTCGTGATTGTATGTGCTTCGTTTGGTGTGGTTGTTGACGTTTTGATGCAGGTTATGTGTGATCGAGCAGGCACGGAATCGAACCAGAGAGGAGAAGGCTCGGTTCTATGAACCTGCGGCTTGCGTCGAGCGATAAACATAGGGTGTGTCGATCGACGCAAGTGTTTCGAGGTAGTGCGTCGAGCGACACCTAGAGGTTGTCTCGATTGACGCATGCACCAAGCATGTGGTGTGTCGTCCGACTCAGATGATGTGTGTCGTCCGACACAGGACCAGTGCGTCGTCCGACACCTAGTGGTTGTGTCGTCCGACGCACGTTGTTTATGTGTTGTTTTGTGTTGCTTTGCTTGATTGTGTGATGCCTGAGCAGTCTATCGTGTCTGAGTGCGCAGTCGTAGATGGAATGACCGTCTCACGGGATATTTATGATAATACTCACACATCTCTTTTTCCATATGATGCTGGCAAATGCAAAGTTCGATTGTGGGATCATGGCTAGGAGGAGGACGATGATCTAGGGTTTCGGTTGTTGATTAATGTTTTTGTTGTTGCTTTAAAATTGCCATAGGTTGTTGGTTTTGTTCTGGAACGTATTGGATTGGTTATTGTTGAATTGATTTTGGTGGTTTTCTTTTGGTTTAATGAATTGTTTGATTGAGTATTTGTCTTCTGTTGGTTTGGTTTGATGTTTGCTTAGACATAGAGGGTTAGCGTTTATGGGAACGTTAACATGAGTTTAAAGATTGCTTGTTTAAAAAAAAACGGGTCAGATCGTTTCACTTATGTCCTACAGTGTACAATAACTCATATCATTGGTAGATTCTATTTCGTCTTGCGGTTTATGAAGCGAACAAGACCAAACTATGCCACATCTTAGTACTACTGTCTTAGTTTTACTGTTTGGATTCTGAGTTGAGATTTTTACATCAAAATGTTTGGATAAATACCATTGAGATTTTCAATTTCCAATCGTGTTAGATGATAGTTTCAAACAGAAGCGAACGATCGAGGTCGAGATGAGTAAATTGAACAACTGGGTCGATAAAGAGATTCGGATGAATAACCGAAGTTTACTTAATCAATCGACCGTTCAATAGATGCCTCATTGTATAGAGCGTAGGGATGGTGCAGGGAACTGTGGTTGTAAGATTTGTTAACCGTTTGAATGATGCATCATTTTCCCACTCTTTGGTAACTTGTCTCCAAACAGTTTTTACTTCTTTTTCTCATTTTCTTCAACTTTGAAGAAAGCAGTAACCAATCATAACTTGCTTAAAATTATTTGACACCTGCGGAATATTCTCGGCTTGGTGTGGTAGCTTATATCTTTTGTGTTCATATTAGTTTTGGAAACATAAGATTGTCAGACTTCACAGATCAGAAACCATTTTCACATGCAAAGTCTTCTCACATTTCAAGTGTCCAGTCGACGAAATGGTCTACCAAAAACAGACTTGTAAAAAAAAAACAATGTAGTAAGATACTTGAAGTCAATAGGGATTAATTTCGAATGAACAGAAACCATTTCAGGTAAGGTTGCTATGGCAGATGAATAAACATATACCATTTCGCTCCAATGACAAAAATCATGTAAGAAGACTTCTTGCCAGGTGCTCCCGAGCTGTTGCCAGAGCTTGAGTCAATGTCTACAATTCAAAATGCACAAAATGGTCAAAAGCATAATCTCAATAGAGATTAAAGGTAGTGTAGTAGCAGCCATATTGCATCTCACCTGTTCGGAGAGTGAACCACTTGATTCTGCGCTCTGCATTGCTACTTTACCCGCAATAACATTTGCGTCTGTTTCAAGTACCATCCTGAACATTCACAAGACAATAAACATGTATATCCGGTGATAGGATTCAAACCTGTCAACTACTTTATCTAATTCCCCAAAGAATTACACCATAAACAAGGCTTGAAAAACAAAAGAAGTCTCTAAACTCTCGATCAATGCCCAAACCAAAACCCTCAACATATCCAGGATTCTCATAGCTCTCAACTAACCGTCTGTTGCTAAGGTGGCAAAGCCACAGTTCCGTGCACTACCTAGGCTCTAAACAATAGTCCTACACTAGACTTAACTATAACACCATTTCACACAGCCTGAAGTTGTTCAGACATGATCAATTAATAAGTTCTCATACTCCCTAATCTTTTATCTGTACCCACCCTTGTTAAAGACATGCAGATAGCTATTGCGCAAGGCTAAACTGTTAGATTAACACAGTAAAAGAATTGTGGAATAGAATCATAGCTTACCCCTGATCAACCATTTCATCAAGGCACAAAAAAATGAGATCCAAGTTTTCTAGGGCTTCCATCTTTTCAACATTGTTCCTGTAAGGAAAAAGATGCTAAATATTGCTGATCATGAAAAGGCACATAGCCATTTGTTAAGGCGAGCTTAATACCTCAGAAGTAATGCAACAGCATCAAAAAAGCCTTGAAGAATAGATGATAAGATAAGCTCGTTTTCATTTTCACCTCCAGTAACAAAGAAGTGCAGGTCCTGGGAGAACTTATAGACGACAATATTATTCTCCAACAATGTGATCTCCGCTGCAGTGTAACATTAAGGAAAGAAAAAAAAAACTTTATAAACACGTACAAGTTATTTGAAACAGAGAATATTTGTAGTCAGCAGACCAAATATACTCATAAAGGATATAACATACCGAGAAGTAGATATCTGAATAATGTGTATGTGAGCAAGTTCCAATTTGGTCTTACCTTCGGTGCGAGCATTGGTCTTAGAAGTCTTTGAGAAGACATATTTTTCAAACGCCAACTTGGCAGCATTAGTTGTCCAATCATCCGAGTAATACTTGACAGCCACACGCTTTCCTTCAGAGTCGAGAAGAAGAATATTCTTTACCAAAGGACAAGAATCCTGTTCATCGTAAAATGGACTGCCAGCATGTGAGTTATAAGAGAGAAATAGAATAGAAAGCGGGAATCCATAAGATATCACGTAAGGTTGAAACCAACAAGGGAGAAAAAGATGTCCAGTCCAACTACGACCAATCTATCAGAAAATTACCTCGACAGCCAATGAAATGAAAACGGTATATCAGCTACTCATCATCTAAGTTGATGTTGAGTTCTACCTTAGGGCTTTTAAAGTGTTTGTTCCCAAACCTAACAATCCCCAGAGTCCTTAAACCAAAGGTTCTCAAGTCTCAAGTAAGAAAATGGTCAAAAGACTCCATTCTTTCTATTATACTAAAGTCTATCAGATGGCTTCTCAAATCAAGTAAGCTTAAGCTTATTAAAATTGCATTATGAATACCAGCGAGTATGATTCAGTAGCAACTAGCAAGGCATACACATAGATAATATAGTCATACTTGCGTAAAACATTAAACAATGAGGTAAGAGATGTACTTACATGAGCCCCAGCCATTGTTGTTGAACCTGAAATATTGACAATTTTAACCACTTAAAAAAAAGCCCAATATTTTGGAAACGATCTATAAGCAATCATTTATGTCTTTTACACCAAGAGATCCGTAAATTTCGACTGCAACCAAAACGACTCCATAACAAGAACAAATTTCAGATCTATACTATTCTAAGCATGATTCATCTAATCTAGCTTGGGAGGAATAAAAGAAGATCAAACCAAGAAAGTGATAATAGATCGTAATCGCAAAGTGTAAACTGAAAAATGTAGAATCCTACGATCCATGTCTTAATGATTCAAAACCAACGAAATCTCAGCAAACAAGTACAAAATTAATCCAGATCCAATGGGTAAATCCATCGATCCGGTGAAAATTACAACATAATAGCATTAGAAAGTCCAATACGAGGACGAGCAAAGGATTGTAATCTCACCTTTGGGAATGGAAGAAGACCACTGCTTGCGCTAATGGAACTATGAAAGAGAAGGCGTGTGTCTCATTTATTTGGTACGGTCGGTTTGGATGAAGCAAATTTCAGAATGATTCCTAAACGGCTAAACCCAAGTTTAAAATTTATTACTTTTTTTTTTAATCGTGTGAAATTTATTATTAAGCTTGAAAAACTAGGAACCAAAAACATAACAAGAATCTGAATAAACCAAAATCAACACAAAGAGAACCACTACGACATCAACTCCCAATGACAAAGGAAAAGGATGTTAATAACGTATTTCTCGACTGATCAAATCATGTGGTCAGGACGATTATCCCGCTGTCAAATACTCCCTCCGTTCTTTAAAGATTGATGTTTTTAAAAAAAAATTTGTTTTCTAAAGATTGATTTTTTATATTTTCTATGCAATAATAATGATAAATTGTAGATTTCAAGACATATTAATTGGTTTTATTGGATTGTCAATCAAACTTATGGAAAATTGTTTAATACAAAAACCAATGCACTTTTAGTCAAACATTAATGTGTTTTCTTAATATGTGTGAAAACTTTAGAAAATCAATTTTTAAGGAACGGAGGGAGCATGAATTAAAACGCCCGTCTCTCGTAATACTTCTCGCAATCTCCCTTATAGTATTATTCGCGCTATGAGGCTCTAACTCAAGGGAATAGTTGTGGAAACTATTCTTCAACCAACTAATAATTTATGTGAATGCGTGATATGGAGGCCAATCTCGAGTGTTTGAGCAAGACCTCATACGTAGGACCACAATCAAAAGCAATCATCACGTCATGGATGTGCAAATCACGCAAGCTTTGTAAAGCCCATAGATTCTTAAAATTTAATTTAAATATAGGATGAATTAGCTGAATAATAAGTTTTAGGAGAAAAATTAGCTATATAACATCACGTGATTGATATTTAGGTATGTAACTATGAAAATCAATTGTAAGATGATTTTGCCTCTATTTAATTGGGCTAATTTTATGTTGGAAACAAAAAAAAGAAAATATAGAAATAAGAATCAATCACCATATTAAATATGATAATTACCATTAAATGTAATAATTATTGACAATTAAAAACAAAATCTTTAAAGATATTATATAAAAAAATAAAATTTCATAAAAATCTTCTCTTGATCTTCTCTTAATTTTATCTCTTCAAAAATTATTCTCACACTTGTATTTCTGCAAGGAAAAAAAGTAGTCACGTTAGAAGATGAAAAAAGAACCATATGTTATAAAAATAATTAGCTATTTTCAAAATTACATATTCAATTGATCTCAGAACATAGTCAACTACATCACATTATTTGTAACTGTTTAAAACATAGTTAACTATTTTTAAATTAGTTTTCAAAAAGGTTACCAATTTAAAAATATAGGTAACTATTTTTATGGCATAGTTAACTACTCTAATGATTTTATGCCATATAAAACATTACAGTATAAAAATATAGTTTATTATATACCAATATTAATATATATCAATATAAATACATAGTCCACTATATAAACGATAGTTCAATAAAACATAGTTCACTATATAACGATATCTAATACACTGTATAAACGTTAACTAACTATTCAAATAAAAATATAGTTCACTATATAAACATTACAGTAATCAATTTATCAATATAGTTAATCAATATAGTTCACTAGTTATATACGAATAGTTAACTATCATATCATATATGGTCATCAAAATAGTTTAGTATAAAAATGTTGCATAGATTTAACTATATAGTTAGCTATATCAATTAATTATATTTAACAAACTATAGGATTTGAACACTATAACAATCACATCAAACACATGAACTTATTTTAAGATCAACGATCCAAATGATCTATGAAAAAAAATAGAAGAAGAAGAAAAAAAAAGAGATGGAGAAGAAGATGGACTATGGAGGAAAATGAGGAGATGGAAAAGAAGATGGACAATGGAGGAAAATGAGGAGACAGTGGCCGAGAGAAGAAGAACGTGGAGGAGAAAGAGGAGGAGATGGAGAAGAAGAACGTGAAGGAGAAAAGGGAGGCTGAGATTATTATGGTAAAGATTATGGTAAATGTTTTTTAATCCATTGATTTCTTTTTTTGGTTTTTATTTTTTTTAATTTTTGAGATTATTATGGTGTAAATCAAAAAGAGTATTATAGACTTTTCATGTGATATGTATGTTATACACGGCAATTTCCAAAAATACCACTTTTTAAGTTTTTTTTCCAAAAATACCACCTTAAAGTTTTTTTTCCAAAAATACCACATTTTTTCCAAAGTTCCAAAAATACCACTTTTTTTTAAAATTCATTTTTAACATTCAAAACTAAACCCTAAACCCCAAACCCAAACCCTACCCCCTAAAACTATACCCTAATTTTGGAATAGTTAACCCAAACCCAAAAAATTTAAATTCTAAACCTTAAAAATCAACTTTGAAAAAAGTGGTATTTTTGGAATTTTGGAAAAAAAGTGGTATTTTTGGGAAAAAAAAAGTGGTATTTTTGGAAAAAAAACTTTAAGGTGGTAGTTTTGGAAAAAAAACTTCAAAGGGTGGTATATGAGGGAATTACTCTTTTTAGGAGACATTAGATACTTAATTTTTGCCCAAAATCCTATTATTGATGCCTATTTCCCTTAAATATACGAATTATAAGTACAAACTAATTTATTATTCAAGTCGACTAGTTATAAAAATGAATGTTGTTTTGAAATATACTAAAACTTTTAGATGACTAAAATATAGTAGGATATTTGCATTACATTTACAAACATTTTTGCCTATTTGGCTAAATAACGATGCAACTGTTCAACTTTTCATAATTCAAGTGTACCCCTCTATCTCTATCTTTCTCTCACATTTTTCTTTCTTTCCCTAAGTCCATACAAATTATTTCCTCTCTTTTCAAAATTTGCTCTTAAAATAAATTTAGCAAACTAATTAAATCTCTATGATTCATATAAGAATCAAATCAAACCACGAGGAAGAAACCGCTATCCACAAAATGCATGACTCGGAAGTTTTGAACTGAGTCGACTTACTGAGTTAACTCGGAAGTTTTTGGAACTGAGTCAACTCACTGAGTTAACTCGTGAGTTAGTTTGAGTCTGAGATAATTACTTCGCTATTGACTATTATACTTCTGAGATGGATTCAAATTTTAATAACCAGATAATCTATATGATAGCGAACTAGGTAGAAAGCATGGGAAATGTAAGGGTATCGAATGAGTTAGCTAACTGGGTTAACTCGGTGAGTTGTTTTAAGTTGATTTAGTGAGTCAACTTTGCAGAAACGAGTTTCATAAATTCCAATAGATGTGAATGACATAAATTTCAAGAAACGGAGAAAAAAGGAAGAGAATCATAGGTGTATTTTTCTTTCTCTCCCTCACAAAAATCTTCTCTAAATTTGTAATGGCCAAAATCGTCATTTCACTCCTATACGTGATGTCTTCCTCTTAATAAACAACATTTCACAGTTAGTTTCCTATATATGTACCTTAACATGGATATATACCTAATTCACCCTAAAATATAACAAAGAATTAAAAAAATAATGTTTTGCTCTTTTATTATGGAATAATTTGCATGCAAAATATTCATTACTCTTTTATGCAATAGTTTCGCATCAAGATGATTGAAATGTTGCATCCGAAGATACGTTTAGTGCCGAATGCGTAGGGAACAAAATAGGAACAAAATAAGAACAAATGAAATATATCACTGCTAAAACCAATTAAGAATTAAGTAAAAGAGTTTTTTTTTTTTTTAATAAAAGAAGAAAGAAAACAAAGCCATAACTTTTCTATTTTACCCCCGGCAAATTTCTCTCATCACCAAACATTAGAAACCTAAGGAAGCTGGCAAAACAAACCTCTTTATCTTCAGACCAAAGATGTACAAAATAGTTGCACCTCTCAAGAAGCATAACAACACACTTAGACTGCAACCCAGACCCCCCCACCTTGTAGCCAAAATATAAACCCAAGAAAAGAAAGAAAAAGAAGTAACTATCTTCCATCAGGAAACCAAAACAAAATCAGATCACGAGGTGGGAGTTACGTCCTTTGTTGCTTCTTATATCACAGGGAGCTTCTGCACCAGTGATGGCTTACACTTCTTGCACTGTTTTTTTAAAGATGCAAATGAAAACAAGTTAGAAATATTGAAAAGAAGATTAAAGCAACCGAGAAAGAGTGTTGTTGTGTACCCTACCTGTTCAATGAAGTCTCTGATTTCTTCCTCTGTGAGGGCTTCGTCCTCCTCACTATTGTTTTCATCCCACCCAAGGGATTTAAGTAACTCAGCCTCTTTTCCATTTGGACGGGCAGTCGATTCAAAACCATTATTCCTCTCTGTAACTTCAGAAACTTTCTCAACCCTTTCCATGATCTCGTCTGTTTCTGCAGCCTGTCTACTTGAAGAGTCACTAGCTGGAATGCTAGAGCTAGTTTTTGATGGATCAGTTGAGGTGTTTGTAGATGAGTTCTGCTTCAAAGCTCTGTAGAATGCATTCCTGCTCTGAGTTTGAGCCAAGAAAGGTCTCTTTTCAGCAGTTCTTCCAGCTATCATGTTTACGGAAGCTCCCTTGAGTTCCCTTGGCCTATTGGAACTTCTCACAGAAGCCGTAACTTGAGTAGATGGAGCAGAGGTCAGCTGGCTAGCTGCAGCTTGGCTGTTGGTTTTACCAGTTGGACTTCCAGATTCTTTGATAGCAGCTACACCATTTTCCCTAGCAGGTTTGAGAACCACCAGCTTCTGAGTAGTATCAGCCTTGATCTGACTACCAGGATAAGACTGAAGATTACCAAGCAGCATAGATGACTGCTGTTGGGTGTTTCTTGAAGAAGCAAGACCGATTTCACCACTTCGAAACACTGGTTTGGCCTTGGATTTATCGGAAGAGTTCTGTCCCTGAGACATCAACCAACATTTACTGAAGGTAGCCCAAGGTAACAGTTGGAAAATAAGATTAACAATGGTGAAAAAGCTTACCGAGCCCTTTGGTGCTGAAGGCACAACCGGTATCAACTGCCTCAGTTGCTTAATAGCCCGGTCCTCAAGTCTTTGTGTGTTTACAGATCCCTGAAAAAGCTAATATCTTAGACAAACATAAAAGGAAGTGTACTCTAACCAACACAAAGATGCAAATCATACCTGGTGTGGTGTACCAGTTCTTGGAGCCTGCACCAATGCTTCAGCCATGTTACGACCAGTCGGTCCCATTAAGGTGGACGAATTACCAACATTAGCATGAGAACCAGCACTAGTCTTCTCAATAACATTGGGAACCTCTGCCAGTGCCGAAGTCCAACCTTCCCGGGCAATCAAAGCTGAGTTACCAACTGGCAAGCTCTGAACAGCATGACATAGACCAGGAGATGAGATTCTCACAACATCTCGGTCTCCATTGCTCTCTTCAACTCTAAGCGAAGGAAAATCCTTATCAAATCCAGTTATTCTGGAGCTCTTTGCAGGGATAATTCCAGGAAGTATACCCTTCCCGTTGCAAATATTAACGCTTCCACCATTTTGTAATCCCAGAGTAAGCCCTTGAGGCTGGTGGTCACCCTGTTTCCTTGTTGTCATTGAGAATGATCGTCTCAGTTGCTCCTGTTCCCTACCAACCACAAAGGTTCCGAAAGGAATAGAAGTGTGGAGGTCCCATGGATCCACGTAGCTTGACCTATCCCTATCCCTCTCCCTCTCCCTGCTTCGATCTTTATCTCTGTTGCTCCTACTGAAGTTGAAACTACTATATGCATTTTTTGAAAACCCATTACTAGACCCCCTCCTTGTATTGGTGGAAGAGGACCGGTCGAGAAAAGGAGAACGAACTGAATCAACACCACTTCTGCTCCTAGAAGTCCTATTCCTGCTATTATTTGCTATAGACGATGAATCTAAACCAGAAGTAAAAGGAAATAGAGTTAGTATGCTATTTAGATAAATCAGATAATCATTCAAAATGAATATAGAAGCATACCTGAACGAGACAGAAGTTGATTTGAACCATTCCCTGAACTTCTCAACCATTCAGGTACGAACGAGGGCTCGCGTTTTTCCATTAGAAAAGCTGTACTTCATCAGATAAAAGAAAACCTGTCTTCTTTCACCTCTCAAGAACAAAAAAAAAGGCTCTTCTTTCTGTACAAAATGCAGGAAATTTCTAGAGTCTCCTATTTTCCTAATCACCCTAACCACCAAGAAATCCAATTCTTGTGCCAAAAATCAGTGAAGAGAAAAACCCTCTACACATCCATCTCTCCCACAGATGGTTTAGAGATGCTACTCCAAAACCAACCTAGAAGATCATCATCCCTATGAGACTAGACGAGACCAATATAGAGTGATGATGGCACCAACCAGAAACCCTAAACACCTACGCAATAATCTCTATATATGACTATCAGCCTAAGCCCTAGAATTCCAACACAGCGACGAATTTCAATCAACGCATCATCAGAATCAAGAAATAGGAAACACACCAAAACCCAAACCCAAACCCAAACCCAGAAAGGAGATTGTTCGTCTAAACGCAAGAAGCAAGAGTTTCGTAGATGCAATTGCTCGCACCAAACAATGGCTTCCTCTCCAAGGAGGGAGAAAAGTTACCCAAAACGAGAGAAAGCGATGGAAGGAGAAGCAAGTGGAGGGTGAAATTAGGGTTTTCAGAAGAAGAAAATCCAAGAGAAATTAGGGTTTTTGCGATGCAAGAGAGACTGGTACAAGAGAGGAGGCGAATTTGGGTATATTTTGGCTCTGTGTTTTTGGAGGAACGAAACGCATGAACAAACAGCAGCCTCTTTTTCTTCTCTCCAAGACAACTCAATTTTTTATATCAATTTTGTAATACTAGGTTTTTTCCCCTTTTAAATATTTTTTAACCCATTTCTCTTCAAGTTCAAGATTGTTGAATTTCTTTGCAAAATTAAAAAAACTAGCAAATCTAAACTGATATTTTCCAGGTACAGGAATTCATGAAAACTAAATCATGTTCATAGATTCATAAAAAATTCAAAATATTCAAAAAAACGCGCGAAATGTAATTAAACAAGTTGATTCTATTACCTGATAACTAGATTTTGAATTTGTGCGGAGAATATGACTTAACGGGAATGATCGTTGTAATGTCAAGTAAGTAACGGAAACTATTCGTTTATATAACACGTTTCTGAATATTAGATATGTTTTAATAAATTTTATTTATGTATATATAAAGTAGTTAGTATCTTATTATATAAACATATTATTATTTTGAGTTATATACCTAAATATTAACTTTTCTTTTTATTAAATTAGTTACCAATTAATTATGGTCACAATTAGACAAAATTCATTAATATGTTACCTAAATATTAATATTTTATTATGATATTTCTGAATATTAGATATGTTTTAATAAATTTTATTTATGTATATATAAAGTATTTAGTATCTTATTATATAAACATATTGTTATTTTGAGTCATATACCTAAATATTAACTTTTCTTTTTATTAAATTAGTTACCAATTAATTATGGTCATAATTAGACAAACTTCATTAATATGTTACCTAAATATTAATATTTTATTATGATATTTCTGAATATTAGATATGTTTTAATAAATTTTATTTATGTATATATAAAGTATTTAGTATCTTATTATATAAACATATTATTATTTTGAGTCATATACCTAAATATTAACTTTTCTTTTTATTAAATTAGTTACCAATTAATTATGGTCATAATTCATTAATATGTTAACTAAATATTAATATTTTATTATGATATTTTGGAAATTAAATTGTACGCTCATTTTATAAATTGTATTTCCTTATAGATATTACTTTATTATTCCTACGTTTCTTATGTATATCTTTTAAAATGATGGTGACCAATGACTACGTCTACTAATATAGTAATAAAGATAAATTTGTTGATTAAAGTTTTGTTATTTACTAGTCACACTTTTCATACGTATTAAATTTTCGAGAAATTTTACAAAATGACAAACCAAATGACATACTTGAATTACTTTTTGCAAAAATGACACATTTACTTCAAATATCATTTATATTTGGGTTAACTATGTTATGTTAGGATTTAGTTTTTAGGGATTAGGGTTTGTAAGGGTTATAACTTTTTCTAAAGTTTAAAATCCTATGGTTTAGTGATTTTTTTTTAATATAATATATGTCTCTTTTTGAAAATGGACTATTAGTTGTGTCATTTTTGCAAAAAAATAATTGAAGTGTGACATTTTTGAAATTGTCCCTAAATTTTAAGAAAAAAATGAAAAAAATCTTATGTGACAAAATTGGATAGAAAAGTTGTTGACAGAAGGAAAAAAAATAAAATGGTTTTCTCCCATAAATATCCTTTTAGTATATATATATATAGCAAAAAATATTAAAAAAGAAAGCTTTGTAATTATGACTCCAAAATGGTTAACCAAATTTAGAGTATTTTTCTTGCTAAAGGTGTGGTCTTGAAATGATAGTTTTATGATTGAAATGGGAGTTTTGTTAATAAGATATGAGTAAAGCGGGTGAAGGAATAATACCCAAACCGGAGCAGGTTGTAAGGCCGAAAAAGGCCCATTAAGAGAAAGGGCAGCGAGTGAAGCTGGAACTCTTGACCGCGTGAAGCAAGACTGTAGTGGGACCCGGAGAAGGCCAAGACTAAAATGAGGAATCCAAACAAAACAGCGCGTTTACATTTCTTCGTCTCCCTCTTCTCCTCAGGGTTTCATTTTCTCGAAAAATTCGTGCTGAGTTTTCTCTTACTCTGCGTATGGATTTAGCTGGCTATGGATAGATTCCTCGCTCGTATGAAAAAATCCTCGGCTCGTATGGATCCGAGTCGGAGAGGGGATATAGCTCCTGTACGGCGATTAGAACGGCGCGACGCGGCCAAGTTCAACTACGATGCTGCGTCTACCTCTAGTTCGTCTGCTGAAGATCTTTCCGTTTCTACTTCTTCTCTCATGACTCGCTCTCTTGAGTTCCCCGATCGCACCAGCTTCCGAATCGGAGGAGCAGAAGGTGAGATGGATCGGATTTACCGGTCACTTGGTGTTTCTGGTCCTGACGATTTAGCTATTTCTTTTGATGCTTGGGAGGCTTGTAAGCAACGTTCCTCTTCAGATATTGTTAATAGCTTTAAGTCTCTTGATCTCGATAGTCACACAGATTTTAGTGAAGCAGGACCTAGTGCTGCTCCTAATTCACCGCTCACTGACTTGAGTAATGTTACCGCTCCGCTGGATAGGTTAGTAGTAGGTGATGGTAAGCGTCCTATCCAACGAGCACCCACTATATTGGTAAAGTCCAAAGGGTATCTTATCCCTGAGGATGCTGTCACTGTTGCTGGTGGTATAAAGGGGGTAAGACCACCGGTACTTAAGCCTCCTCCGGCAATGAAACGACTTCCTATTGATCTCCAGGGATCATCTTGGGATTTCCTTGCGCATTTCGCTCCAGTAAGTGAAACAGTTGAGCGGCCGAGTTCCTCTTCTTCTTCTTCTTCTTCTTCTTCCAACAATGGATGTGTTGACGAGGAAGCTGGGGAAGAGGAACCACACAAGGAAGAGATGGAAGTGGGGGATACGGCTGATGAGACTTACTCATTCACTACAAATGAGGGTGGTTCCTCAAGCACACTGTCCAATATGTCGCCTATATATTCGCCCGGATCTATCATCACGTCTTGGCAGAAGGGTGAACTTTTGGGACGTGGATCATTTGGCTCCGTCTATGAAGGCATTTCAGGGTAAGTTTTACTGGTTGCCAATGTCTGTTAAGCTTGGAAATCCGATTCATAGTTGCAGATTCTTCTTAAGATAATAGACTTTAGTTGGGAAGAAAAGAGCGATTTTCCTATTCAGTACAATGATATTTTGAATGAGGGCATGCCAATGTAGCAAGTTGAAAATTATGCCTGGTGCCGATTTTGATGGATATTTATGGTAATTGTAGAGATGGGGACTTCTTTGCTGTCAAGGAAGTTTCACTACTTGATCAGGGAAGTCAGGCACAAGAATGCATACAACAACTCGAAGGGGTGAGAATATACTTGGTCCATGACCGTTACTTCCATTGTAGCAATGTATCTTTGGTCTGTCAGAAATAGTTTGCTTACCTTTTGCCACATTTTTCATTTCTACAGGAGATTGCACTACTTAGTCAGCTTCAGCATCCGAATATCGTGCGATATCGTGGCACAGCCAAGGTATGATCCCATTCTGGCATCCCTGTTCTCAGTTGCAGCTGCCTAAGTTTTTTCACTATCAATAAGGTGTAAAATATAACGGTGTTCCGCTGTTTGCAGGACGGGTCAAATTTGTATATCTTTCTTGAGCTTGTAACCCAAGGGTCCCTTCTAAAACTTTACCAAAGATACCAGCTCCGGGACTCGCAAGTCTCCATGTACACAAGACATATTCTTGATGGTTTGAAATATCTCCACGATAAAGGTTTTATCCACAGGTTTGACTAGTATTCACTTTTCTCCATCGCCTTTCACTCGCTTGTCATAACTGTCCCGGTATTACCTGAGCCTCTGATATACTGCATTTCCTGGGTCGCTAACTTTTCTCATCTGATGCGATGAAGGGACATCAAATGTGCAAATATATTGGTCCACGCTAGTGGAGTGGTTAAACTTGCAGATTTTGGATTGGCGAAGGTTCTTTTCCATTTCCAGATGTTAATAGTTTTTGCTCAAAGTTATAACCTAGTATTTGTATCCCTCTTACTTGATACTTGTGTCATTTTGTTATCTAGGTGTCAAAATTTAACGACATTAAGTCCTGCAAGGGAACTCCATTCTGGATGGCTCCAGAGGTATTGTTTTGGGAGATTATCATACTTAGCCTTCCTACTCTTTTGATTGTGTGAATACAATAATAGACAAACATATCACACATCAACAGATGTACTGGATCTTGAACTGTTGCTTAAATATGTTACTGATGTGTGACATTGGCTTTCAGACTTATTTTTGCCCCATATGTCGTGGTCTAGGCTTGATAACCTTAAAAACTGGTTTTCATATTTTGAGTATTCTGGAACTCGTATTTAAGTCGTAATCTCATGTAACATATGTGGATTCATTCACTTTCGTTGTGCTTTAGGCTATACATTTACACGGTCTTTCCTAAGTGGAACACAATAATTTGATCAGGTTATTAACCCGAAGCGCAATGACGGGTATGGAAATCCAGCTGATATATGGAGCCTTGGGTGCACTGTATTGGAAATGCTGACGGGTCAGATCCCCTACTCCCATCTAGAACCCGTAAGTTTTCAAGATTTACAAACTTTCTTTTATATAATAGATATGTGAAATCCCATAAAAACTATGTAGCTATTTCATACGCCTTTTGGGTTTCTCTAAAAAATACATCAACAAAGCGTTTAGCTCTGTTTAATACTCAACCTCGTAATGGTGTGTGTGTTTTCCACTATAGCTTTAGCAGATGTTTGTTTTCTAATGGGATTTCCCTTTATATTTGAAATTGTGCAAACGTGCAGGTTCAAGCCCTTTTTAGGATCGGAAGGGGAACTCTTCCATCATTACCTGATACTCTATCGCCAGACGCTCGGGATTTCATAATTAAGTGTCTCAAAGTGAACCCGGAACAGCGGCCAACTGCAGCTGAGCTGCTAAATCATCCATTTGTTAGAAGGCCCTTCCCATCCTTGGGATCAGGCTCTGGATCAGGATCAGGATCAGGATTGGGATCACCACTTGTGCGTAGACAAGGCTAATTTAGTAGATTACCTCTATAGGTGAAGCTTTTGATTCCGTTAGCATGTGAATATATAAAGAATCTTAAAGCTGTGTATTCTAACATTTGATGTCCTATTGTATGCGAGCAGGCAGGCATAACCGGAAAAATTTGTAAGAGATGTGATTCTTCAACACACATGCTCATGGGTTGAGCTGCAGGAGATATATCGACATGGTCAGGTTGTTTCTGCCTCATTTGTTACCTATTTGTTGTAACTTGTGTGTTGCGCTTAGTGAGAGCCATATTCTTCTAGGAAAAGGAAAAAAAAAAGGGAATTAGAGTGTCGAGCTTGGGTTTCGGGTGTATAGATTTTGTTAGTTTTGTTAAATTATAGTGTATGTACCCATTTGTACTGTAATGTAATGTAAAATCTGGTTTTTGTAGTTCTTACGTGATGTAACTGTGTACACATGTAACGCATCTCGTGTAATTCCAATGAGCTATTTGCTTCATTCGTCTCTTAATTATCGTAGGAGCCATTCTCTGTTTGGAATTCCGTTTGGCTAATTTTACGCTGCAGAAATCGGATTTACTTCAATCATCTATTCTAGTATGGTAAAAACTAAAGCATTTTCTTAGATTTTGGTCATAGCCACCTTCATTGAATTTGAAGTCTATGATTCAACTTGTTATTTACAATATTGCCCCGTTGAAAAATCTTTTTATAAATATATTTGGTCAACAAAATATAATAAATTCAAAATGGCTCAAGTCGATGATTCGTAATCTATAATTAAAATTAGCATCACGAGAGAACAAAATCAAACATTTTGGAAAGCAAACAAGAAATCTTTGGAGAAGGAAGTATAAAAGAGAGAGAAAATAAGAAAAATCATTTTAATTCTCACAAACCTTTCCGTGTTGTAAACAATAAGGCTCCGAATGATGATAGCGGTTTGGACAGCGCGGGATAAGCGGTTTAAAAGGTGCAGTGCGGTTTAACTGCGGTGCTGCTAGTAAAAACGTACCTTACAGGATGAATACGGTTACTACGGAATAAGCGGTGCGGGACAATGTTTGAATGGTAAAAAAAAGAGCGGTACAAAAATTCAAATTTGAATGGTGAAAAATCCAATAAGCAGTGCGGGATATATATATATATATATATAATATTATGATTATTAAATGTAATTTTAGGCTGTTACATATATATATATGAATAAGCATTTTCATTTACAAACCATAAATGTAAATTTTGTTAAAATTGAAAAATGTAGTTTAAATTCATATAATAATAAAATTGTTGTTAAAATAATGTAAATTCTTTAATTTAAAAAAAATACAAGTACAATACGAAAAATTAATTTACAACATTATTATTTTTCCCAATACATTTTTGCAATATGGTCTCTTATTTGTGTCATATGGTCTCCATCTGCTATTTCTGATGTTTTCATGTCACCTAAATCAAGTTTCCCATATGTTCAATTTGTTCATGTCTCTGTCATTACTTTTGCAAAATCTGCATCTGAAAATTTTGAAATTTTGATAAAATTGTGTAATCCCATTGTCGCCATTACCACTCTCTTTTGCACGTTGATGTTGTATCTTGGAAAATCAGAAAGAATCCTCCATTTTTTTTTTCAAACTCCAAAACTTCTCTCAATAACAGAACGTAAAAAAGCATGCCATCGATTAAACAATTCTTCTTTGTTCCTCGGAGGAGGACCAGAGTTAAACTGCGACAAATGATACCTCACAATCCTGTTACGTGATGATCTATAAGGAGTCAAAAACCCATGCTTGCTTGGATAACCAGAATCAACAACGTAATACTTGTCTTGCGGGGGCATGGGAAACTCAGAATCATTCTTGCCATTGCCAACACAGTTGTGTCGTGACACGATCCTGGGGCTCTATTCTAGATATACGTGAATAACATATTCAAATCACATAATGCCATGATGTTAAGGATGCATAATCATGTCGATTCCAATATATTCTTTGTAATGCGGAATTCACTTTGACGCATACATGACTTCCATCCATAGCTCCAATGAATCTTCTAAAGAATGGATAATATCTTTTATCTAATTCGGTGTAGTTCTTGCATCGTCGGAGTTCTAATATAATCACATGCAAGTAATCCAGTTGCCGTCAGAACTTCACTAAATATTCGCTTTACAGTCTCTTGCTTTCGTCCAAATCTCAACCCAACATCTCTTTGAACTTCATCGTGTCCACATATCCGAAGAAACATAGCCACACTTTCTTCAATGCTTATATTTGATATTGGTTGTAGTACGTAGTTCGTCTGTAAAAGGTTACACAATGTTGTGAAAGCTCCAAGTGACATTCATAGTAGTTGAAGACAAGCATAATCATCTTATTATAGTCGACGCCACATATTTCTCCATCCCAAACCTCCATCAGTTTGGACTGGTGCTCTTTGAAAATATCGACCATAGTAAAACAACACTGGTTCAATTATTAACTCTTCAAACTGCTCATTTTCCAAATTCCTGGTAACTTAAATTGTGGATGCCTTGTGCTCGCAACTTGCATAAACGAAAAGTCTGAAATGAATAAACACGGGAAACATTTCACATTAGTCAAATGGAATTTTACATTAGAAAATTAAACAAGACTTAGAAAATAAGTTCAAACATATATTTCAAACCATACAGACAAAAACATAAAATATTAAATTATATAACCGAAAATGATAAAACATGGAACTGAGAAGCTAATCTTCATTTTCAGTATCACTTTTATGACTTTCACTTAAACTTCCACTGCGTCTTTGCGAGTTCCCCCATATATTGAATAAACCTCCAGCTCTATGTGTTTGTGAATTTTCTCGAGAATCAAAATAATTTGTGAAACCGAGATTGGGTGACGATGCATGTTGAACGTTTGGTGAAGTATCTGTTGTTGCACCTTGTGAAATTTCATTTTGATTTTGTCCATATTTTCTACTTGTCTTCCAAGTGTAACTTCATACTGAACATTTGGTGGAGTCATTCCCGATGAGCCTCCTTGTTCAAAACTTGATGTCTGCCTTTCTGAGTTAAAGTTTGGGGAAATTCCCCAATGTGGAGCAGTAGAGGGTGAACTCCATTGTGGTGCATTCGGTGGTGTATTCCAGTGTTGTGCATTTGGCTGTGTTCCCCCCGTTGTGCGTTTGGTGGTGTGCCCAAGTGTTGCGCGTTTGGTGATGTCCCCCATTGTTGTGCGTTTGGCGGTGTTCCCCACTGTTGTGTATTTGGTGGTGTACCCCATTGCTGAAAATTGGGAACTGAGAAGCCCGATGAATTGTTACCCATAGAAGATGGACTACCAGAATACACACCTCCTGAATGTTGACTCCCAAAGAATTGGTTAGAGCCTAGTTGTTTGGCACAACTTGGTTGTTACGTGAAATACCAGTCATAGCTTCAAGCAGTTGTAACTTATCCTCGTCAGTGCTTCCAACAATATCAATGAAATATTTTCTCCAAAACACTAGCTCTTTTAGTGAGTTAATGCATGCCCAATAAAATTTATTGTACTTTGGAAGCTCCAACGCAAAAAATATCGCTTCCGCCTTTTTAAACTCATCGTAATCTTCTTGGTCAAAAGCACCTGGGCAAAGTTGTTGCAAACTTTGTCGCTGAAACTCTCTATAGCCAGTGATGGTGTCTTGTATGGTTAATTCAAAGGATTGTCTTCTCCGACTTCCTCTTGAACCACTTCCAGCAGTGGTACCCGAGCTTCTTTCAGACCTGTGCGTCCCACGCCTCCCGCTGCTATTTGAATTGCTCATATGTCTACCACGTAGTTCACCTATTCCAACAGAGTTTCGAGATGTATCACGGATGAATTCATTTGAAGGGTATGTATCATTTTCAAGGTGAACACGATACACTTCTTCATTTTGAAGGTTATCAGACGTCGTGTTTTCAGGTATGTCATCATTGTCCACGTCTGAGAAACCATGAATGCCATCATCTGCTTGTCCCTCATTTAGTATCTCTTCTCTTCTTTGTCGTGATGATTGTTGAGGTTGCGAATAAACATCATGTAATATAAAACAACGTATCATCACATCCCAATATTGTGGCGGTTGTCGGTTAAACGATCTATAAATTTTGCTTCCTAAAAACACAGATGTATAAATGTTATATATTAGTATGTGCGTGTGTTTAATTTAGTTTATATAATAATAATGATTATGAGCATTAATGACTCACGAGCTTCCCACCATTCGTCAGATGCATAAATTATAGATGTCTCAGAATCGACCATGATGCCTAAAGAAGTCATCAAAAACTTCCACTTCTTGTAAGCTTTTTTGAAGTCATCAAGTTTGTTTTTGAAAAATCCGTAATTTACATTCATATTGAATGCAAGGTTGAACTTTTCAACCATGTACTCTCAGTACCTGAGGATCTTTCAGAGTGTAATTATTTATAGCAATTGTTTGATCAAACAATTCGATCAATGTTTTTTCTTGCTCATCATTCCAAAAATATTTTGGTGCGTTATATAAATTTTAAAATTTTATATAATTAGTTTTATATTAAGCTGTTAAATATAGGGTTAATTAGGTGATTAATAGTTTTTAATGATGAAATTAGGTGTATAAACATGTCTTGAAAACTATTTAGGCCAATAGCATTATTTTGTTACATTCTGACAAAATATCCTTAATGATGTGATTAATGATTTTGGGTAAAAATCTCTAAAAAATTGTTACTGCAGCTGAAAATCAGCCACGTCTGTAAAATTATCTCTTTGCCACCTCCTTCATTAGCAAGTACTTTATTTAGCACATCCATTACGTCCTGGAAAAAAAAGATTAATTGTAGTCAACTATATAAATTGAAATTATTGACTATAATATATATAAAGGTAAGGGATAGTTAACTTTAATATATAAAATCAAGAATAGCTCGTTATATCCAGCTATATAAATTGAAATAGTTCACTATAATATGTATAGAATTATTGGATAGTTCAATATAATGTAAATTTTTTTGGTCAAGTTCAGTATAATGTATAAAGTTAACAATACCCAAAGATATTTAAGTTTACAAGTATACGTATATTTTACCATAGTAATTCAATATACCATATGACATGGGACTCGATTATCTTAGCTGAAAAAAATATAATACCAGAGTGTTAACTATTGTACATAACTAGTGGTTTTGTTAATATCATAGTTAATTATCAACATAGTTGAAACGCTTATCCAGAAATTGCATCTTCTTCTTCACCTCCGACTTCTTCTTCTCCGACCAATATAAAAGTGCCTCTTCTTCCCTAGAATTTGCCTCTTCTTTTTCTTCTCCATATGTTCCCTCGTCTTCTTCATATATGGGGATTGGTTGAAATCTGAGAAAGGAATTGTTTTATAAGATTAGAACATGATTGAATGTCAAAAAAAAAATTCTAAGATGATGGTGTTGATATCGGAAAAAAGAAGAAGGTTCACCGGAGATGTGATAAGTCGATTGATGTTTGCGGTGGTTGAGAGACGATACGAGAAGAGATCGGTTGATGTAGTTAGATCGGCGGAGAAGAAATCGGTGTTGAAGAGATCGGCGGTGAGTGATTTATGAAATATGGCTGCAGTTATTTTTTAGATTGGTTACCTTTGTTATTAGGTTAAAAAAGACTAGGTAATTGCTACATGGGTATTTTGGTAATTTAATGTTAGTTAGTGTATTTTTGAGTTTAAGGTGATAAATGCTTAATTATTTGGTAAAACACTAATGTACATGCCAATAACTCTTAAATATAACTAACTAGGGATTGCCCACGCGTTGCGTGGGTTTAAAAATTCATTGTAAAAGTAGACAATAATTTATAATTTTTTTACTATTTGTATATTTAATGTTATATAAATTTAATGTTTATCGTTAATAATTATCTACGTTAGAAGACTAAGCATTTGTACAAAATTAATGGACATCTTATATAATGTTATATGAAAAAAAAAACAGATCATTTATTAATAAAAGTTATAGCATATAGAAGACATTTTCTTTTGGTACAAATCCCTAACTTGTATGTCTTTATCAATATTCACTACGGTTCCTTAAAAAAAATGATCGTCTTTTTTTCTTGCATCAAACACATTTCTAAAAAAAATATTGATTAGATAAATTATAGTATGTTTTGCTTTTAGTGAGACATATGATCTTAACAAAAAAATTTGGAATGCATCTTTGTAATTGCTTCATGAGAACTTTGTGTGACGCCCGTGAACCAGTTTTTTAGGAAAATGGAGGGGCTCTCGATTGACACACATGGTGTATGTCGATCGACAAGCTCGTTAAGGGCTGTCGTTCGACACACGTGGTGTGTGTCGATCGACAGGTCCTTATTTGGTCGGTTTTTTGGTTCAATTTTTAATCGTTCGGATAGACCGGGCCGGTTTGGAGAAAAACTAGGGTTAGTATATATAGTTTTTGGCCGCATTTGAGCGAACCAAAGTCCCAAAAATCAACAGAAAGAGTTTGTGAGGAGTTCTCTTGTTCCTGGAAGTTTTTGTGGATTAGGGTTAAGATTCTTGAGTGACTTGGAGTAGATTCTCGTGGTGATTGTCGTGGATTTCGTGTCTAGCCTTAATTCTATCAGTTTCTATCCGATTAATTCAAGGTGAGTGCGTGACCATGGCTTCTGGGCCGGTGAATTCGTTAGGGTTGCTTGGTGATAGGTTTGGAATGAATTGTTTGATCTTGTGATGATTGATTGTGGCTGTGATTGTTGTTTGTGTGGTTTGGATTGTTGTTTTCGTGCAGGTTTCGTGTTGACGCAGAGGAGGAATCGATCCGAGAGGATTATGATCGATTTCCCATGATTCTGCGGAGGCCTGTCGATCGACAACCACGAGGTGTGTCGATCGACAGGCCAGCACTGAGGCTGTCGATTGACACCTAGAGGGTGTGTCGATCGACAGGTATGTACAGGTGTTGTCGATCGACACCTAGAGGGTGTGTCGATCGAGAGGCACCTACAGAAGGTGTCGATCGACACCTAGTGGTAGTGTCGATCGACAGCCTGTCTGGTTGGTTGTGGTTGAGCCTTTCTTGTCTTGTGTTTGTGTGTTGTTTGTTGTATGTTTGCCTGAGTGGTTCCATCGTGCCTGGGTGCGCAGTCGTAGATGGGATGACCGTCTCATTGAGTATCTATGATAATACTCACGCATCTCTTTTTCCCATGTGATGCAGGTAAAGGCAAATTGTGATCGTGGAATCACGGCTACGAAGAGGGAGATGATCTAGGGTCTCGAGTTTGGTGTTTCCTGTTGTTTCCATTTTTTTATTTTAGAACCCTGTTAGGTTGCTGGAATTTACTGAATTGGAATGGTTATTGGAATTGATTGGTTAGTGTTTTAATGGAACTCTTATCTTGGTTATCCGCTGTTGTTTGATTCCTGTGTTGCTTGGTTGTTGAAGATATAATTTATGGGAATGCTAATCCAAGACCAAGGGTTAATTGTTTTAAAAAAAAAAACGGGTTAAGTCGTTTCACTTTGAATCGTACTAAGAGAATAATTGCAGCTTGATTGTATTTTTGTCTCACTGTCTTTATTAATTTGTTGTGATTTTTGTCTTTAACATCATTTCAATAGTGAAATGAATCTGTTTTATGAATTCATAATTTGTGCTGGAGTAGAGTTTTTTTTCATAGAAGAGAATATTGGTTAGAAGCGTTACTTTTTCTACCACAAATTATTTTAATTGTATTGGCAAATTGGAGTTAAAAGTTGCGAGGACTTAAAAAGAAAAAACAAATCTACATTTTTCTAATTAGACTTTAACATTCTAATAGTTTTAAAAGTTCTTAAATCATTTCTTAATTTTCTCACAACATTTTGTTTTTGTTCATGTTACTTGTTTTTATTAAAGGTTTTTCGTAACTTTTTGTTTTAAAATCACAACTATTTATACGGAGACACAGTTTTAAACATTTGTCTTGTTAAATTGGTTTTTTTTTTTAAATTATTTGGATAAATTGTAAAGTGATTTTTTTTTAAATATTTTTTAATAAACAAATTAGAAAGCCAAATGTGAAAAGAATATGTGATACATGGCATCCATGACTTAAATTTAAGAAAATGTTATAATATTTTATAAGATATATTTTGGAAACTGTTTAAAATGTTACATATTTTATAAGATTGATTTATAATCATAGTTTTTCTGAGTATCAAAGAAAGAAAGAGAGAAAATAATAACTAATTTATATTGTATCTTGTTGTTAAAGTTTTGAGAGCTTTAAAATATAATATAAGATATTTTTAAAACTATTTAAAATTTACAAAATTTAAAATCATAGTTTTTGGTGAATATCAAAATTTATATTGTAACTTGTTGTTGAAATAAATTAACATTAATTAGATATTAATTTGTTCGAATTAATTGTCAAAATTAAAGAAATGTAATAAAAAAAAAATGTCCAATGTCAAAAGAGTAGATAACACATGGTAACCTTTTATGGTTTGAAGTTTTGGAATTTTAAAATATTATATAAGATATCAAATTTTCTATAAAATACCAAATAAAAAAATTTACTTTTGTTGTTCCTGTTTAATTGGGAGCATTTGAACCTCTTTGTGTAGACAAATTTTTTTTCTATCAATTTAAAAATGTGAAAAGTTAGTTCTACTTTTATCCATAAAATATAACTAATATGGATTTATTAGAGAAAATTAAAAATTAAAATTACTCTTGCGGTTGTTTCATTGGGAACATTTGAACCTCCTTGTCCGGTAGAATTTGCGTCTACTCATATCTGCATTTATCAACACAACCCGAACCCCAACGCTATGAATTTTGAATATTTAGTTTTCATCTTTTTACGATTAGATTTTTATTGTTTTAATTCTTTGTCTAAAATAAATATTTTTTCTTATTTTAAATTAGATAAAATTTTCTATTATACCATTGTCGTTATTTGACGGCAAAAAAAGTTTATGAAAAATAAAATTAGTAGCAAGTATGCGTATAATAACAAGAATATCGATTTTTGATGGGTCATACATTTGATTGTTAAAAAACATTTAGTAATTTAGCATAAATAAAGCTAAAATGTATTATACAATTTATATTAAATTTTAAATACAACTATAACTAAGTAATTGACAACTAAAAATATTTTGATATATTCTTTTACATACCACAAATATCAAATTTATTTCATGTAAAAGAGTAAACTATCAAATTTTCTTATTTTTAAAAATTACCTGATATTGATGTAAAACTTTCTTAGAACAATGATATGTCAACCGATGAAGAAAAAAGAGAAAAAAAAAGTTTGAGTAAATTGATAAGTGTTTTTTGAGTGAATGGATGAGGAAGAAGATATGCTTATTTATACATAAATATTATTATTTTTATTTATTTATGTGAATGGAAATAAATAAAGCTACTATTCATGAGTCAACTACATTTTTTCTCTGCATAACACCCTAAGCACACCTAATTTCATACCCATGTGTGTTTCAGGTTTTCCTTTTATCTTTTGGTCCCGCACTCACATTTTATTTATCTTTTCTATTTATTTTTTTGCAACAACACTGTTTGACTTTATTGGTGAATGGTGACAATTTTTCTCCTGCCCTTTGAAACGCACGTCCCGTGCTTTACATTCAAGGCCCAACTACAAGAGGTGAGACGTGTGTATACATATATAAGCTTTTGTATATACTATAGTATATATTATAAAAGAAGCAGAGATAGTGGAGAGAAGGAAAAGAATAAGACTTCTTGTCATTCCTAATTTATTGATATGCTCAAATTTACCCTGAGCTACTCTCTCAAATTAACAGATCTATTGTAGTATTTAGGGGTCAAATCACTGGGAATCGTAATCACAGAATAGAATTGTAACTTCGAATTAAGCTAAGTGAATAATGAAAATAAGAATGCAAAAGTAAAAAAAGCAAGTGAAAGTTGTATTTGATTTAAATTCAATTCAGGACAAAATAGTTAGGTCTTTGGGGAATTCGCAGGTAAAACTAAATTGCAGATTCAATTACGATAGAATTTTATTAAGAACCGTTCTTGAACTAAAACACGAATGTAAAGATAACCAACTCTCGTTGCGAAAGCTATCTATGCCTAAATCCTAGTAAACCAAATCTCTTTGCGAATTCTAACAACTTAAACAAGCATTAAGTTCATGTTCAATTACTCACAAAATCCCTAAACCAAATCTCTTTGTGAATAGGAATTTTGCTCATCTAAGATAGTTCAGGAAATCAATTATGCTCTCGCATCAATTCATTAACCTAAGATCATAATTCTAGGTGATCAATCTAGAACAAACATTAAGAGTAAACTTAGATGAAGAACAAGATGATTATCCTAATCATGATGTGAATCTAACAATCCAGTTTTAACCTTTGAAAACCCTTAAACCTAACAAGTAAACTACTCAGACATGGATGCAAAACAAATCATAACTGAATAATACTGCATTAATAAAAAGATAGAGAAAGAGATACAGAAGGGTTCGAAGAAATCTGAAACGTCTGAAAACTTGTATCCCTAATTCTCTCAAAAGCTCTCTCTCATTTTGTTCAATAGAAACTAAGATAATGATCTAAAAACCTAAAAGTAAACTATATATAGTGTTTTGAACTCGTGGTGAGCTTTTCTGATGACTTCTGGAAACTTCTGGTGCAAAAAGGAAATCTTCAAAACTGGAAAATATTTTCGTCATGGGCATGTGTCGATCGACACACCTCTTGGTGTCAATCGACACCAATATCTGACGGCAATTGAAAATCCGTCCTAGCGACTTCAGCTCCTCTTTCCACAATGCTCCAAAATGCTCCAAAATCATCAATTAAGTTTCACACGTACACAAACCTGCAAAGACTCTAAAACACTCGAAAAACACCGAAAAGACTCGATAAAACCGGGTTAAATCATGGTCAAAAACTGGTAAAAACCATGATATATCAACTCCCCTTGACTTAGCTTTTGCTTGCCCTCAAGCAAACGAGAGACTAAGAATGAAGTCGAGGTTTGAAAATCGCGAGAACTTACTTATCCTTGAGAACATTGCTTTCGCCTCATTGACTCTTTTGTTGCATATAAAGAAAGTACCTTTGGCAGTCACGAATCTCAACCATCATAGGTTGGGTCTCAAATCTTAACCTGCAAACCCGTCAGTTTCACATTCTCCCAAGTGTCGCACACTTGATCAAAGTGATGTTGGAATTCTCTCTAATGATATCAACCAAGTAAAATGCTAGGTATGATGTTAAAAGGCTTTTGGTGTTCCAGTGGAGTTAAAAGTGTTTAGGGTTACCAGATTTTATTTGGTGGATGCAGACATTATGCATAAACACAAGAGAGAGACTGGTCCAGTTGATACCCATAGTTTCTCATTCACATTGCACTCCCTCCTCCAAAACGTTATCAGGAACCAAACACCATCATATAATACCATGTTCCACTATCCACATCTATCCTCTCCATTCCTTGGGATTTTTGTAAAAGCTAGAGACTTATAAAAATGATCATTCCCCTTTCCCTTACTAAATTTTGGAAATTTAAATTTTTTTTTTTCATAACTAAGGGGGAAAATAATCTTCATAGGAGTTAGTCTCGAAAATTACTATAGTTATGCACAAAATCCCAAAGAATTCTTAGCATCGCTTCTCTCTTTCAAGTACTCCTACCAATTCCTTTTTCTGTGCAATTTTTTGTGAATGAAAAACTGCGTCGGACCTCTTTCTCTCCGGAGTTTATACACATGCCTGCACATAAAACAAAGGGAAAGAGATCGTATGAGGCTTGAATAAAAGGTTAAGGCTATGGGTTGGGTACCAGCTAAAAATGAGCTGGCCATTCAGGATCAACAAAGAGAGGTAAAGAGAATAAGGAGTCCTGAATGTTGGTTCGATTACTGTCGTGATATCATCAAAGAGAATATAACGAAATGGAGATTAAGTGTACTAGTCTGGAGTTTGGTCTACTTCGTTTTGCAAGTCGCGATAAGAGGGGAACCAGTACTATCATCTGGTTTCCAATTCACTCCATCGAAAGGCTTCGTCGCAACAACTAAAAATCGTACAAACTAAGCTTTGTTCTTAGGAAAGATCGTTATTCCTTACATTTTGACTCAATAAAACAAATTTTTGACTCCAAAATAAAAAACAATGTTAGCAACTACCTCCCCCAGACTTAAACAACACTATCCTCAATGTTATTAAATCTGAGATTAGTGAGAAGCAAAAGAAAAGAACAGAAAAAATTTGTGAAAACGAGAAACTTGGACCTGTATTGTGGATGTATCAATCGACAGTCATAATGTGTGTCGATCGACATGTTGTGTGTGGGGCTGTCGATCGACAGTCACTACGTGTGTCGATCGACAAGTCCTTCAAAATTCTGGGATCGTGGTTTTTGTGGCTTCTGTCGTTTGAGCCGTCTAAAGGAACACTGTAAATCACTCAAACGAAACACGATCAAATAGCACAACACATAGTCTTAAGTAAAAAGTTTCACAAATCTGAAAATCATAACAGAAGCAAGGACAAACTGACTCAAAAGGAAAGAAAATGACTCAAAGGAAAAGAAAAAACTTACAGGTGGGTTGCCTCCCACCAAGCCCTTGTTTTTAGTCATTAGCTTGACTGCAGATGATGTTTAGGCTGGAGGTGGATCTCTGAAGTGCACTCCCCCAGACTTGCAAGGAACAATACTAGGAAAGAGCTTCATAGTATTGTTCAGCATCTCTTGGACAGCTACCTCTTCCTTTTCCCACAACTCCAAAGGAATGACAATTATAAACTTAAAGAATGGTTTAAAGGTCTTTCTGAGCTTCACCTTGGGGATCTTTTGGCACTTGGGACTCGCTGGATTGTTAACTTCAAGATGTGTAGTGGAAGGAGCAATCTTGAGGACGTTTTGAACCTTCTTCGTCTCATCTCCAACATTAACGCTCATACAAGAAGTCTGTGTGACAAGAACTGAAGGATATAAGACATTCTTGTTGATAATCGAGAAGGAGGTTCGATTATTAGGAAAGTCCACAATTGCTCCCACTGTTGCAAGGAACTGTGCACCAAGAACCAATGGTTTACAACTATTATATTTGGTCTCAATGATGTAGAAGTCCATAGGAACAAGACATTCTCCTATTTGAATAAACACATCAGGAACGAAGCCTTTAGAAATTGTACACGATCTATCTATAAGCTCGATATATGTCTTTGAAGGTTATAACTCCAAAATCCCTAGCTTCTTTGCAATAGTCTCAGACATGACGTTCACATTAGCTACTGTGTCACATAGAGAATCCTTCAATTCTACACCTTTGATTGAGGACGGAACAACGAACATCCCTGGATTTAACAACTTTGGTAGCTTCCTCAATGATGTTGGAGCTTGTTTCCCTTTTTCCTTAGGTGCTTTGTTACTACCTTGGTTGATAGATGAAGGGTATAAACTCTTTGAGTAAGGAATCTTGGGCTTGTAGACACGTTCAACGGCGATTTCAGGCAGATTTTTCAAGGTTACTGAGTTTTTTAGTGCTGTCGATCGACACTCATCAGGTGTGTCGATCGACAGTGCTGATGAATTCGTGTTTGTACAGAAATTTCCCGTAGCTGTCGATCGACACTCATTGTGTGTCGATCGACAATGTCTGTTTCGAAATTGCCGTCAGATCTTGGTGTCGATCGACAGTAAGAGGTGTGTCGATCGACAGGCTGTTGGGTTTGACTTCAGATACAACAGACTGGGCCGCAACAAGGCCTTGTGCGCATCAGGAGGCTGAAAGGAGATTGGGCGTGAAACAAGACAAAGCCTAGTATCACTTACACATTGTAAGTTGGTCAACGAAGAAGGATATAACAAGGTGTTGACTCATCGTCATCACCAACACTTCGATCACTTCAAGAAATCGTAACGAACCAGAAAAGAGAGAGAAACAGATTCTAGAGAGAGAAACCACCATTGATGCGATCAGAGAGTTGTTAATCATTTTTGCTCTTGATCGTCTTCTTTCTCTTAGCCTCTTTCTTTGTTGTATGTTCGTTCCTTCTTCGTGAATCTCCTTGGAACCCTAGAACAAATCTCTATACTCTTTCTCTTGATTAGTGGAGCTTCCAAGAGGATCGGCTCTCGACGAGACGTACCAGCGTGTTGGTGGGAACTCGTAATACTTGCTTGTGTTCTTTAATTCCGCAATCACAAACAAGAAGAATCAATTGAGTTAGTAACATAGTAAATCTGGGAATTGAATCAGAGGATTGATCGGTGTTAAACAATCCACCGTATTGGATACAGACCTCTGATTCTCAACAAGTGGTATCAGAGCACTCCAAGTTTTGGTGTGTAGGGTGTATACAAGGAAGTTGCAGAGGCAAGAGGATTGTCAGGCTTGATAATCGGTACCTGCAACAAGGAAGAAGAAAGTATTTGATCAGATCGCAACAGGATCATGATCAGAAAGCTGTGAGGATCAGATCAAAACAAGATCGTGATCAAGAACACAGTGAGACGAATCAAGATTCATACCTGACTTGATACAAATCTTGTGAGATCTTCTTCTTCTCTTTGCTCAATAATTCTTGAGTTTTTTGTGTGTTTCTATTCTTCCTGCTACTTGTGTGTTATTCTTGTTACCTGCAGGACAAAGACAGCTCAAAGAATCAATGAAAGATGGATCCTACTCTAGGAAGATTTGAGATAGAGAAGTTCGATGGTAAAGGAGATTTTGGTTTGTGGAAGTACAAGATTTGGTCAGTTAGAAATACAGGGTCTTGCGTCTGTGTTGCAAGAAGAACAAGCTGTTGTTGTTGAAGAAACTCAGACTCCAGCTACTCCAACGCAGACGGCTACTCCAGGTTCAGGTGTGACAAACCCAACACCATCAAGATTAGTTGTAGCTTTAGCTGCAGCTTTACCTGCACCAGTTCAAGTAAATAGAACACTGGTTAATGCTGCAAAAGATTTGAGAGTAAGAAACTTGTTGGGAACTTGCCTGAGTGATGTGATCTTGAGGAAAGTGATGACGTATCAGACTGCTATTGAGATGTGGAGGGCACTGGAATGGGACTATCAAACAAAGTCCTTGCCCAATAAGATCTATCTGAAACAACAGTTTGCAAGTTACACGATGGAGGAAAACAAGTCCATAGAAGATGATATATCATAGTTTTTACCGGTTTTCGACCATGATATAAGTCCTTTCATCGAGTCTTTTCGTTGTATTTCGAGTCTTTTTAGTATCTTAACAGGTTATTGCACGTGAGGAGCTTATTTGGTGAATACGGTGCATTTTGGAGCGTAAACGAGATTAGTCGGATGTGCAAGAATAGAAGCTGATATGAATCAACCTGTCGATCGACACACCTGGTGGTTGTCGATCGACAACAACTTTACAGCCTATCGATCGACACACCATGTGGCTGTCGATCGACAGGTACTGCAGAGACCGACCTAATACGTTTTAAAGATGGAAATTTGCCAGTTAATGGGCCGGAAGTTGCAATAAACCATCATAAAAGCCCACCACAAGTTTTTCCTCTATAAATAGTTTATTTTACGTTTTTAAATCATTACTTTAGATTTTACTTAACAAAGTTAAGAGAGCTTTAAGAGAGATTTTAGGGAGACAAGTTTACTAAATTCTTTGAGATTCTTCGAACCCTATTGTAATTCTTTTTATTCTCTTTCTTTATGCAGTATTATTCAGTTATGATTTGCTTTGCTTCCATGTCTGAGTAGTTTGCTAGTTAGGTTTAGGGTGATTCGAATGGAATGATGATGAATTGTTAGGGTAAACTCACTTGTTAGGATTATTTGTTAGGTTCTTCACCTATATTGCTTTAACTCTGGTTTAGGATTCACGACCCTGAATCTGGATATCTTAGGTGAGCAAAATTACTTATTCGCAAAGAAATTTGATTTAGGGATTTTGTGAACAAATTGGACTTGAATTTAAAGCTTGTTTAAATTGATTGAATTCGCAAAGAAATTTAGTTTTCTAGGGTTTAAGCATAGTTAGTTTTCGCAACGACAGTTGGTTAATTATACTTTAGTGTTCAAAGTTCTAGAACGGTTCTTAATTAAATCCTGACTTTGTTAAAACTACAATTATGATTCATCCTGAGAATTACCCAAAAGCCTACCTCTTTGTTTAATTGAATTTTAAATCAACAATCTTGCGTGTTACCAATTGCTTTTGTCTTTTATTTTACATTATTTTACTTAGCTAAATTCGAAGTCAATATTCCTATCGTTTGATTTGACTCCCAGTGATTCGACCCCTACTACAATTGATCTCTTAATTTGAGAGAGTAGCTCTGGGTAAATTTGAGCATATCAAATTTTGGCGCCGTTGCCGGGGAGTCAAAATCTTCCATAGGATTTTGATTCTAGAATTCTAACTAAATTTTTTTTATTTTTTTTTATTTCTTTTCTTTTATTTTTGGTGTTTCAGGTTTATGCCTTCTAGCAGAACCAGAAGCAACAAGGATAAAGAGTTAGCAGATTTTGTTCCAGAGTTAAGAGTTTTGGAACGAGAAAACAGACGACAAGCAAAGCAAGGTAAGATGGTTAATCGTGCTTTGGTAGTTGTTTCGAACGCTCAGGGGGAGTTGTGCGACAGAGAAGGAAATCGGTACAATGAGCATGGAGACCGAATTGATGAGGCTGGTAATGTCATTGTGATGGCAGATGAGGTTGACGATGCGGTTGCGGCTGAACGAGATGAGTTTGCTCGTCAACGGGCTGAATGGGAGCGCCAGCGCGCTGACTTTGAACGTCGAGTCCGGGCGAATCGTAGGCCTCAGGAGGCAGTAGTTGACCAACGCACTTTGGGAGACTACTACCGTCTTGAAGAGCACTACGCCAACAGGGCAGCGATTCGACCCCCTAGATTTGAGCGAAGGGATTTTGAGTTGAAGCCTGCATACTTCTCTCTAGTGGCTCAACATCAGTTCCATGGGCACCATCAGAGCACCCCATGGATCATCTTGAGATGTTTGAGGATCTTGCGTCTAGCATCAAGGCTAACAATGTGTCTGAAGACTACATTATGCGTAAGCTCTTCCCATTTTCTCTTGCTGGAGAGGCAGCCTCTTGACTGAAGCAGTTGGAGCCAGGCTCACTGACTACTTGGAGAGATACCAAGAATGCTTTCCTGAGTCACTTCTATGATGAGTCGCGCTCAGAGGATCTACAAGCTAAGATTTTAACGTTCGTTCAGAATCTGACATAATCTTTCAAAGCTGCGTGGGAAAGGTTCAAGGGATATCAGAGAGACTGTCCTCATCACGGGTTTACAGAGGTTCAGTTGCTGGGTATATTCTACAGATGAATGGATTGGCGACATCAGATGACTTTAGATGCTTCGAGTAATGGAACTTCAAAACTAGGTTTCCTGCTGATTGTCTTGAGCTCAACAAGAACGTGTCTACTAGCAATAGTACAAAGAAGATCGATGAGGAAAGGAGAAGAGAAGCTGGTCAAACAGGTGGAGCTGAGATTGCTGAGGTTAAGGCTAAGATAGATTCCATGCATAATCTTCTGGTGAACAAGAAATCAGTTCATTTTGCACAGGAAGTTGACACTTTCTATCAAGATGAAGATAAAGGGCAGGAAGATGTTAATTACATCAACCAGAATGGCTACCAGAATCATCGATATGGGAATCAATCAGAGAAGAAGGGCTACAACAACTACAATCAGAAGAGTTCGTTCTCAAGAACTCCAGGTTCTCCAAGCTATGCTCATAAGTCAAATTTTCAGAAACCATTTGGTAGCAACAACAACCAAAGGACTTATGGACTACGTCATACCAACCAATTCCCTCTAAATCTTCAGAAAATGACGTAAAGGGTATGTTCGAACAGCTTCTTGAGGGGCAACAAACACTAACGGTAAATCTTAATGGGAAGGTTGACGGGCTCTACATAGATCTCAATGGGAAGATCGGCAGTCTCTGTGCAGCTCTAATGGGTAGATTGGCAGTCTCTGCACTGATCTTAATGGAAAGATAGAAGCCCTCAATATTCACATGAAGAAGTTGGACACTCAGGTAGCTCAGACTGCAGAGAACATGAGAAGACAAGATGGTTTTCTTCCTGCCAGAACTGATACAAATCCTAAGCAGCATGGTGTAGCAGCTATTACAACCAGAAGTGGTAAGGTTATCGAGCCAGTGCTCAAGAAACAACTCTCAATCGAACAGTTGGACGAGCTTGAAGACGTTGAGGATCAAGAGTTGTTTGTCCCGGATGACCTGTCGATCGACAGGGGCAGAAATTGCTAAGGAAAAAGCAAATCCGGAAGACCTGTCGATCAACATACATAAGGAGTGTCGATCGACAGGTACCCCAGACGGACCAGAACCAGTTTCTGCCTACTGAAAGAGTGTACAAACCGAAGATACCTTATCCTAGAGATCTTAAGAAGTCTAGACAGGAGCTTGAGGAAGCTAAGTGTAAGGAAATCATTGACAAAATCACAGTTGAGATGCCATTGGTTGAGGCAATAAGAACTTCTCCGGTTATTCGCTGATATGTGAAGAAGTTGGTTACTAAGAACTTGTGCGTTGAAGAAGGGGTTGCTATGATCACAGAACAAGTGAGTGCTATGATTTTGAATAAGGTTCCAAAGAAGCTAGCTGATCCGGTAAGCTTTGTGTTGGATTGTTTCATTTTCTCGGATAGGTTTCCGCGGTCTTTGTGTGATTTAGGTTCTAGCATCAACTTGATGCCTCTTTCAGTTGCTTTAAGTCTTGGTATGACGGATTTCCAGCCTACAAGGATTTCTCTTATCCTTGCCGACATATCAGTTAGAGTTCCAGAAGGAGTATTGGAAGATGTTCCAATCAAGGTTGGAGACTGTTTGATTCTTGTTGATTTCGTGGTTTTGCAGTATTGTGAAGAACCTAAGGACCCACTCATTCTTGGACGTCCATTCTTAGCTACTGCTGGTGCTATGATAGATGTAAGAGGAGGCAGAGTCACTCTAAGTGTGGGGGATTTGGAAATGAAATTCGATACGGACCAAGTAATTCAGAAACCCACCATTGATGGCCAGACATTCTATATGGATACATTGGATGATATCACTCAGGAGGTTTTTAACGAAGACTATCCCACTGATCCTTTGGAAAAGACTTTGGTAAATTCTGTGGTTAAAACTGGACAGCTTGACGATGCTTCAAAAGGGTATGCTAAGTTGATGAATAACAATGAGTTAGTAAAGCAAGTGGTTGCGAATGTGGAACTGGTTAGAGTTTCTGAGAAATAAGAAAGGGTAAGTGACTGGAGTGAAGAAAAAGCTCCAAAGATCGAACTCAAACAACTGCCAGCAGGACTCAAGTACGCTTTTCTTGGCCCTAATTCCACTTATCCTGTTATTGTTAGTTCAACTTTGAACAATATTGAACAAACCTTATTACTAAGTAAGTTGCGCAAGTATCGCAAAGCTGTTGGGTATTCTCTTGATGATATTGCAGGGATTTCTCCAAACTTATGCATGCACAAGATTCACCTTGAAAAAGGGGCAAAGACATCTGTTGAGCATCAAAGAAGGCTGAATCCGAACCTTCAAGAAGTGGTAAAGAAAGAGATTTTGAAACTATTGGAAGCTGGGATCATCTATCCTATTTCAGATAGTCCTTGGGTTAGTCTGGTTCATGTGGTTCCTAAGAAAGGTGGGGTTACAGTGGTCAAGAACGAGAAGAATGAGCTTATTCCTTCCAGGACTGTGACAGGGCACAAAATGTGTATTGATTACAGGAAGCTAAACGCTGCCACTAGGAAAGATCATTTCCCTTTGCCTTTCATTGATCAGATGCTGGAAAGGCTTGCGAATCATCCCTACTACTGCTTTTTGGATGGGTATTCATGGTTCTTTCAGATTCTGATTCATCCGGACGATCAGGAAAAGACTACATTTACATGTCCTTATGGTACTTTTGCATATCGCAGAATGCCATTTGGATTATGTAATGCTCCAGCTACTTTCCAGAGATGTATGATGTCAATTTTCACGGATATGATCGAGGATTACATGGAAGTCTTCATGGATGATTTCTCAGTCTACGGGTCTTCTTTCAAGGAATGTTTGGGTAATTTGGAGAAGGTACTTGCAAGATGTGAAGAGAAACACTTAGTGCTGAATTGGGAGAAATGTCATTTCATGGTAAACAGTGGCATTGTTCTTGGACATAAAGTGTCAGAAGCTGGAATTGAGGTAGATCGTACCAAGATTGAGGTTATGACAAGTTTGCAGCCACCTACTTGTGTGAAATCTGTTAGGAGTTTTCTTGGTCACGCTGGTTTCTACAGGAGATTCATTAAGGATTTCTCCAAGATTGCCCGCCCACTTACCTCCGTGCTTTGTAAGGACGTTAAATTTATGTTTCATATTGATTGTCTTGCTGCTTTGAACAGATTAAGCAGGCTTTAGTGAGTGCTCCATGTGCAACCTCCGGATTGGACACTTCCCTTTGAAGTTATGTGTGATGCTAGTGATTTCGCAGTTGGGGCTGTTTTGGGTCAGAAAAAGGACAAGAAGCTTTATGCCATTTACTACGCTAGTCGGACTCTTGATGATGCGCATAAGAACTATGCTACTACAGAAAAAGAGTTGTTGGCAGTGGTGTTTGCGTTTGAAAAATTTCGTCCATATCTGATTGGTTCTAAGGTGATTGTGCACACGGATCATTCAACACTTAAATACTTGATGCAGAAAAAGGATGCTAAGCCGCGGTTGTTGAGATGGATTCTTCTCCTTCAAGAGTTCGACGTTGAGGTTAAAGATAAGAAAGGAGTTGAAAACGGAGTCGCAGATCATCTTTCAAGGATTTGGATCGAGGATCACGTTCCTATTGATGATTTCTTCCCAACGGAGGGATGCAATTTCGTTGAAAGTGGTCTCTAAGCTGAAATTCTGCTGATTTCCAGAAAACCAGAGGACCTGTCGATCGACAGACACTACGAGTGTCGATCGACAGGCCCACAACAGAGCTGTCGATCGACAGACACTATGAGTGTCGATCGACAACCTCTGTACAGAGCCATAAATCGCCTTCCACAAATCATCACCGATGCAGTCCAGGCCCACGTCTTCACCGTCTCTGCTTCTATTCGTTCTTAGTACGCTGATATTGCAAACTATCTAGCTGCAGAAGATATGCCAACTGATCTCAAAGGTTATGAAAAGAAGAAGTTCATCCGAAAACTTCGTAGGTACTATTGGGATGAACCTTATCTCTACAAGTTTTGTTCTGATGGTATTTACAGGAGGTGCATTGCTGAACCTGAGACCCAGGACGTGTTATTCCATTGTCACGGTTCTGATTATGCAAGGCATTTCACTTCATTCAAGACAGCCTCCAAAGTTCCTCAAGCGGGTTTCTGGTAGCCTACGTTGTTCAAAGACGCTCACGCCTTTGTCAAGCAGTGCGATGCTTGTCAACGAAGAGGGAAAATCAGCAGACGACATGAAATGCCTCAGAACTTTATCCTGGAAGTAGAGGTTTTTGATTGTTGGGGCATTGATTTCATGAGACCTTTTCCATCATCTTATGGATACTCCTACATCTTGGTTGCTGTGGATTATGTATCCAAATGGGTAGAGGCTGTTGCTAGTCCAAAGAACAACTCAGGGGTGGTTATTAAGCTGTTTTAAACCATCATTTTCCCACGATTCGGAGTGCCTCGGGTTGTCATTAGTGATGGAGGAACGCATTTTATCAACAAAGCTTTTGATCATTTGTTGGCTAAGTATGGAGTTCAACATCGCGTAGCTAGTCCTTATCATCCTCAGACAAGTGGACAGGTTGAAGTTTCCAATCGTCAGATTAAGGAAATTTTGGAGAAAACTGTAAATGCTACAAGAAAGGATTGGTCTGCAAAGCTGGATGACGCACTCTGGGCCTATCAAACTGCATTCAAGACACCACTTGGCACTACCCCTTTTCATCTGCTTTATGGGAAAGCTTGTCATCTTCCAGTGGAACTTGAACACCGAGCAGCTTGGGCAGTGAAGCAGTACAATTTCAACATCAAACCTGCTGCAGAAAGACGTCTGATCCAGTTGAACGAGTTAGATGAGATTCGACATCATGCCTATGAAAACTTCAAGTTATACAAAGAGCGGACTAAAGCGTATCATGACTGGAAGATCATTTCCCGAACTTTCGAACCAAATGATCAGGTACTCCTGTATAAATCTCGTCGAACTTTGTTTCCTGGAAAGTTGCGTTCTCGTTGGTCAGGTCCATTCACCATCAAGGAAGTTCGACCACATGGAGCTGTTGTGCTTATTAGTCAGGAAGGCCAAGAATTCACTGTGCATGGCCAAAGGGTGAAACATTTTTGGGCCAAAACCGAAATTCCGGATGGACACATTGTGTCACTGGATGAAGCACCCGCTGTCTAATTTCAGACACAGTCAAGCTAAAGACTGAAAACAAGCGCTTAGTGGGAGGCAACCCACTAGTAAGTTTCTGTACAAAATTTGTTTTTATTTTCATTTTCTACTAATTTCCGTTGCGTTTTGTTTCAGCCAAAAAAAAAAAAAAAAAAAAAATCGGGCTAGCATGTCGATCGACAGACCCAGCGGAGACACCGAGGTAAGTCGATTATAAACGCTCGACAGCCACCTATCTCTCATTCACTCAACACTCAACTTCTTTTTCTCTTAACTCTCTCAAATCTTCATCATTTTGAGTGAATTTTGGTTCTAATTTGTTCTAAATTTCTTCCTCTTTCCGTTTCTATCATTACTTTTCTCGATCTGCAAAAAGTATGTACCCCAAATCTCTTGTTCTTGGTTTCGTTTTGATGGAGAATTTAGGTACAACTTGGTTTGATTTTGATTGTTTCTTGAATTGGGTTAATGATAGTATCGTTTAGGAATGAATTGCGATGTATTTGATTATGCAAATTAGGGAATTGCAGGGTTTAATTGTGTTAATCGACTGTCTGTTTTTACAGACTGTCGATCGACACACATAGGGACTGTCGATCGACAGGTCCGTTTTCACCGACAAGAATCCACTAATTTCTCTTTCGTGTGTTTGTGTTTGATTGTTTTGCAGATGGCTAAGAGATCAAGGACCAGTAGTGTTAACCCGTGGCCTAAGCGGGAGGGAGAGAAGATCCCAATCAATGGACAATGGAGAGATTGTGCAGAAGTCGTTCTCTCCAAACCCGAGGTTGTTAACAGGCGGATTTCGGAGACGTGGGATGACTATGATTTACTCTTTTACAATCAGTGGTTGAGTGTGACCATGCAGCCTACGCGTATTGCGGATCGACATGTTTTGAAGGAATGGGGTATTTATGACGAGGTTAAGCGTTTGCTGGAACGCGGCGGTTTGGGTCACATCACCACCACCCATCATAACCTGCATCCTGATTTGGTGTGTTAGTTTTTCGCTACGATTCGGGTTTATTACCCAACAGATTCTGTGCCTACAGGAGGAAACGGGACACTGACTTTTATGATCGAAGGGGTCCGATATAGGATTAGCCTCAGGGAGCTTTGTGATATCTACGGATTTCCATCAGATAGGGACAACGTCATCTTACCCCCACGTTTTCAGAAATGAAGGCTTTCTGGCGTTTGTTTGGAGCTGGCGAGTTCTCAGGAAACTGCGCCTCTCATACATATATTCGCCATCCTGTCCTCTGATATATGATTCGGCTACTCTCCAACACTGTTTTGTACCGGAACGAGCCCGGTAAGGTTCGCCATGACGAGCTTCTGGCTCTTTACTATCTCATCGCGGAGGACATTACTTGGCAGTCCTATGGTGATCTTCTACAGGATCTCAACTGGGGAGCTATTCTAGCTGAGCGCTTGTTGGAGCAGAAGACCACCCCGTTCACTTTTAAGATGGGTAACCCATTTCGCGCAGGTAGCCTCATCACTCCTATCATGAAGTTTTGTGGCATTGACTGTGAGCGTTACGCTGCGATTCGCATCCCATGCACTATGGACAGCAGGCACATGGTAAGTGCCACATGGATTGGGGGTGATCGCCAGTGGCTCATCCGCGATGATTCCAGGAGACAGTTTCAGGTTCATCTGCCATTTCCAGAGTTGACGGATATCAGCGTTGGCTCCGAAGCACTTCATTTCCTACCTGATCAGCGTAAGAGTTTCTGCTCGCGGCAGAGGTGCTTCTTCTTCTGTTTCAGCTGCCAATGGTTCTTCTTCCTCAGCTCGTCGTTCAGCGCCTCCTCCTCAGGTGGACATGGATCCAGTTCAGAGATGGATCGTCACGAGCATTCAGACTCTCTGGGATGCTTTTGCTGACTTGTCCCGCTGTGGTTGTGTTCGTCCGCGTTCACCGACTCCTCCACCAGCTAGTTCACCACTTCCAGATGATGAGGATGCAGAGATCGACGCGTATGATGATTAGATCGTCTCCCTTTTATCCCGGTTCACTTTTTCTTTCTTTTTCTTTTCACTTGAGTCAAATTTTTCTTTCTTTGAGTCAGATTGTTCTTTGTTATTGTTTGATTTTTCAAAATTTGTGAAACTTGTTGTTTGCGACTCTATGTTGTGTTATTTGATCGTGTTTTGTTTTAGTTATCTTCAGTTTTCCTGTAGACTGCTCCAACAACAGAAGCCGTAACAGCCTCGATCTCAGAATTCCGAACAGCCTGTCGATCGACAAACCTTGTGGTTGTCGATCGACAGCCCCACGACGCACCTGTCGATCGACATACATAGTGGTTGTCGATCGACAGGTCAACAGTATAGGTCCATCTTTTCTCATTTTCACAAATTTTCTGACTTTTTCTTTTTCTTCTCACCAATCTCAGATTTCATAACACTGGGGACAGTGTTGTTTAAGTCTGGGGGAGGTAGTTGCTAACATCGTTTTCTATTTTGGAGTCAAAAATTTGTTTTATTGAGTCAAAATGTAGGGAACAACGATCTTTCCTAAGAACAAAGCTTAGTTTTTAAGACTTTTAGCTGTTGCGACGAATCCTTTGGATGGAGCGAATTCGAAACCAGATGATAGTACAGGTTCCCCTCTTATCGCGACTTGCAGAACGAAGTAGATCAAACTCCAGACTAGCGCACTTGATCTCCATTTCGCTATATTCTCTTTGATGATATCACGACAGTAATCGATCAAACATTCAGGACTCCTTATTCTCTTTACCACTCTTTGTTGATCCTGAATGGCCAGCTCATTTTTAGTTGGTACCCAACCTCTAACCTTAACCTTTTGTTCTAACCTCATGCAGTCTCTTTTCCTTAGTTTTATGTGCAGGCATGTGTATAAACTCCGGAGAGAAAGAGGTCTGACGCAGTTTTTCATTCACAAAAAATTGCACAGAAAAAGGAATTGGTAGGAGTACTTGAAAGAGAGCAGCAATGCTAAGCATTCCTTGGGACTTAATACACAACAATGGTAATTTTCAAGACTAACATCTTTGTAAGATCGTTTCCCCCTTAAGAGTCTTGAAAAAAAAACTGAATTTTTTTTTTATTATTTACTTTTATTTCGAAAAAAATAGTAAGGAAAAGGGAAACGATCATTTTAATAAGTCTCTAGCTTCAAAACAACATCCCAAGGAATGAGAAGGTTGGATGTGGAAAGTGGAACGTGTTATTGAATGAAGGTGTTTGGTTCCAGATAACGTTTTGTAGGAAGGAGTGCAATGTGAATGAGAAACTGTGGGCATCTACTGGATCCGACTGTCTCTTGTGATTATGCATAATGTCTGCATCCACCAAATAAAATCCGGTAACCCTAAACACTCTTTAGCTCTACTTAAACACAAAAGACTTTAACATCACACCTAGCCCTTTTACTTGGTTGATATCATTGGAGAGAATTCCATCATCACTTTGATTAAGTGTGCGACAGTTAGGGGAATGTGAAACTGATGGGTTTGCAGGTTAAGATTTGAGGCCCGACCTATGATGGTTGAGATTCGTGACCGCCAAAGGTACTTTGTTTATATGCAGCAAAAGAGTCAAGAAAACAAAAGCAATGTTTCCAAAGATAAGTAAGTTTTCGCGATTTTCAAACCTCGACTTCAGTTTTAGTCTCTAGTTTGCTTGAGGGCAAGCAAAAGCTAAGTCTGGGGGAGTTGATATATCATGGTTTTTACCGGTTTTCAACCATGATATAAGTCCTTTTATCGAGTCTTTCCGTTGTATTTTGAGTCTTTTTAGTATCTTAACAGGTTAGGAGCTTATTTAGTGAATACGGTGCATTTTAGAGCGTAAACGAGATTGGAGTCGGATTTGCAAGTAGAGAAGCTGATATGAATCAACCTGTCGATCGACACACCTGGTGGTTGTCGATCGACAGCAATGTTACAGCCTATCGATCGACACACCATGTGGCTGTCGATCGACAGGTACTTCGCAGAGGCCGACCTAATACATTTTAAAGAAGGAAATTTGCCAGTTAATGGGCCGGAAGTTGCAATAAACCATCATAAAAATCCACCACGAGTTTTTCCTCTATAAATAGTTTATTTTAGGTTTTTAAATCATTACTTTAGATTTTACTTAATAAAGTTTAGAGAGCTTTAAAAGAGATTTTAGGGAAACAAGTTTATTACATTCTTTGAGATTCTTCGAACCCTATTGTAATTCTTTTTATTCTCTTTCTTTATGCAGTATTATTCAGTTATGATTTGCTTTGCTTCCATGTCTGAGTAGTTTGCTAGTTAGGTTTAGGGTGATTCGAATGGAATGATGATGAATTGTTTGGGTAAACTCACTTGTTAGGATTATCTGTTAGGTTCTTCACCTAGATTGCTTTAACTCTGGTTTAGGATTCGCGACCCTGAATTTGGATATCTTAGGTTGATAGATTGACACGAAAGTGTAATTGATTAGCCATAACTAGATCTTAGGTGAGCAAAATTACTTATTCGCAAAGAAATTTGGTTTAGGGATTTTGTGAACAAATTGGACTTGAATTTGAAGCTTAATTAAATTGATTGAATTCACAAAGAAACTTGGTTTTCTAGGGTTTAAGCATAGTTAGTTTTCGCAACGACAGTTGGTTAATTATACTTTAGTGTTCAAAGTTCTAGAACGGTTCTTAATTAAATCATGACTTTGTTAAAACTACAATTCTGATTCATCTTGAGAAGTACCCAAAAGCCTAGCTCTTTGTTTAATTGAATTTTAAATCAATAATCTTGCGTGTTACCAATTGCTTTTGTCTTTTATTTTACATTATTTTACTTAGCTAAATTCGAAGTCAATATTCCTATCGTTTGATTTGACTCCTAGTGATTCGACCCCTACTACAATTGATCTCTTAATTTGAGAGAGTAACTCAAGGTAAATTTGAGCATATCAGAAGAGAATATGGATTCCTTCTTAAAGCTGATTGCAGATTTATAGAGTTTGAAGATTACCATCTCAGATGAAGACTAGGCCATTCAGGTTCTGTCAAGGCTTCCATCAGCTTACGAGCCATTGGTACATACTTTGAAGTATGGTATTGGCAAGGAGACACTAATGCTGAGCGAGGTAACAACTTCAGCGTATGCTAAAGAAGCTGAGTTGAGGCAGAAGGGTCTACTAGGTTGAGCCAGAGGTAACTCAGAGGGTTTGATGGTGGAAAACATAAGATCATCTAACAGGTTTGAGAAGAATGGCAACTCTAAGTTCAGAGGAAGGTCTAAGAGAAGAGAGAGGTCTGAGTCGAGGCCTAGGTTCAATAACAAGGCAAACAAAAGCGTTTGTTTCCAGTGTGGTAAAGAAAGCCACTGGAGGAGAGACTTTCCTAACAGTCAGAGCTCTAAGAGAACTACTGAGTCAATCAACTTAGCTGGAAAGATCAAACAACCAGTAGTCTTATCAAATAGCTCAGTGGTAGCTCAGTTAGAGCGGGAACAGCCTATAATACTCTGGGAGAGTACAGGTGAGGCTAACACAACAGAACCCAAGCAGAATCAGACAAGTCTTTGGCATTCAAGGCTTGGTCACATCAGTCAGAAGGGACTAAATCAGTTGGTTAAGGACGGCTACTTACCAAGGAAAGATATATCAGACTTGGGTTTCTGTGAAAGTTGTGTGTTTGGAAAGTCACACAGGCTTAAGTTTAATGCTGGTAAGCATCAAACTAAGGGTGTACTAGAGTATGTACATTCAGATCTTTGGGGTTCTCCATCGACCCATTGTAGCAAAGTAGATTGCAAGTATTTCCTAACTTTCATTGACGACTACTCTAGAGAGGTTTGGATCTACTTTCTCAAGACTAAGGACCTAGTGTTTGAAACATACAAGGAGTGGAAAACATCAGTTGAAACACAGACTGGGAAAAAGGTTAAGTGTCTGAGAACAGATAACGGGTTAGAGTTCTGCAATAATTTGTTTGATAACCACTGCAAAGAGTTTAGCATCAGACGTCACAGAACAGGCAGCTACACTCCACAACAGAACGGTGTAGTAGAGAGAATAAACAGTACTATAACAGAGAAGGTGAGATGTATGTTGTCAGAATCAAGATTGGATCAAAGTTTCTGGGCAGAGGCAGCGTCAACAGCTATGCACATCATCAATAGGTCACCTTGCACTGCTACAGGGTTCAGACTACCAGAGGAAAGATGGTCAGGTCAGAAACAGGATTTGAGTCATCTAAAGAGGTTTGGTTGTTCTGCGTATGTTCACAGGGTTCAGGAAAAGACTAATGCCAGATCAGTAAAGGGTGTGTTGTGGGTTATCCTATTGGAGTTAAGGGCTACAGGGTATAGTTACCTAAAGAGAAGATGAGCACAACGAGCCAAAATGTTGTGTTTCATGAACATGAGTTGTTCAAGGATACTGCTAAGACTAAGGAGAAACCTAATCTCTCAAACACCTCACTAAACTCTTTTAATCTCTTGTTTACTTTCTTAATCTCTAGCTAATTGATTCATAGATTCGTTTCTCCATAGCACACAAACTACAAGTGTTGTGATGCTTATAACGAATCTAGCTTCATACTAGAGCTATTCTACTTGTTAGGATCGAATTACTCTCTAGTAATCTCGGTTCTATCAAGCTCTTATCAGTGAATTCCATCACAAGTTGATGGTCTTCTCTTAATCTTGAGAATGAGTTATTTGTGTGGGTTTAAGAGGATTCAATCACAAGTTGATTGTAACCTCCATTCATGAGCTTAATCTCATGAATTCCAACATGGTATCATAGAGCAAGGTTCTCTTGGTTCCACCTAAAACTCAATTCTCATTTCTGTTTTTGTTCTATTCTCTTCCATTTGTTGTGCAAGCTTGGATTCGTTTGTTTTTGTCTTTATTGGAGATCCTAGACCAAGCTTGAGGGAGGGAATAGATCTAAAAGTCCTAAGTCTTCAACCTCAGCTTTATCAAATGAATAATAGCTTTTACATGGTGAAGATTTTTGGTCTAGTTTTCTTATCTTTAAAACCATGAAAAACACTAAAATTTGTGTTATTTTGTGGTCCTAGTTGATTAAAGCTCATGGGAAACAACTTGTTCATGTGTAATTCCGTGAGTACTTGTGTTAAATCGGTGGGGAAATCAATTTTCCATCGGTTCCATTCTTCTCCAGCCATTGAAACATCATAGTCTTGTGATTATTGGTGTTCTTGGCTGCCATTTGCTTCCGCTAAACTCAAGAAAACAGAGCCAAGTCTCTGTCCATAAGAAATCTTGAGCAAAACTCGATAAAACACTCTTGATTGTTACTAGTTTTCTTCAAAGTTCATGATGAATATTTGAAGTTCCCAAAAATCAGAGATGTTGAAGGATAAACAAAGAGCAAACTCTTGTCAATGTCCAAAATTTCTATTCTCTTATTCTCCATTCTCCACTCTCTTTAATTCTACTCATTCTAGAATTCTTCATATTCTCTATAATCTCTATACTTTATACTCTCTTTATTATTCGTTATACTCTAAATAAGCGCAGCAGCAAGCTTGGAATTTGATCAAGATAACCATTGAGCTTCGGAGATCACAAGACAAGCCCAACATAGTCTAAACCGAGGCTGACTTGAAGAGGCAGACCGAAGAGGCTGACCTGACGATTGTGGTTCTTAAGGTGGCTATGGTGGAAGTTCTAGTGGAGAGGCAAGCTGATGGTAGACTATGATTCAATCCAAAGCGGTTGACAAAGCTTAAAATTGCGGGGGAGTTGAAGACTCCAACTCTCGGCCAAATGAAGTCTATTCCAAAATCAGGCTATCTCTTTACCTTAAATCTATTTCAATATGTTTAAACATTTGAAATTCACTTAGAATTGTTTTAGGTTGCAAAAATCAGTAGAAAGCCTGGGAGTGATTAATAAATCAGATTGCAAACTGAATTTGCAAATTGAAGTTCATATGCTTTGAATCAGTTGGAAATGAATTGCTAAAAATCAGTATGCTATGGTTAAAATAAATCAGTAGCTTAGCTTGGTTCAATTTGATTAAGCTATGAATAAGTGTTTAAAAAGACCATTTTTCCTTTTGTTTAGCTTAATTGTCATCTCAATTATACTTACCTTGTTTTCTAAAATTTCTTATAGGAGATTCAAGAAAAAGGGGTCTTAGATGCAAACACTTAAAACAAGAAGGAAATTGGAGTCCAAGAAAGATGAGAAGGCTACTCTCTAAACTCTTACTCATTTAAATTTTTAAATTCATCACCTTAGCTTAAAATTGATCTTGGCTTGAAATCTCTTATTTGAAAACTATATAGTTTCATTTATGTGTTTCTTGAAACCCCACGACATATACTTTAAAATTTCTCTTTAAATCTCATGATGAAGGTTAAGGGAAAGAGGAATGCGTGGATATACTCTAAAGGAGCATTAGATTGAAACAAAGAGCTTCAAATAAAGATCAAGTCAAGAAAGGCTAAGAAATGAAATGAAGCACTTGGAAGAAAAGCGCCGGTTATAAATCATATTCAAACCGGGGTCAAGATACATCAATCCACCGTAAAGGCTATACTCTTTTTCCCTTAGCAAGGTTTTATCCCATGAGGTTTTCCTTGTTGAGGTTTTTTTAATGAGGTAGTTATTTATGGTTGGCAATCTTGGCCTTTGGTCCTTTGGCCGCTGGCCTTTGGCGTCTCGACGACCAAGCTTGCGGGGGAGTATTAGAGTGGAAGAAGAAAAGTAGAGGAAGAGGCTGAAGAGGCCGATCACCACCAAGACCAGAAAGTAGAAGAAGAGGAGAGTCAAGGCCGAAGTTATAAAGACAAGGCTGAAGATCACCTCAAGAACTTCTAAAGGGAGAAGAAGGTGGTGATTATTGATCAAAGATGTGCATTTCCGGGGTTGTGTACGGACCGTACTGACATGTACGGACTTGTACGGACAAATACATAAGGACAATCCAGAGTATGAGATAAGTTGTGCATTTCCCGGATTGTGTACAGACTGTGCGGATTGTACGGCCAAGTACACATCCGTACATAAGGTACAAGGAGCCGTTGGACACTTGTGTTTGAATAAAGAAGATTCAAAGGAGAATATGACCGTTGCATATGGATCATAATTGGAGAAAGAAGAAGACAAGGGATAAAGAGACTACTTGCAACCTTATCTTCAAGGAATCTTTTCAAAGTATTTTGAAAAGTAAAGGCTCCTCATGTAACGGTTATAAGCCTTTGGTTCTCTATATAAACACTAGTAATGCCACTTGAATCTATAACATTGATAATAAGAAGTGATCTTTCTCTCTTAAGTAATTAGATTAATCTTTCAATGTAATCTTTAAGTAGTTTGCTTTTGTAGAAAGGCTGCCCTTAAGGCAGCCTTATCACTTCTCAAACACCTCACTAAACTCTTTTAATCTCTTATTTACTTTCTTAATCTCTAGCTAATTGATTCATAGATTCGTTTCTCCATAGCACACAAACTACAAGTTTTGTGATGCTTATAACGAATCTGGCTTCATACTAGAGCTATTCTACTTGTTAGGATCGAATTACTCTCTAGTAATCTCGGTTCTATCAAGCTTTTATGAGTGAATTCCATCACAAGTTGATGGTCTCGTCTTTATCTTGAGAATGAGTTATTTGTGAGGGTTTAAGAGGATTCAATCACAAGTTGATTGTATCCTCCATTCATGAGTTTAATCTCATGAATTCCAACATCAATAGTTGGAATAACTTGTTCTTCACTCTTCAATGTGATAGAATTGGAGAAGTGCTTTGGGTTCATGTCCGTCTTCCCTGGAAGATAACCTTCTTGTCTCCTCACATTTTCAGCAGTCTGAGCAACCTGAGTATCAAGCTTGTTCATGTGACTGTTGATGGCCTTGATTTTTCCATTCAAATCATTGTAGAACGTATCCATCTTTCCATTGAAGTTCACCATTAGTGCTTGTTGATCCTCAAGAATCTGCTCGAGCATAGCCTTCGTGTCGCTTTCTGAAGACTTAACAGGAACCGGTCTATATGACAAAGATCCATAATTTATTTGGTTGTTGTTGCTACCAAATGGTTTCTGATATTAAGACTTCTGAGCATAGCTTGGAGAACCATTGTACCTCTTGTTCTCTGATTGATTCCCGTAACGCTGATTCTGATAGCCATTCTGGTTGATATAGTTAACATCTTCCTGCTCTCTATCTTCGTCCTGAAAGAAAGTGTCAACCTCCTGTGAAAAATGTACCGACTTCTTGTTCACCAGAAGTTTATGCATGGAATCTATCTTAGCCTTAACCTTAACAATCTCAGCTCTACCCGACATACCAGCTTCTCTTATTCTTTCCTCATCGATCTTCTTCGTACTATTGCTAGTAGCCACGTTCTTGATGAGCTCGAGGCAGTCAGTTGGGAATCTGGTCTTGAAGTTCCCATTACTCGCAGCATCTAAAGCCATCTGATGCTTCCAATCCATTCCTCTGTAGAAGATACCCAGCAGCTGAACTTCCGTAAACCCGTAATGAGGACAATCTCTCTGATATCTTTTGAACCTTTCCCACGCAGTCTTGAACGCTTCTGTTGGCCCTTGAACGAACGTGGAGATCTTACCTCGTAGATCTTCTGAACGCGACTTCAGACACGTCGTTAGCCTTGATGCTAGACGCAAGATCCTTGAACATCTCGAGATGATCCATGGGGTGCTCAGATGGGTGCCCATGGAACTGGTGTTGAGCCACTAAAGAGAAGTAAGCGGGCTTCAACTCGAAATCCCTTCTTCGAAATCCAGGAGGCCGAATCGCTGCCTTGTTGGCGTAGTATTCTTCAGGACGGTTGTAGTCTCCCAAAGTGCGTTAGTTAACCACACCCTCCTGAATTCTGCGATTCGCCCGAGCCAAACGCTCTAGCTCAACACGCTGACGCTCCAACTCAGCCCGTTGGTGATCTAGCTCAACCTGTTGTGCTGCAACCGGATCGTCAACCTCCTCTGCCATCACGATGGCATTTCCAGCTTCATCAATCTTGTCCCCTGCTCGTTGTATCGGTTTCCATCTCTGTCAACCAATTCACCCTAAGCATTCGGAAGAACAACCACAAGCTGACGCACCATCTTAGCTTGTACCTGAAACACAAAAACAAAAGAAAAACGCGTAAAAACGAAAAAAAAAAATACTTAGTCAAAATTCTAGAATCAAAATCCTATGGGTGATTTTGACTCCCCGGCAACGGCGCCAAAATTTGATATGCTCAAATTTACCCTGAGCTACTCTCTCAAATTAAGAGATCAATTGTAGTACTTAGGGGTCGAATCACTGGGAATCGCAATCACACAATAGAATTGTAACTTCGAATTAAGCTAAGTGAATAATGAAAATAAGAACGCAAAAGTAAATAAAGCAAGTGAAAGTTGTATTTGATTTAAATTCAATTTAGGACAAAATAGTTAGGTTTTTGGGGAATTCGCAGGTAAAACTAAATTGCAGATTCAATTACGATGGGATTTTATTAAGAACCGTTCTTGAGCTAAAACATGAATGTAAAGATAATCAACTCTCGTTGCGAAAGCTATCTATGCCTAAATCCTAGAAAACTAAATCTCTTTGCGAATTCTAACAACTTAAACAAGCATTAAGTTCATGTTCAATTACTCACAAAATCCCTAAACCAAATCTCTTTGCGAATAGGAATTTTGCTCATCTAAGATAGTTCAGGAGATCAATTATGCTCTCGCATCAATTCATTAACCTAATATCATAATTCTAGGAGATCAATCTAGAACAAGCATTAAGAGTAAACTTAGATGAAGAACAAGATGATTATCCTTATCAATGATGTGAATCTAACAATCCAGTTTTAACCTATGAAAACCCCTTAACCTAACAAGTAAACTACTCAGACATGGATGCAAAACAAATCATAACTGAATAATACTGCATTAATAAAAAGATAGAGAAAGAGATACATAAGGGTTCGAAGAAATCTGAAACGTCTGAAAACTTGTATCCCTAATTCTCTCAAAAGCTCTCTCTCAATTTGTTCAATAGAAACTAAGATAATGATCTGAAAACCTAAATCAGATCATGGGAACTCATGGTGGGCTTTTCTGATGACTTCTGGAAACTTCTGGTGCAAAAAAGGAAATCTTCAAAACTGGAAAATATTTTCGTCATGGGCATGTGTCGATCGACACACCTCCTGATGTCAATCGACACCAATATCTGACGGCAATTGAAAATCCGTCCTAGCGACTTCAGCTCCTCTTTCCACAATGCTCCAAAATGCTCCATAATCATCAATTAAGCTCCACACGTACACAAACCTGCAAAGACTTTAAAACACTCGAAAAACACCGAAAATACTCGATATAATCGGGTTAAATCATGGTCAAAAACTGGTAAAAACCATGATATATCATTTATTTATTACAACCTCATATATATAGAGGTTTGAGTCGGTAAGCTTTCTTCATGAAGAAGAAGTCACTATAATAATAAGTAAATGGATAATCACAATCTACATTTTTTTGTAGATGAAGTAATTATTATAATACTCTAATGGATAATCACTATCCATTTATAATACTCCCCCTTGATTATCCATTTCAAATGAAGTTGTATTATGGACTACTGCCTCGTTAAAAACTTTTTCTATGAAAAAAATCTGTATAAGATAAAAGCCATAATAAAAGAAAAGAGTGCAATTACTTTCTAGCATAAGTCACGTAGATGACGTAATCTCCCCCTCGAATAAGTCTTCTCTCTTCATAGGCTTCACTGGTTGATTCGTCTCTTCCTGGCATCTTTTGTATCTGATTCATTGCGAACATCTTCTTCGTCCGTCACGATCTCATCAATGTATGAGAAAGTGTTTGAAAAATGATAGACCTTTCTCATTTGGGATTATCAAATTCCCTTTATATGTCTATCTTTAGCGTGTTCTTGTTGTCTCGTTAAAAACCTCGTCATAGAAAACCCAGTGGGACAAAAATCATGTCAAGGGAAAAAGAGTACAATCCCGCTCATCATCACATCACATAACTCCCCAGGAAACATCATCTTCTTCAGGAGATGCATTCCTAAAATCTATACTCTCAATCATGCCAGTTTTGTATGCCGAATGTTTCAACACCTATCCCCATTGACATACAATAGTCATTAAAGGCTAGTAAAGCAAATTTACTTGCAATATTAAGCATGACGTTCTTTATTGCATAATCGGGGAATTATGCCTTAATTTGGTTATTTGGAAAATGAATCTTACGAAAATCGTATTTTGTGTTGTCGAGAGACACACATGTGACCATCTATTAGATGCGTCAGTTAATACTCTAAAGTATCAGAACGATTCGCAAGTTGGATGAATAAATCCATATTATTACACTATTTTTATTACACTATTTGCGATAACTCTTCAGGAGTTTCAGTCGCTAAGAGTTTCCGCAAAGATAATAATGATATAATTAATCTCTTAGAAATCACATCCTTAGTGATCTTCTCATGACGCGCAATTCAAGTTCATTCCTTTATCCTTGACATATCTTTTTGGTTTGGACTACTGGTCCGAAAACTTCTCGTTTTTCAAACGAGTATATCAAAAACTTGATTGCCTCTTTATAACTTATTCGCCTATACTTTTATGTCTACGCTTATCCACAAAGCAGAGACTCACGATCATCATTCTTTATTAATTATACCGCGCACTTTATTCTTTATTGTGTCGACACCCATTTTGTCTTTGGTTCCCTTTTTTTTTTACCGTAATGACATGGTTAACCGAGATCTATAAATCGTTCTCAATGATTTAATACAGGTCCCTGATTTCACTATTAACCACGTAACAGTTTCTTTACTCTTCTTCAAAAGTTTAATCCTCTTTTTATTTGCTCCAATTTCTATTCGAGGATTTCTTTATCTTTTTGGAACCAAAGTAGTCTACCCCTTATTTTTGCATAAGACATGCTACGTGAAAAACTTCTGATTTTCACATAATTTTTTAATGATCCTTCATATCATTGTTTGATTTAAATGGTATGACTTGTCATAAATTTCAATTCTTTGACTTAGTAGTAAAACTCTTGGTTTACTACTAAACATCCTATATATATATATTAATTGAGGAGACACTCAATGAAAAATCCTATGTGTCATTCAAAGAGGGTTTTAAGGGATGAATCATTAACACTAACCAATCAAAACATTTCAATTAATACTATATGCTAATATGGAAATCTCTACATATTGTCATTAATTTTATAACATAAGCTCATGAATACATTTTACAAATTTAAGTCCAACTTAATATAATAGTTTAAACAAGTAACTGTAAAAACGTAATTTTTAAACTTACCATATCATCTATTTTAAGTTGTTTGATATATTAACATGCTTTGTATTATTATTTATAACAAAATTATCGTGACAAACAAAAATTATAACAAAATTATCTACCCAACTGTGTGTATGCGTATTTAAGTTAGTAAAAGATAAAAATATTTTTCATGTGATGTAGTTTATGATACATAACAATCACACATACATATATATACATTTGATAATTGGAAAATCTATATTGTTTTTTATTAATATGTTTGTTATATGATTTAACGTATAGTCTATAATTTACATGAATAATGAAGATTAATTTTACAATGAAAAGATACTGAAGTAAATAACATTGTATATGTTTGAATAAATTGTATACTTCAAAATATCAAAACTAATGGCACTAATATATGTTTAATAAACAATATCCATTGTTATTACATCTATGCACAAGATATATATTTTCTGTTTACAGATATTAAAAATATTATGGTGTGTCATACACATTTAAATATTAATTTTTTTATAAATGTTAAATCTTAGATTAATTAATATTTATTCCCGTGCTTTGGCACGGGTCAAAATCTAGTATTGAACTAATTTAGTAAACTCCAGATTAACTAACTTTGCCATTTTACCATTTTTTATATTCTGTATATATGATTTTATACAAACATGTCTTAGCCATATGCTCTTCTTGAGCATTTCGCTCTTCTAGAGCATTTCACTATTCTGGAGCGTTTGTACTGTCCAATTTTATATTAACATCTGCATCATAAATTCTCTTAAGAAAATTTATTTTCTTTTGAATTTTAAATTTAATTGAACACGATAAAAAAAATTCAGCATAATAACAACATAAATATGCATAAATAAAATGTTAAACGAAAAATATATAATGTGGTAATAAAAACTAAAGAAAATAATAATAACTGAATTAAAAACAATAAATGAAATAACAAATTAATAGGCATAGTCTTCCACATACAGTAAAAATTATATAAAGTAATAATGTTGGGACCACTAAAATTTATTACTTTATAGAGTTATTACTTTATAAATAATGTCTAAAATAAATTTTTAAAAATAACTAATTGATAAATTCATAATTGATAAAATTTAACCACTAATAAAACAATTTACTAAATGTAAATGGTTAAAAACAAAAGAAAATTAATTAATTCTCTATTAAAAGTTGAAAATATAATATATTTTGAAACAATTTGTTTATTCTACAACATCACTTAATATCAAATGAAAAACATATACAACAGTTATTATCTTATAATATTAATGAGACCATATATTTGTATAGGATTTTAAAAAACATTATTATCTTACCATCTTATTGATATGTGTTAAATTTTACACTGGCCGACTCGGGACCGGCAAAATTTATTACTTTATCGAGTTTATAACTTTATCGAGTATTACTTTAAGGAGTTTTTACTGTAATCAAGGAGGCAAACCTACCACAAATTTTGATTAGAGGAGGCAGCACCTACCATATATAATGATCAATCCCAAATTTATTTTGATTAAAGGAGGCAGCGCCTACCATATGTAATGATCAATTCCGAAAAAACATTGCCTATTATATGTCTTTTCTATATAATAATTAGTAGACATATTCTACCATAAAACTTAGGAGGAGGCGAACCTTCCACTCCATACATACGATATATATATATATATATAATCTCAAATAAAATCAACACATATTTAACTTAGTATAAGTTTAGAGATTACCTCTTTTACATATGATCAGAGTAGGTTGATCAGAACAAATTGATCGGAACGGATTCAGAGACGATCGTGCTGATAACGTGTTGTAAACTATAACTATAAGAGGTGAGACATGTGTATACATATATAAGCTTTTGTATATACTTTAGTATATATTATAGGGAAATTTACTTCTATAGGTACTTTTTAGCAAACTCATTTCAGTTATAGGTACTTAAATTGGATGCCATATTTTTGGCCTTCAACAATTAAAAAATAGCAAAATTGCCCTTCTTCTTTCTTTTATCTCACAAGACTGAGTAACATTTTATCAAATCTTGGCCGTTCATTTTTGTTTTAACTTGCTTCATCCCTTATTGTTAGATCCACTTTTGGTTCAACTTATACAATGCTTTTCCGAGAAACTATATTTCCACAACCCAATCACATAAAACGTCTTCTGTCAAATAAACCCTTCTTCTTCGTGCTTACCTTCACAATGCAAGATTCAACACTTCTTCTACTCTGAAACCCACAATCACCGACACTCCTTCAATTTCAATCACTACAATGGTCTCTTATACATCTTCGATAAACCTTTTGTTGAATCTTCGTGACATCTCTGTCGATATGCTTGAATCTCTGCCGGAGTCATTCTCGGATGATTTTATGACGGGGTCTTGGAAAAGAGCCACATCCATGGATTTTGGCAAGAGTAATGGCTATATATGGAATGAAGATCGATTGAAATTGGATTCCAACAGAAAATTCGAGGTACACATTTATTTATTAAATCTCATTTGAAATTTTAAAAGATCAACAAGTAGATGTCAAGATCTCGTAGTACTTGGTTTTTGATAATGTTTGTGAACAAAACACCCAACAAGTTTATGAGCTGGTTTTAGCTTAAAATTTTGATCTTTCTTTAATCATACTCTTTTATAGATCTTGTGGTATATTTGCTAGTGAGATAATCTTAAATTTATGAGTATTGAGCAATGGGTTGTTCTGTAGTGTCGATCTTTCTGTATTCATGCTCTCTACATTATGGTCATGTATTGATGGTCACATATGAATGGTCATGTATTTGATGATCACATATGGATGGCCATATATTGATGGTCACATACAAATGGTCATGTATCGATAGTAGTTGCATCTCGTCATATATTGAGGAATAAAGAATCCTTTCGTTTTCAGATTAATGAGCTTTTGAAGTAGAGAAAGAAAATTTACTCAGCCTACACAAACATCTCCATTGATGACGCAGAGTTCGAGCAAGAAAAAGTTAAGAAAGAACTCGTTCGAGAAGGTAGCGGGTGAGGCGCATGCAATAACTTATCAGGAAGATGAAGAGGACGATTAAGTGGAGCAAGGGGAAGAAGAAAGTAGCAAACAAAAGCATAAGAAACCAAGTACGAGCAACAAGTATGAGATGCTTAAGCAAAAAAAGCAAATGGTATCATTTACATTTGAAATTGGACAAGATAAACCCTTGTTAGTTGTATCATCTCTGTTTTCTTTACCTTTAGAGGACGGTGAATCCGTAAATCATTTGCTATTTGATAAGAATGAAAACAAAGAGAGAGAGAGAAACAAGAGAGATAATATCGTAGGAGAAGCTTCTTATTTTTACTCATCCATCTTCTTATGTCAAAAGCAACATAAATTTTCTGGTGGTTTTAAAATTGCTGGATATCAAGGGTTGCATCATACGTGTAAAGACATACTATTTAAGTCCAACAAAGAAAAGCTTGAGCAATCCCATGAAAACTTATACAAATAGGAGATTCGGTAGATGAATCATGCAAAAAATACGTAATATGACAAATGTATATAGCCAAAAAAAAGACATTTGTTCCCAAATTTTGTGAATACGCAAATCAAAACAACAAAAACGTTCCGCGGAATATCTCCCATGAATGTGTATTTATTTACTCGATGATTGCGTGAATGTCGTATCGTGGACACATTATTTACTTGATAAACTCGTGGACGTATTATGTGGACATTATCTTGGATGTGTTACCTTTGAAATCACTTCTTCATATTCTGCAACATTATTAAGAAAGTAGAGAAAACATAACAAATCCAACGATAAATAATAAACTAAAGATTTTTATACTTGAGTTTAATGGAAACAACATTATTAGGAAAGATTTGTGAAAATTCCACGGAGGGGGATTCCTCACTAGACTCCTTTGATCTACAACTATCATCATCAGTTCTTTTCTTGGACCCATCACCGCAACATGTGCTTTATGCTTCTGGAGTTTCCATGTCCACATTCACGTGACCACCGATATCAATCCACGCGTGTTAGCTAGCCAGCAAACAACAATTATATGTTCCAAAGTCATCACCAAATTACAAACTTACGCTTTCAACAATTATATATTCCAACAAGATCATGAACTTTCTGCGTTGGCTGTAACAAAGGTCTCATTGTTGATAGTGTTCTGAAAGGTCTCAGGAATTCTCCATAATTTAGACCAAACACTTTTTTAAACTCTAAAAGTGAAAACCACAAAGACTGACCACCGAACACCGTCCACAGTTTGTATTTCTTCGCTGGCAACAATTGCCGAGTTAAAAGCGCATGCAGTAACTTACACGAAATTTGACACCGACTAACCGGTAAATCAAACAACACACCCAAGGATGATTCTCGGATCCGATCAAACTCGGCGGTACCTTCAAGAGAATTTCTCACAAAAGTTAGCAGATCTGGTTTCGAATAAACGTTTAGCCTCGAATTCGGGTATCTATCAGTGGCAAACAAACTACATGGCAGTTTCTCGTCGCTTTTCGCCACCGGAATTGACGTATATGCTGTAATAAGAAACAAGAAACACGAGCACATAGTCAATCAAAGTTAATCAGACAAACTTAGAAGACATGGCCGTCACTTACCATCTGTTACGGGGCCATCGCGGGAATCCATTGTCGACTTCTCACAGAGATCTAAATCACCAGAGGAGGAACCAGAGCGACGACACGGAAGAAAGAATGGTCAAACCGCTAGCAGTAATTGTTAATTTGTTATTGTTACTAGTAGTTACCGTCAACTGATAATAAGGACTTAAGACTTTTTTTACATCAAAAAAGTATGGCATCGGTAGAAAGTACCTTTTCTGTAAGAGAAGTTTGTTAAAATACCTTTACCGGTAAGAAACCCTATATTATAAAAGAAGCGGAGATAGTAGAGAGAAAGAAAAGAAGAAGACTTATTGTTATTCTTAATTTATCTATTACAATCTCATATATATATAGGTTTGAGCCGGTAAGTTTTCTTCACGAAAAAGAAGTCATTATAATAATAAGTAAATGGATAATCACAATCTACATTTCTTGTAGATGAAGTAATTATTATAATACTCTAATGGATAATTACTATCCATTGATAATATTCCAAATCCAAAATTCATGTTTTTGATGGTTTTTCTCGTGAGAAAACACAAAATCCTAAGTTTCGGCCCAATGGGCCATGAATGATTCACAAATGGGCCTAGCTTTTCCACACAAGAGCGAACAACAAGGGATCTCGAAGTGCGTTATAAAATAGCGAAAATTAGGCCTTTATAAAAAACTCTCGCCGTCCATCGCCACCGTTGAAACCGCCGCTTAGGGTGTCTCCTCCGATATCGCTTCATCGAAAGGTAGGCTCGATTGCTAAGCCATGTAATCTCATATTGACTTTCGATCTGTTTCCAGGAAGGTTAATCTCTGTTCTAGGGTTATACAAAGTCCTCGCGATTAGAGTTGTAGATTACTCGGCCTCTTTTCCGATTCATCATTTCTAGATACCGAACGATGTTATTCATATCATAAGATCTTGACTCTTTGATACTGTATGCAGATTTGTTATTGTGAATCAAATTTAAGTGGGAATCGTTGTTAAAGAGTTGATCACCATTATGTGTTTCTTAGATCTTAGTAGCATCATTCCAAGAAGCAGTAGCTAGTGGATATATCTTTCTTCTTCGGACATTAGTTTTTCGTTTCGATTATTATCCAAATCTGTTTGTAGGCTTTGAGCCAATGCAACAGTTACAAAGCTGCTTGCATATCATCGCATTGAGATGGGTTGGGTTTGGGTAGAATGGTGTCTAGGGCAAGGTGAGGATGCTTCACTTGCAAAATAATCATTCTGAACCATTTTCCTTTAGGAATGTGTTCTCATGAGTTTTTTTGATTTTTGGGCGAGGAGCATTCTTGCCCTTCTTTAAGCACACTAAAATTAGATATTACAAGGTAGTGATCGGATTATGATCAAAGATGGTATTTGCCCTTTTAATACCGTCTTTGTAAGCCAGGATGTGAGAAATTCCTGTTTCTGCATGATCCCTTCTGACTCCACCACTTTCTCAGAAACATAAATCTCTGTAGTTGGTTGATGATGTGTGCTCTATGTTTGACACTTGTAATTTTGTATAGAATTGTTTATCGCTCGGGAATAGTCTTGTCAACTGTATTCTCAATTCTATTTCCTAATATATGTACTAATCGTTTATGTTGTACATATAATCAGCAGATGGGGAGATCTAAGTCAAATCCAGTGGATTATCGGTTTGGAACGCTCCCGGTGGTTCGTAACAATTTTAAAAATGTTATTAACAAAGAAAACGAGGAGAAGAGACGTGGGAAGGCTCTCAAAAGAAAACCTTGGGAAGGTGTGACCTGCCCTGTTTGTCTTGAGATCCCTCACAACTCTGTCATCCTCCTATGCTCATCTTACCACAAAGGATGCCGACCTTTCATGTGTGCCACTGGCAACCGTCTCTCAAATTGTCTAGAACAATACAAAAAGGCCTATGCAAAGGATGAGAAAAGTGGCAAACCGCCAGAGCTGTTGTGCCCTCTTTGTAGGGGTCAGGTGAAAGGCTGGACCGTGGTAAAAGAGGCCCGGAAGTATCTCAATTCTAAGAAAAGGGCATGCATGAAAGATAACTGTTTGTTTTCCGGAAGCTATAGAAAGCTCAAGAAGCATGTTAAGGAGGTTCACCCGAGATCCAACCCAAGAGCCATAGACCCCGTGCTGGAAGAGAAATGGAAGAAGCTTGAGGTTGAGAGGGAGAGGAGTGATGTAATTAGCACGGTCTTGTCGTCAACACCCGGGGCTATGGTATTTGGAGACTATGTGATCGAGCCGTATGATGGTTATGACACTGATGAGGATGACCTTGATTCGGATGATTCTATGGAAGGTGGTGGTGGGTTCTTCGATCTTGGAGCATTTGACATGAGCCGTCTTCACCAACGTTCGGCGGCAGGCATCTCGGGCCGGGGACTACGTAGTATCCTCATGAGGAACCGATGGGTCCAAAACAGAGGTGGGAACAGAAGGCGGCATACGCGAGATTGATGATTGATGTTGGGAAGCCGTGTGATTCTACGCCTTCCGACCAAGATATGCGTTGAGCTTTATGGAGCCATGGATGAGGCAGAGTGGGAACAAAACAGAGGATTCGCATTTTTAGTTAGAGGTTTGGAAGATTGAGTTGAGTGTTCCCTCGACCTTTTTGATTAAAGACGTTTCATATGATTTGGGTACTTTTATTTCCTTTGAAATTATCTCGCATGGTTTCTTTCTTATCTTTCGTTTCTTTTACATACTTGGATGAAAAAGGGAAAATACTGAAAAACATGGAAATTACTTTAGAACGACACTAATTACGCTTTTTTGGTTGTCTATGATCTATAATGGGAATAGGATTAATGTTAATTCGGAATTAATATTGTGCTGTAACTATGATTATGTCAGTTAGATTCTTATTCGATATTGTGTGTATTTATGGCCCGGCTTGATAGCGTTCAAGGATAAATGGAATATGTACTTTAGGAATCAGTGTTACAAGAGCCGGTAATTTATTGTTATCGAGTTTTGGATCAGCAATAATCATCTGGAACTGAAATAGAAGTTTGGATAAATAAGAAACCAGAGCTTACCTTTTGTTTGGGTCGCGACTACAAGACTTTGATTCAACCAGTTTAGCTGCTAGTGCTAGTTCCAGTTCCCGCAGCTGCCGTGTTAAGCTGTTTGGAGAGATAGGCTTCATAGATTTCAACGATAAGGCGAGGATCCTTTTCGAGGAGCACCATGTATTCTTCTCTTTTAGTAAGTTTATCCATATTTGCTGTGATCTGCAACAAGGCAGCATCAAGCAATTGTTTTGCGTTGTGCTGGTGAGCAAATGCATAGCTCATGAGAGCATTGTCCCAAGTGAGTTTGGTAACCAAAAACCTCTCACAGTAACTCTTGAGATGTTTCACTTGGTATTTCTCTGACATAACCAAAAGATCATATGCCATTTGCTCATCAAGACATGCTTCAGCTGTGTAGAGATAATAGACAAATGTTCGAAGAGCATCATAAGATACGTCGCTGATCTTGATTATGCCGCTACGACTTTCTTCCATCTCATTCTCAAGCATTGCTTTAAAGACTGGTGAGCGACTCACCTGGAAGAAGAAATTCACATTGAAAACCGATCAAGAGCATTCATATGATTGCAACTTGTAATTCAAATGATTAACAAGTATTCCGATTATCTTGAGCAGTGAACACAAATCCAACATTTGAAATTTGGTATGAAACTAACACTAGAGTTAAGATCAATCATCATAAAAGAGAGAAAGAACGAACCAGAACGGATTTATGAGCGGGAATCGGAGGTGCAGCGGCGGCACCGTCGTCATGAGAGGCGATTAGAACAACGTCACTGAAGGATCTGGAGCTTCCGGAATCGAGGCGAAGAAAAGCGACTTTGGCCTTAAGGTCTTCGATTTCACGCTTGAGTTCTTCCTCAGTCTCTCCGGCTTCCTCGTAACACTCCTTGCAGGTACCAGCATCGCGAGGAAGATACACTTCACGACAAGAGATGCACCGCATCGATGTGTCACTGTCGGAATCGGATCCGCTCTCGGAGTTGATCACGCAACGGTATCGGTCGTCTCTCCGCCGCATCTTCAACGGCGTCGTTTATTTTGGGTTTACTTTTTGCAACAACTTCAAAGATTCGTGTCGCTTCTCCCTTTCCAACTTCATAGTTACTCGATGGGAAAAAGTAAAACCCTTCAAAATACCCCAAATGTTATAAACCCATTTAGATGGATGTACATCTACACTTTCTTTTCTTGTTCTACTTGTTTACTGTACTTTTACATATACTTGATGAAATAAAACAACACAATTCTCTATGTCTCTCCTTTCTTTATTCATAATACGTTATCACCACGATAACCCTAGTCGTCTGAGCAAATACTAAATCCTAGCCACCAGAGCAAAATACTAAACCTAACCACCATAGCAAAATTATAATCGACGTTATACTTCCATCTCTACGCTATCTCCTCTCTTTCCTCAACTCCGATCCAATCTCTATGACATCATCTCCACGTTTGATAATTATTTCCCATCTAAGTATTGTTGTGGTGGAAAGCTGCACAACCGAAAGTATTCAAATAATTGCGAGGTTCAGAAAGTTCTGCAGAAGAAACACCAAGCGGAGATCTCAAGAGAGTTTTTATTAAGTTGTTTGCAAAGTGAATACGAGTGTTTTCATAGTAAAATTGCGGATCCCCTTTTCATAGGTATACAAGGTCTATTTATACAAGTCCTAGTCGGCGTAAGTCTAAATCTAAAGAGATAAAGAAAGATTCTTAAATCTTCGGGATTTCCTCTTAGCATAGTCGACGGCCGCTTTGAGTATTGGCCTCCCTCGTTGTGAGCCTAAATTCGAGTGCTCCTCATCTAGGCCCGGTTTGCAGTAGAGGTTGACGCGGGTTGTTACTCTTAAGCTCCCAATTCGTCATCTCTCCAACGTGGACCTTCTAAGCTCGGCCCACTCGGACCTTCTAAGCTCGGCCCACTCTTCTGTCTTGAGCTAAAATGAACATTGTGGTCTCCTAGAGTTTAGTGGATATCTACAGATGTTATCCTGAAAAGATGCAATCTTACTCCTAGTAACTTTGGAGAGCTCATCTCCAAAAACAGGAAAGCTAGTACCAGAAAGCAAGAGAGCTAGTCCTAGAAACAAAGCTTATCCTGGGCACAAGCAGACCTCCTCCAAATAATTGTGCGTTCACCTCCGGTACTTTGTCATTTTCTTGATGATCTCTATTAGGGTGAGATCTAACCCCAACATTTACCTCCAGCTCTGTAGTATCAGTTCTGATGGTGCCAAGGTTAAAAGAGTCATGGCGAGGTTTCAAGAAAATACACCGTTTTTGTTTGTGTGTAACAAGATGAGACTGCAAAACATTGTTCAGCTGACCTGCCGACGTTATTGAGCTTTCATGTTTACGTTAATTCCTAGCTCAATAAAGACCTTATGTAGACTTGTGTTCCTGAATTTGTTTTATAAAACTTGAGGAGCTGGTCCTGTAAAGTTCGCGGAGCTTGTTCTGTTAAAGTCTGCAGAGCTTGTTTCGGTAAAGTGTGCAAAGCTTTTCCTGTTAAAGCTCGTAAAACTTGTTTGTCTTACCTAGCACCCAGATGTTCTGTTAATGTTGAGTTAGGCGTTGTTTAAATTCCTTTTAGGTTATAGATGTGTCTCCAAATGTCTTGCTGCTTCACGATAAGACCTCAACGCTTCTAGGATTGAACCGATGCGAGCCCGTGGTGATGCAGACTTCGTCGTGAGCTGCGGTGAGAGCTTGCCTCCGATGACTCGGCGTCGAGGCTAATTTGAGAGCTGGGCGAGTTTAATTTCGTCGCGGATGTGGTCTAGAGCTCGGCACAACTAGTGTGCATGAGCTCGTTTCTCTTAATTTGACGCCGAGGTATTTTCTCAAAGAGGGAGAGAGAAGTCGAGCACTCCTTCTTGTCTTCCTTCGTGTTGAGATCTATTCTTGGAACGACATCGTCGTCATCGTGCTGCTTGATGCCGAAAAGCTTTTGATTTACTCGAAGACGACATCGTTGCTTGGGAGCTCGTCGCGTTGAAGCTATAGCTCTACCATGCCGAGTACTCTGTTGAATCTAGAGCCCAGCACAACTGGTGTGCATGAGCTCGTTTCTCTTAATTTGACGCCGAGGTATTTTCTCAAAGAGGGAGAGAGAAGTCGAGCACTCCTTCTTGTCTTCCTTCGTGTTGAGATCTATTCTTGGAACGAAATCGTCGTCATCGTTCTGCTTGATGCCGAAAAGCTTTTGATTTACTCGAAGACGACATCGTTGCTTGGGAGCTCGTCGCGTTGAAGCTATAGCTCTACCATGCTGAGTACTCTGTTGAATCTAGACCTTGGCGAGTTTGAGTGTTTTGAAAGTTTGCCGAATCTGTTGCCGAGATCTCGTCGTGGTGCCTGTTTCAAGGATATTCATTTGAGAATTGATTGACGCCTAGGTGAAAGGTGAGGAGCTCAATCCGGCTTCTTGTTTCGTCCGAGGTTTAGACGATGCCGAGGAGAAACTTTGGGTTTGAATCAAAGCTTTGCTATTGATCCTCCGAAATGAAATCTTGAATTGGTCAAGTGCTTACCACATCGAACGTGCTGCCGAGGAGTGAAACTTTAGGTTAGAGCTTTGAGTAAAAAAAGGGGCTCGTTCGGTTTTCTCAGCTATGACGAGTTGACTTTTTTTTTGGCTCTGGAGTGAAGTTGAGTGGGCATAGTGTTCGAAGCAAAGGATGATTTCTCCTATTGCTGATGAGGTCATCAAACCAGCAGTTGAACCACAGCTCAATCAAACTCGATGTACAATGCTAATCAGACCCGAGAAGGACATATGTTCATTATTCGAGGCATATCAGCTGAACCACGACGATTCAATGCATGAAATTACTTGAAGAATATTCTCAGCTCGATTAAAGAACATCTCGAAGATGAATCAACCGATTCAGAGTTCCGACGAAGGAGATATTCAGTTTGTAAATTGAATGATTCTCAGCTTACGGGATTTGGATATGTGTACACTGTTTGGAGGCCTCCGACTGAACCAAGAAGAATTAAGTTACAAACCATATTGTTCTGGAATCTTTGTTCAAAGGAGAAGATTTTCTCGTTGGATACCAATTTGGTTTAAGAGATATTCAATTTCTAAACTAAATGATTATGCACTTGCCTTATTTGGAATCTTCCAAATTTGGGAGACTTCAAACTTATCTTTGGCGACCAGGAAACCTTCACCATCAACTAGAAGCTCTAAAACACGTCCTCATATCCACCAAAACGCAGAGGATCAGTTGGAATCACTGAAAGAATCACTTGTCTTACTTGGACTCTAGAGCATTTAACATGTTCACACTTTGTGTCATAAATCTCCAACGGCTATATCTTTACTTCTGCAGATATTTGAGCACATTTTCCATGATTCAAGACGTCCCAAGACATAATCTATTGACACCTAAGCTATCAAGACTCAAGCATCATCACAACTTGCCTTTTTGTTTTTTTGGACAAACTTCTTTTTTTCCATTAAACTTAACGATTCATACATGGAGAAGAGGGAAATACATCCTCATTAGTTGCTATGATAATACATATTAAAAAAGAACAAGCAGATAGATCTTCATAGAAGGTTGACAGCGAATTCAAAGCGAGACTCGAATGCGTCGTTAGGAGATTCACGGTAAAACCAGAATACTCAAACTTAGTCACTTTATGTTGTGACGTTAGAGACCAATTCTCACCTCCGGAATTCGTCGTCAAGACGAACTCGGTTGCTTCATAAGAAGACAAATTGGTGAATACATTGGACATTTTCCCGACATTAAATTCGGGCACGATCCCGACATCACAACTTGCCTTAATTGGCCATATTTCATAGTAAATTTCCAACGGCTAGTTTTTCTTTAAATTTTTCGATTTGGTTTCTTTATTTAGGTTATTAGAACGTTGAGAAAGAGTCCTATATAAGCTCAGCTCCATCCATTGTAAAAGAACACCTTTCAATCAAATTAATTCCAAAATGTGTTTCTTTGAAGAATTGTTCTTTCTTTAGAGTAAAGTGTGTGATTCACTTAGATTTTTAGAGGCTGCGACTTATCTTGTTTGTGTGATTCAAATAATATATTTCGGTCATAGATTGAGGGACTCAATCAACCCCATCGATTGAGAGACTCAATCATTTCCACACCCCCATCTCTACCATCATTTCCACCTTTCGCGAGCCTTGACTTGGAATCTCTCGATCATGGAGTGATCTTAGAATTGGAGTGATTCCGATCTTATATCAATTGTCGTGCTCTACACTTGGACTAATTTTTGTGATTGCTTTTAATGTCAAGTTCGTCATCATCGTTCAAGAAGTTTCTAGAGTCCATCTCGAAGTCGAGGACGACACGCGTGAAAAGTCTGAGAGTGAATGCCGAGAATAATTTTTCCGATGCTTGGTTTAGCTCATGGCTTCGTCCTTGTTCAAAGAATAGGGATGCAGTTCAGGTCTCAAGTTTTTGCTTTTTGGATTGTTCTGGGGATGTTCAATGAGAGATGGGACGTCAATGATCTTTCAGGGACTGAGCGCCTAGGAGCGCAAGGGCTGCTAAGCCTCTGACGCTGATGTTGGTTATTTCCTTTGTCGAGTTTTAACCTCTCAACCAACTTCCTGCAAGTGCACAACAATCACGGTTAGTATAGTAAAGGGAACAAATCGACATGGACTTCTTAACCACACTTCGAATTGTAATGAATAAAACTAAGCTAGAACAGAATATGATGTCGTTGTGATTGAATCAATTGTGAACAGAGTGAATCGTGAATTGTAAGTTGTAAATCAATGAGAGAAAAGCGCTAGGACTCGGGAAATTTACATAGAATTATTATTAGAGATGAAGACCGGAATGCTTAACCCATTGATACTTGGTTTGCAATTCTTAGCAACCGCATGAGCCATTGTTGATTTCCCCAACCGAAAAATCTCTTTCGCGAAGAGTAACAAGAACGTCTTCTACCATGAAGTGAACATGGGGAGTGTTATAACCTTGAACAAAACTAAAGTTGTGGAGCCTAGTTTAGACCCCGTATATCCTATGAGAAGATTGCGAGTTACTAAAAGAGGAGCAATAAGGAGGTTTAGAAACCATCAAAGACAAAGCATAAGGAGGTTTACAAAGATGCAATTTAGATCTTGACCACCAAGGAGAATGATGAACTAGAGAGCTGTTGATGAAGGTCTCACCGACATGTTCAATGTGATCAAGATCATTGTGCCAAGAGAAGACAAGGCCAATCCCAAGGAGACCATTGATAAGAAGCTTGAAAAAACACATTGAAACTTTTCTCAAAAACCATTGTTGTCAAGTATGACACTAGAGACACGCCTAAGACCTCTCTAGGAGATGAGAAACCCACGGCCAAGGAAGCTAAAGGAGTCACCAATCCATTAGTGGATTAACCGGAAGCTTAATCATCGATAAGGAGTCCAGCTAATAACTTTAAACAAGCGCTCTTGTGGGAGGCACCCCACATTTTTGTTTTTGGTTTTATCTTCTTATTTCTTTCAAGTTTTGAATTTTGATTTTGGTTTTTGGATTTCTAATCTTTTACTTTGGTGTTTGCAGGAAAAAAAAAATTGACCGGTACCAATCTGAGGTACCGATCGGTACTAAGAAGCATATACTACAGGAAGAGGTGGCCCATACCAATTGCTCGTACCGGGTGCCGTACACGATCGGTATCGAGCAATGCGTCCAGAGCACCTACACCGATAACCAGTACCGATAGTGTTTTACGATCGGTACTGGGTGCCGCACGTCGGTCCTTGCACTTGTCCATCAATGCCGGTTCCGATCCCCCATACCGGGAGACGCATGCCCATATATTGGTACCAGGAGATGCAATACCGGACGCACGTGCTGATCGTGTATTATGCAATATCGGTACCGAGCGTCCGTGTCCGACCCACACGTCCCTCGAACCACCACCCAGTACTGACCGCCCACGCCGAACAACGTACATGACCGGTACCGAGGTCACGTACCGATACCACACCAGCCGTGTACCGACCGCCCAACCATCGGACACGATCCACCCCACACCGACCCAAGGTAAGTACCGACCGCTCGTACGGGTCGCCTAACCCGGTCGGTATCGAGCCGGTCAACCCGGTAAGTTTTTTTTTCTGTTTGTTTTAAAATCCTAAACCGGTCCTAAACCGGTCCTAAACCGGTCCTAAACCGGATTTTAAATAAACCTATACCACTTAAAAATCTGATTTTTAAAGGAGTCATGTCCTTTTAAATCTTGTCTCCCACAAACAAACACCATCTCTTTTCTCTAAAAAGTGTTCTTGAGCTCAAGAACCCTAAAAAATTAATTTTGGGTTTTTGCTTAATTCAGTAAGATTTGTTTAGTTTTTCCATTAGAATTCAATTCTCCAAACCAATTGCTCTTAAAACAAAGGGATGCTCACCTAATCTCTTGATTTTTGTAATTTCTATGATAAGAACTTTTTCAATTTTCTCTTTCATTAGGCTTATTCACTCAAGTTATTAAAGAAATAGCTTAGAAAACTTGGATAGGCATTTAATAAGATTGATTAGTGAGTTTATTACATCATTAGCTTAATTAATTGACTATTTGTGGTGGTGGAAACCTGCACAGTTGAAATAGTCAATGGTCTAGGTCTGAAAGCTCTGAGATAAGAAACACTTAGCGAAGATCTCAAGAGAGTTTGTTTATTAAGCTTTTGCAAATATTATAAGTGGTTTCTGTGTAAGAATGCGGATCCTCTTTTTGGAGGTATCCTAGGTCTATTTATACAAGTTTAAGTCGCCCTAGGTCTACGCCTAAAGAGATAAGGTCGAATCCCTCAATCTTCGGGATTCTCTCTCAACGGCCGCCTTTAGGTCTTGACCTTGTCCTCGTCATGGGCCCATATCCGAGAGCTCGTCTTCTAGGCCTAGTCTTGTAGTAGAGGTCGGCGTGACTTGTTACTTGCGGGCTCCCGACTTGTTCTTTCCAATGTGGGCCTTCTCAGCTCGGCCCATTCTCTGTCTTGAAGTGAAATGGTCGCAACGGTCTCTCGGAGCCTAAATGACCACTATAGACGTCATCCTGGAAAGGTGCCGATCCTAGTCCCAGTTATTCTGGAGAGCCGGTCCCAGAGACAGAGCTGGTCCAGATAACTACGCGCCTACCTCTGGTACTTAGTCATTTTCTTGACGATCTCTACCGGAGTGAGATCTGACCCCAACACTATTCACCGAGATTGAGTTTTTGGTTAACTCCATTAAAACGAATTTAGATGAATTAAAGGTTGATTTTGCATTCATTAGGTTAGGTTTATATATATACATAGGATTAGAATAGATTTCGACATGTTTGAGCTTGATTTTGAAAGTTTTTGGAAATTTTCACATGTCATTAACATTAAATCCGAATATTATGATAATATTTTGGAAAAATTATTTGGTTATAGATTATCATTCTGACATGTTTCTAATCGACTGATGACCTATGAATTTATTTAATTTTTCATTGGAAGCAATTCTTTTTGGAATTTTCGCAAGTCTTGGTAATAACATCGACTTTCGAGGTTTTTCTTTTGTAGGTACTATGATGGATGGTGAGAATGCTCAAAGGAGATCCACATGGATCCATAGACACAAGGAGGCAGCACCACTTACAGACGACGATGAGACCATCGCTTCACTTCGAGTTCATTCAAGGAAACCATCGAAAGGCGCTTCAAAGAGACGTGACAAGGAGATATTGAGAGGAGATGATGAGGAAAAAGATTATGCTCTTAAGGATGAGGAAGATGAGGCTTATGACGAGCCTATGAGATTTGTGGAGCTCACCCAAACAATCCTACCTAAACCGACGGTTAGAAGGAATAAATCGCGCAACACTTCGAACATGGAGTTTACTCAAGCTCCACAAGTGGTAATGAAGTTTGTTGGTAATGATATGAGAGCCAATGTTGACTATATGGCTGGTCTTAAGAATTTTGCTATGCTACCTACTCCATCAATCAACTTTGAGACACTTGATTTACTCGGTATTCGACAAGATGTTGAATGGTACATTGATGCATTCTGATTGAAGAAATTCATGGCAACCAATCACCCAACTTATGTGGACATCACAAGAGAGTTCCTAGCCACTGTGACCCTAGCTTACTCAAGGAGGACGATCGTTGAAGCTAAAGAAGGAATTCTAACTTTTACGGTTAAAGGAAGGACGTTTACTTTGCGTATTGAGGAGCTTTGTGATATTTTGGGTTTTGAGTGCCATGAAATGATAAAGTACAGTGGTAGTGATGAGCACTATGATATATGGTTGAAGATTGCAAACGAGAAGATCAAACGTAGAGAATCTAGAGCCCCACAGATTACACACCCGACGATTCATAATGTGTACCTTGTTTCGCAATGGATCTTTAGTAGAACCGACAGTGGAGTGGTAAATCAAGATGAGTTTTACATGCTTATAGCACCTTTTGTGGAGAAGCCCGAGCTAGTTAACTATGGATCACTTTTAGCTCGTCGAATGGTTCGAATTAAGCATGATGCCGCTAAGGAGAATGTAGCAAAGAAGGCTTGTAGTGATTTTGGAGGGACTATCACGAAAATATTGTTGGCTTGTGGATTTAGTTTTAGCCAAGAACCACCTTCAGCACTTGAAGATACACAAGACCTTCTAGCACTTCAAATGAAGCATTTTCTATGCGATTGGTATGAAAACTCCACGAGCTTTGGCTACCTTTTCACGCCACCATATATGGATGAGAAGTAGTGTGTTTTATTTCCTCACAAGGAAACTCCAGCCTTGAGTAGTGGGGTGGTAAGCTTTGATCCACCACGTTCCACTTGGTTTATTCGTTGTTTCGGTGATCCGATTGTTGGCATTGCACTTTACTACAAGAAGAAGGTTATGTTGGCACAAAGGGAGAGCCTTCAAGAGACACAAAGAGGCACTATATCACAGCCCTCCACCTCCCACATGCCACCCTTTGAGACACCACATAAGGAGCCTCCAACCGACAACCATAGAGACAATTTTCAAGCTAGTTTCGAGGAGAAAAATAAGAAACGTTTAGCTCTTGAAGCTAAGGTTTCTAAGAAAAGGAAGTTGATCTCTACACTAGTGAGAGCCATGAAGAAGACCATTCCAAACTTCTTCAAGAGATCAACCACGAGAAGACCTACGACTAGCCATGATTCGGTGAGCCTTTCACTATTGTCTGGTTTTGTTGATGATGGAGATGAGGATGACATTGCTACTAGTCACCACTACAGAGCACACACACGATGCATATGGACAGCAACTGGTCGTCCATGATGACGATTCCGACGGAACAGAGATCCTTGACTCAACACCGACGATGAGCACATTCCAGGAAAAGTTCCGGACACACCTGAGACTGTTTCAGAGACCTTTTGAGTCAGGTGTTATGACTTCGTTTATATCTTTTCCTATCTTTTATTTTTCCCTTTTCTTGAGTCGATCTCCCAATTGTGGACTGCTTTCACTCCGGGACGTTGTGAAGTAAGTCTGGGGGATTTAGTTGTAATGATGAGTTTTTCTGTTTTCTTATGTTTTCACTCGGATTTCATCGAGTCAAAAACCTATTTTGAACGATTAACATCTTATGAATGTACGCCCATATATTGATTCACTGACCATTGTTACAAGGTTTGTTCAGGATAGACGATTTGGAGACCTTCATGACTTGAATTTCCCCAGAAGATTTCGAAAATGCACTATCTCCAATCAGCCCAATTCTGGCTCTGTTTACATCAATCGGTCCACCTTTTATCATAAAAAGATTTAGCTTAAGGAAACATCACATTCAAGACATCTTTTTCCTTTTTACCACCCTCTTGTTGTCTTGAATGGCCAACTCATCTTTAGTTGGTACCCCACCTATACCCCTAACCTTCCTTCAGACCATTTGCACTCTTGTTCTTAATCTTACATGCAGATGTGTGCAAAAACGTCGGAGAGAAAGAGGATCGACGCAGTTCTAACCACTAGAGATGCGACGATTGGAGTGTAGAAGATGGAGTACAAAGAAAAAGTTTTAGAAGTCTGTTTCTTTTTGGGACGATACAACATTGGTAACAATTTCGTTCCCTTATTGAACTCACGTGCTAAGAGACCGTTTCTCCCCCTTTCTTTTAAAAAAAAAGAGGTTTAAGAATGCAAAGAAAGGGAAAGGAGAAACATGTCTATAAAAGAGTCTAAAGCCGACAATATCCCCAAGGAATGGCATGGAAGAGTGAATAAGTTGATGAGATTTATAAGCGATTCCCTGAAGAATGTAAGTCTGGGGAAAGGGCGTTGAAATTGGTTGGAACTGTGGGCTTCAATAGGTCTGTTCTCTCTTGTGATTTTGAATAACATCTCGCGTCCCCGGAGAATACGGTAACCCTAAACACAATAAGCCTCACCACTTAAATTAGCCTTTTTAAATACTAGCCTAGTTTACCTTGAATGATTCATTTGATGAGAAACACCACACTTAGAGTTGGAAAAGGGAGGACTGAGACTTTGCAAGATTGGGATTTATGGACCAGTTTGTGATGGTCATGAATGTGTGGCTGATGACTATGTCTTGAACCGATCAGGTGATATGTGGATTACGAGTTATGATCTAAAGGCTACATTCAGAAAAGTCATGTAAGTTCCGTATTTTCAAACCTCTTTTCCTTACTTTGTTCGTTTCCTAGGGGACAAGCAAAAGGCTAATTCTGGGGGAGTTGATAATTCCCATATTTTACCTATAATACTATAGTTTTCTATACATATCTATTGCATTTATGCATGGTTATACATCGTTAGAGGTAGTTTTCTCGTATTTGTAGTTTAAGAGTCTTTATTAGGAAAATCAATCAAAAAAGACCAAATGGAGAATTATGGAGTATACACCAATCTACAGCAGCTCACGCCAGCCAAAGAACCCATTGGAGCTAAGGAATTCCCAAGTTTACACATGTCACCAAGTTGGATAGATTACATATGCCAGAAGTTTAGCAACGGACGGAGGATCAAATGGATTTGAAATTGGATTCAACTTTGAGTGAAGATAGCCCGTTGAGCTAGCTTTCTAATGGAGGTGGAATCGCAGCATTTGGATCTGTGTGGAGAGAGTTATACCCAGGATACTGAAGACGTGTCAAACTGCCTAGAAGATGAAGAAAGAGGAGACCCGATCCCCCATACCGACCGGGTCACACGATCGGTGCCCAGACCATCAGGACGTATCAGGACGTGGCAAATTGTTCCCACATACCGACCTAAGGACACGATCGGTGCTACGGCCCTCTGTCGAGTTATTTCGATTGTTTTGACGTTTTTGCCCTTTTCGAAGACATAGAAGACTCAAAACCCTATATATACTTGCTTTTAGCCTCTTGTTAGGTGTGTGCCAAAAATTAGACCTAGGTTACATCAAAAAAGCGCAGCCACCATTGTTCTTTCACAGATTTGTGTTTCAAGAGCTCTAAGGACGAGATCTCGCTTTGTACTTTGTTATAGAGAAGAATTTTCTAACCCTTTCTCTTTTAATCAAGTTTATTCATCACGAATTCATCATCACCATTCGTTTTTTTGTGCGCCATGCTTGAGTAGTCCACTAGTTAGGATTTAGGGTTTTTCAATGAGTCTTATGTTTCAATAGAATCAATGACTGTTTAGGGATAAAATCTAGTCTTCATCATTGCTTGTTCTCAATTCTTATTGCTTTACCATGCATCTAGCAATTCGACCTTAGATAGGTGTTTCCACATATGTGTTATGAATACCTTCAGATCTAGTATTCGATGAACTAAGCGTCTTAACAATCATTCCAATTAGTTAAGGAGTTTAGTGAACTCTATCAGAACTTGTTTATACCGCGTGTCCTCACCTTTAAATAACCATGAGATAGCTGAGTCTGTTAGGGTGTAGAGCACAGAAGGTTGGAGCTACGACATTCGTGGAAAAATCTTACATTCGTGTTCTGAGTTCTAGACATCGCAATTATTATTTTTATCCCTAGGCTTTCATTTGATCTTTGTTGTTGCATAATTCTCTACGAATTTCCCGAGTCCTAGCGCTTTGCTCCCATTGATTTAAAACTTACAATTCATGTTTCACTCGCTTAAAATTGATTCAATCACAAACGACATCATATTTTGTTCTAGCGTAGTTTTATTCATTACAATTCGAAGTGTGGTTAAGAAGTCCATGTGGATTCGATCCCTTTACTTTACTAATCGTGATTGCTATGCACTTGCAGGAAGTTGGTTAAGAGGTTAAAACTCGACAGAGGAAATAATCGACATCAGAAGCTAGGAAAACACATAGTTCCAACCGACTTTGTTGTGTTAGAGATGGATCTTGAGTCAAATGATCCAATAATTCTTGGTAGACCGTTTCTAGCAACCGCGGGAGTTATAATAGATGTGAAACGAGGAAAGATAAAGTTAGAGTTGGGTAGAATAGAGCTCTACTTTGATATGGTCAAAGCTATGAAGAAACCCACCATCGAAAGGCAAACATTCCATGTGGAAACTTTTGATGAACTAGTTGAAGATTACATGGATTTCATTAATGAAGAAGATCCGTTGGAAGTAGCTCTTACCTTGGATAGTGATGAGCTTGAAAGAGCAAGTGAAGAAGCTATTGGGTATGGAAATTTGCTTGACTCTTAAAAGGGTAAAGAAAGTACGGTTTTGCCTTTATAATTAGAGGTCAACGAGTTATACAATGAGCAAGAGATGACTAGCAATGCTAAGACTAGCATTAAAGACAATTGGAATGAGCTAAACGCAACACAAGTGGCACTCAAACCACTACCAATTGGATTGAGGTACGCGTTTCTCGGCTCTAACTCTACATATCCGATTATCATTAATGATGATTTGAGTAAAGATGAAACCAAAATGCTTTTAAATGATAAAGATGAATTGATACCAACTAGGGTGACTAGTGGGCATAGAATGTGCATTGATTATCGAAAATTGAATTCATCTTCTAGGAAAGATCATTTTCCTTTACCATTCATTGATCAAATGCTTGAGCGTTTAGCAAATCACTCTCATTAGTGCTTTCTTGATTGATATTCAGGTTCTTTTCCAAATTCCCATACATCATCAAGATCAAGAGAAGACAACTTTCACATGTCCTTATGGTACCTACGCATATCGTAGAATGCCATTTAGATTATGTAATGCACCGACAACTTTTCAACGGTGTGTGATGTCGATCTTCTCGGATCTAATAGAGGATATAATAGAGGTCTTCATGGACGAAGAGAACAATTTGGTTCTAAATTGGTAAAAATGTCATTTGATGGTTAAAGATGGTATAGTTCTCGGTCATAAGATATCGGAGAGGGGTATTGAGGTTGACAAAGCTAAGATAGAGGTCATTATGAGTCTTGAGCCACCATCAACGGTTAAAGGTATAAGAAGCTTTTTAGGTCATGCGGGTTTCTATAGACAGTTCATCAAGAATTTCTCGAAAGTTGTAAGACTATTAAATAGACTTTTGTGTAAAGATCCTCCATTTGAGTTTGATGAAGAATGTCATGAAGCATTTTTGAAGCTAAAACATGCTCTTGTGACTGCACCGATAGTCCAAGCACCGGACTGGAGTTTACCATTCATGATTATGTGATGTTAGTGACTACGCCGTTGGTGCGGTTTTGGGTAAAAAGAAAGATAACAAGCTCCATGTTATTCACTATGCAAGTAGAACACTTGACGACGCTCAAGTCAAGTATGCAACAACGGAGAAGGAACTCTTAGCTATAAAAGCGCTATACATGAGAAATGAGGGTCTAGATGAGCCAATCGCCTCAACCGCTATTAAAGAGAATGAGAAAGAGCCATGGTGTGCGGTTATTGTTAACTACTTGACACTAGGAGTCTCACCGCCAAGTCTTTAGCCGGGTAATAGAAAGAGGTTCTTCAAACAGCTTAAGTACTACTATTGGGATGAGCCGTATCTATATCGACAAGGAAAAGATGAGTTGTTTAGAAGATGCGTAGCGGAGGAAGAAGCTCCGCGCATCCTATTCTATTGCCATGGTTCTGAATATGGTGGACATTTAGCAACCTTTAAGACAGATGCTAATGAATACATCTCTAGATGTGACCCTTGTTTAGAAGTTTGAGTAGAAGGCATGAGATGCCAAAAAGTGGGATTCTAGAAGTTGAGCTATTCGATGTTTGGGGGATCGGCTTTATGGAACCTTTCCCTTCGTCGTATGGGAACAAATACATTTTGGTAGCGGTCGATTATGTTTCTAAATGGGTTGAAGCCATAGCTAGTCCAACAAATGATGCTAGTGTTGTGGTTAAGCTATTCAAGAGAATCATATTTCCGCGATTTGGAGTTCCACGAGTTGTGATAAGCGATGGTGGAACATCTTTGGTCAACAATGTTTTTGAGGGATTGCTAAAGAAGTATGGAGTTAAGCATAAAGTGGCAACACCTTACCATCCACAAACTTCGAGTCAAGTTGAAGTTTCTAAGCGTCAAATAAAAGCTATTCTTGAGAAAACGGTTAGCAAAACTCGAAAAGATTGGGTAAACAAGCTAGACAATGCACTATGGGCTTATAGAACCGCTTACAAGACGCCCACTGGAACAACACCTTTCAATCTTCTATATGCAAAGTCTTGCCACCTACCAGTTGAGTTAGAATACAAAGCCTTGTGGGCTACCAAGTTGCTAAACTTTGATATAAAAATGGCTACCGAGAAGCGGGTGATACAACTAGAAGACTTAATGGAGATACGTCTTGATGAATTCAAAAAATTACAAGGAGCGGACAAAAGCTTTCCATGACAAAAATATATTGAGGCGCGATTTCAAGGCGGGAGATCAAATTTTTCTATTCAACTCGCGTTTAAGGTTTTTTCCCGGAAAGCTTAAGTCGAGATGGTCGGGTCCTTTCACCATAAACAAAGTAAAACCCGATGTTGCTATTGTATTAGATAATAAGTCTGGGGGAGAGTTCATGGTAAATGGTCAACAATGCAAGCTCTACCACGTGAATGTCCCTATAGAGGACGATGTTAAGATTCTTCTCTCGGAACCCAATGAAGCCTAAAGAGCTATGCCCGTTAAGCTTAAAGACGTTAAACAAGCGCACTTGGGAGGCATTCCCACGATATCGTTTGTACATATTCCCTATAGTTTTTATATATGTTTAGCATGTTTTTGGAGATTGTTTGTATTGAAGGAATCAAAGGTGAAGGTTGGAATTGGTTTAAGTCAAGTTAGGTAGGTGGAAAAGGCCAAAGACCATGGGGATCGGGCTGGATCGGGGTGCAAGCCGGTCGCCAACCCGATCCATTAGGGGCCTAGAACTCAAAAAGTATCTGCCACGAAAAACCCATTTAGATTGGCTAGCTAGCCAATTGGCAAGCCGATCCATATGGTGGCCCCAAGTCTTATTTTTGGTTTGTCTTCTTCTCACCCATGGTTTCACTTCAAACCTCTTCGGCACATGGTTTATCATTTCTAAACTACCCACCTACCTCACCAACTTGTCTCCCTATTGAATCACATGCATTACTATGCTCCCCACTATCAAACACCTCTATAAAAAGAGCCTTTAGCATCCACATTTCCTCACACCTCTCACTTTCTTATCATCTTATAGTTTTAGCATTTCTCTCTTATTATAGCTAAGAGCCACGAAATTTTAGCTCTTTTCTCCTTAGCTTTCAAGCATCAATCCAATACTAAGGTTATGGTATGGTCTTCTTAATCCTTACTCTTTTAAACTTTCCCTTTGGTATGTTCTTCTTTAAGCTCTACTTTAATTAATGTGAGTTAAATTCTTATAATCTAAATCTTCATTGTTTAAGCTTATAATTTATCTTTAAAATTGAGTTATGATGAGTATTGAATTTATCCTTATCATTATGCTAACTCTTGCAATTTAAATTCCATGCTTTTGATTTAAGAGTTTCCAATATTGTTTCCACATTTATCATTGTTATGCTTTTGTAAGATATTGAAAGTTATTGCTCACTTATTCTTTTCTTTAAATTTGATTATTTAGGGGTCTCCTCTAGAGAATTTGAGCAATGAAGAATACAAAAGACTCACCAAAGGAATCCGTACCGTTTGGACACGAGAAGAGCGTGAGTTTTTCGAGACATTGAAAGACCATGGAGTTCCCACTACAAGGTTTGCGGATAGGAAATTACTCAACAAAATGAAAATCCTCGACACCTTTGATCAATCTATGCTAGACATGGGGATGGAGATTTTTAGCACCATGGATGAGTAAACATACATCACTCCTACTTGTGAGTTCCTTGCAACGGTCAACGTGGAGTATCAAAGAGAAAATCGCAAGAGGGCATCAGAGGCTCTTATTCATTTCAAGCTTGGAGCCATGGAGTATGGTCTATTCATCTTTGATATATGCGACATATTTGAGTTTGAAAAAGGAGAAACAGTGAGATTCCCAAGGTTACACAATATGGAGAAACTTTGGGGAGCCATTGGAAAACAAGGAGGTTACGAAACTCGAAGCGCGAAGAACACACTCATTCGTAACCCCGTAGTGCGTTATATTCATAAGGTGATTGGGTTTGCATACTTTGGGAAGCGTGAGCCAAACGTGGTGACAAATGAAGATATGTGCCTCCTTTTTCAATCATTCAAGTTTAGGCTAGTGAGAGAGGACATGGGAGAGAGGGTATGCTACAGCGACCCAGTCGGAGACAACATCAACTATGCATCGGTCTTCAGCAACTATTGCATCAAGCTCCGTACCAAAGCAAGAAAACACCTTGCCATGGGAGAAGTCCTAACCCTAATCTTCAAGAAACTTGTCACCAAGTTAGAAGCAAAAGATAGAGTACTTCCTAAGTCTTATCTAGACGTCACTCATCTCCTCAAGCCAAACATGATCAAGACTCGCAAAGACGGATACCCTCCTTACAACTACATATTCTAAAAAAGGGATGGAAACAAGCGTTATGCGAGCCTTCCTAATGATAAAATGCCTCTAAGTACTCATGATAACATCATATTCGATCTCTCGGATAGTGAGTGTGTCAAAGAGGAACCAAAGGGAGAAGAAAAAGAGGCGGATGAAGAAGAAGAAGAGGATGACGATTTCGATGAGGTTGAGCTAGAGCGCGAAGCCAACCACCCATCCAACAACACGCCTTTCCCAAATGTTCGTCTTCCACTATATGAATTCAAGCCAATCAATGCCCGTGAACGAGAGTATGACCGAGAATTCAAAAGAATAAGAACGATCGGATGATAGCGTGTGAAATGGGTTCAAATTTTTTACCGGAGGTTCAAGAAGATACAAGGAAAGGACTATGTTTCCAATGAAGGCATGCCTACACCACCGGGTGACGACCCAACGATGCTTGCAATGGTTCGTCATAGCTTCCGCGAAGATACCCGTCGTGATCGTGGCGGTGATAGCGGTGCTAGCTCAAGCATCGGACGTTGTAACGCCTCTTCCATCCCAACTCGCCGCTAAACCAAGTACCCCGCCATACTATTGTACCATCCATACATCGCTTTAAGTTTACTTGCTTGTTTGATTGCTTCTACCATTGTACCATTTCGTTTTAAACTTTAATTCCGTTTTCGTGTGTTTAGCTTTGTTTTCTCGGCTTACTTATCACACCAAGACGGTGTGATTCAAGTCCGGGGGAGAATAACTAAAGTTACTAATAAAATGTGTGTTTGTTTTGTTTCATTTCCTCTGCATTTAAGCATTTTGCATTGCATACTTTAGCCAAAAATTTCAAAATTTTTGCATGGATTTCGAAATTTTTATGAGTCATTTAGTTGCATTGCATTACATTCACTTGAACAATCATATAGGTTGCATATTACATTTAAAATCCTTTTTATTTTTGGTTTTTAAGATGTGTTGCTTAGCATTCAATATGATCTTTAAGATAATGCTAGATATTGCTAAGTGAATTATAGAAATCTCTTCGTTGCATCTTGATCTCTTCGCTCGAAACTTGTGGTTAGGTTGAAGCATATTAGACTTGAAGCCAATTCTATCAATTTGAACCTAATATTGACTTTAATTTCTTGCTTAGAGACTTGATATGCTTGTTCAAAGTAACCTTATATACATTTGGACTTTCTTTTTCCCTTTTTACTACTCTTTGCTAGTCCAAATGGCCTTCCCGATTCACGATATCTAATGTGAATGAGGATGATTTCCCTTACCTTGCATAACCTTGACCCTTCTTTGAAACCTACATGTATTTTCTTGAGTGAGGCCTCTTTTTCTTGAAAATGCTTGGACAAGTAAAATCTTGAAAGATAGGGAATGACAAAGAAGTGCTTTCATTTAGAGTTAGTCTCGTTTTAAGACTAGTTTTAGCTTAGGATTTGTTGTTCTTATGGGTTAGGTTTGGTGAGTGTCTTGGTAAGCAAAAGAAAGAGTGTTGAACCTAAATGAAAAGAAGTTAAAGAAAGAAAATAAGTTGAGCTATTCTAGGGAAAGGTCGTTATTGTTAAAGTTAAAGAAAGACTCTAGTGTTTGATTGTGAATAGAAATCCCCTCCATAAGCTAGAACCCAAAACGGCTAGTATAAAAAGAAATCATAGAGGAAAGGATATGAGTAAAGAAAAGAGTCTAGCATGTAAAGAACCCCCTAGAGTAAGCTAAAAAGTTTAAAAAATGATTCAAAGAGGGCCTAGATCACCTAAAGAAAGAAGAGTTTGCAAGCTTATGGGTAGAATTTAGGAGTTTGAAATCATATGGATTGGGTAGAATGGAAGCACTTATATGTATGCATCATTTATTTCATTTCTTCCTTGCTTTACATGATGTTTTGCATTACTTTTTCTTGAGTGTGAGTCACCTAAAATCGTTTTATAACCGCCTTATCTTTCGTATTTTAACCTTCTTTTACCAAGCCTTGAACATTGTTTGATAGTTGATAAGCAAGATCATGCATTAACCCTTAATGAATGTTAAAGAATTGGTGGATATAATGGTATGTGAATGCTTGATCATTGATTCTAGAGGCAAAAGATTGGAGTAGCGAGAGGTTGCGAGAAGATAGAGCGGTAAAGCGCTTAGCGATAGCTTGGTATTATCTTAGGTGGTGGTGTTGAATGCTTTGTTTAAAACTATTGTTTTATTTTCATATTTTCAAACCTCTCCATCAGTTTTGTTCTCTTTGTTTGCTCGAGGGCGAGCAAAAGGCAAGTCTTGTGGAGTTGATAAGTGCATAAATTATATTCTTAGCATCCATTTTACTAATATTTTGAGACATTTAGCTTAGGTTTTTACATGTTTTAATGCATATCTCGTTCCTTTTAGATTAGATTGAATTTAGAGTCCAAATTCTTGTTTTCTTGCATTTGCATGCATATTTTATCTATTTTAGGTGCAAATGGAGTCTTGGATCAATTGTGGAACAAGTGGAGAGAAGAATCAAGAGGAAAGAGTGAAGAACAAAAAGTTAAAGATGGGTAGAACTCTAATGAATCGGCTAGCAAACCGATCGCCTAACCGATCCATAATGTGCCCCAAAAGTCGAAAAGCACTGCCTCAAAATCACCCTTTGGACCTGCTAGCTAGCCGATCCTCATGCCGATCCGTAGGGTCTCTCCATTGTCAAGTTCACAGTTTGACCGGGTTTGGCCCGGGTTGACCCGTGTACACTCTCCTTTTCCTATAAATACTGGTAATTGCATTAAAACCCTAAGCTCTTGGCCTCCTATGTTCTTAACTTATGTTTATAAGATTAATTCTAGAGATTTGAATGCCTTTGTTTGAGATTTGATTTTTTTATGAATCATTAAAGTTTCCTTATCATTTCCTAATCTTTTCTTAATCATATTTATTGCCTTAACTTTCATGTCTTGTTTCAATATGTGTGAGTAGTCATCATATGGATTATTGGTTGAGTAGATTAAAGTGATTTAGATATTGGGTTGTGTTGCTTATACTTAGATCTTGAAATATTCTTCATTTGAATTGAAATTAATGCTAGGATTGACTTGATCACTCAATCTTTAGAACATGGTCTTTTCACGCCCGAAATGTGTTTGTGAAAATGTGTAGAAGAAATACAAATGAGCTTTTCTAATTTTAGCCAATGGAAGTTGATGTTTAAGGAGAATTGTGAGTATATGGACTTATAAGTATAGCTTTTAGATTCAATAATTGCAAAATGGAAGTTTGTGTAACTAAGGAACTTAGAAAGAGATTAGTACCATGGAAGTGGATTAGTCTTAAATTAGTGATCTTTGCTCTAGGATTAATCTTGGTTAGAGCTTTGCAATGCTTCACAATAGCTAATGAACTTGAGTCAATTGCTTAAACCCATGATCCATAGCTTTTACCTCTTGATTTCGAAATTTGCTTAAGTTTAGTGTGATCTTGTTTCCAAATTGTTTGTCTTGTTGCATTTACTTTGTTTCTTGTTTAATTTTGCATCTCATCATTTCATCTTGCTATTTACTTATTGTCATTTTATTATTGCATTTAGTTTCATAATTGTCATTAGGAATCATTAGAAAACCCAAAAACATCGCTAGATTTAGCTTACTTAGTTCTTTGCATTCGCATTGCCTTTTTCATAATCCTTGTGGAAGAATGACCCTTGATTACACAATGACATATTGCCATGCACTTGTGGTTTAGTAATTGAGGAATTGAAACTCATAGCACTTTTGTGAGATTGCTTTAGCATTGATCATTTCGTGTGCATCAAGTTTACTCGAGAATCCGATAGAGTCATGCATAGGCCGGCTATACCCTGCCAAGGGAGCTGGTGGGCTAAATGTGAGAATTAGCTTGGCGGACTAGAAGGGCTGCTATTAGTAAAGTTACCGCTACTAGGCGATGATGATACTCGATGGCTTGCTTGTTTGACAGAATCGGCAAACTAATAGAGAATGCTATAGGCAAGATGGGTAATGCTTTAGGCAACTTAATTGTTGTTCGGTCATACCTTAGTGTCCCTCTTGCCTTGCCACCATATGGTCCAGCAGACCAGATTTCCTATCATGCGCACTAGTAAGGGGGGAGTATTGAAGACCCACTAAGACGGTCTACTCTGTCTCACGACCTAACACTGCCTAAGTACCCTCAACCCTCACAACCTCCACAGATTACCCTTAGTACCATGTGCCAAGGGAGCCCTAGGACGGTTTATGACCGCCTAGGTACTCAAGTACTAGGGAGCAACTGGTCTCCCTAGTGTCTACCTGGCCACCAAGGCTGCCTGTCTCACGGGGTAACTAGCGATCCTCGATACACTGATCATCTATATAACACCAAAATGGGAGGACCCGAAGGTACCTCTGATAGTCGGCCCGTCAGCAGACCCTTACCGGGTCTTCTAGGGACATATGGAAGCTAGGTCTTCGTGGCATCTCTCAGGCCAAAACACAAACAAACGGAACGCGTGCCCTTTGCACCCGTCCTATGCACTTTACTTAAGATGGCATTGTGAACCTACTATCCTATCTGGTTATATGGTTTAGCCTCTCCTAAGCTTCACAATCAAGTTATCTACTTTGGTTTATCTTAATCCTTATGCCTCTTCGTTCTCAAGCAATAGCCAAAGCAATTCAATCAATACCCCTTCGCCCTATATGGTCATCCCCAGGTAAGCATGGCTATCCCATTACGTTACCCATGACACATCGATGGCCATACGGTAGCCGTCACTGCAGAAATACAAAGATAAACTTTTCGTTAATTGTGAAAGGCTCACGATCCAAATTCTACCATTACGGTCTAAACGTTCACCTAGCCTTGCCTCTAACCCTAATGTCGTATACGGCCAGTCTGAGTTTGCTAAGCCTCTTTAGTGTTCCTCGATGTTGGCACCACCGGTAGACTTTATATGAGCAGCAGGGGACTGAGAGGACTTTCCCAAGGCGTTGTGAATCTAGTACCCATATGTTGTAATCTTACTAAACAATGTATTGAGAAATTTTAGAGGAATGAAAATATTGTTTTTTGGCTAACACTTGGTGAAATGACCCGACCCATTTAAAAAAAAAAAAACATTAAACCCTTGGTCTCGGAGTAGCATTCCCATAAATGCCATCCTCAACAACCAAGAAAACGACACAAGAAACAGCGTATAACCAATAACTTAACCAGTTCTACGCAAAACAGAAACAACGAAACATAAATCAATCAACGAGGCCCCTAGATCATCCTCATCTTCGTTTCCATGATTCCACGATCACATTTTATCTTTACCTGCATCACATGGGAAAAGAGATGCGTGAGTATTATCATAAATACCCAGTGAGACGATCATCCCATCTATGACTGCACACTCAGGCACGATGGACCGCTCAGGCAAACATATATATCACACAGCACACAAACAACAACGGCTCAACACACCAAACAGACATGTGACGATCGACACTACTACTAGGTGTCGATCGACACCCTCTGAACTGGCTGTCATTCGATACACCTCATGTGTGTCGTTCGACAACCCTCATACTGGTCTGTCGTTCGATACACCTTGTGTGTGTCGCTCGACAGGCCCATGGCAGAATCGTGGGAACCGATCATAATCCTCTCGGATCGATTCCTCCTCTGCATCAGTACGAGAAACCTGCACAAACAACCACCACAACACAACAACAAGCATACACGGCCATAATTCGATCACCACAAGGTTAATCAATGCATACAAACCTATCACCAAGAATCCCTAACGATCCATCGACCCAGAAGCCATGGTCACGCACTCACCTTGGATTTTCGGATGGAAAACGAGACAACTACGAGATCAGACTTGATCACCACTAGGAACCACGAAAATCCACTCCCCAAACACAAGAATTGACCTCCTTTCCCGAGACAATCGAATCCTTTCACAAAGAACTCTCAAACCCTAACCACAACACTTTGGGAACGATATAACTTTGACTTTATGCTGTTTTTCCTCTTAAAACACGGCCAAATCAAATTATATACGAAGCCCTGGGGTTTCCCCAAACCGCACGTAAACCGACCGATTAAAAATCGAGTCAGAAAACCGACCACTTAAGTAGTGTGTGTCGATCGACAACCACTTCAAACCCTGTCGGTCGACAAACACTATTTGTGTCGATCGACAACCACTCGAACAAACCGGTCTTAAGCCAAAAACCAGCTTGTCGATCAACACACCACACTAGTGTCAATCGACACACCTTCCAATTTCCTCAAAATTAGTTCACGGGTGTCACAATTCTCCTCCACTTAAACTGGATTCATCCTCGAATCCTCAAACACAACCCACATGGTTAACCACCTGGCCAACCTGCCAGGAACACGGGCGACTACATCTCCCAGACCCTCTCGAGGCTCACATCCGTTCTATGCATGTAGACTTGTCTCAGACATTGATCGCTCATAGCTCATAACTCATAACCACACTATCTAGCTCTCGGGATTGTCACCCCTCAGCTCTCGGTGCCTCGTATCAACCCACCTCAGTCTGCGTAGTCTTGACGGTGTTTGATACCAACCATCTCCATACCCCTCAAACCATCAAGATACACAGTCCGTCAAGCTCTCGGTATGCAGGGAACTCACTATCCCCTGGAGAGACGCATCTCTCAATGATCTGCCATAGAGCGCAATCTCCCAAAACTATCTCCATACCCTCACGCTCTCAGTCCTCGCAGTCCTGACGAACGATCGATATGATGGAAACCAACTATCCCCCGGAGAGACGCATCTCTCAAGATCTGCCGGAGACTCATCTCCAATAAAGAACCAATGTCTCCCTCTCTGAGCTATGCGAGGAAATCGCCATCCCCGAACGAAATAAATTCTTAACGTTTGTAATGCACCTCTGACCGGAACTACCTCCCAAGGTCTCACATGATACTCCGAACCCAGAATACCATCACCGACATGATCATCACCGATCAAGAGCCTCTTTCAAGTTCTCCGTTATTTTCTGAACAAAATCCGCACCATATATGCTCCTCTCCCCCACTTGGGTCAAGCATAAGGCGTGCGACATGGCCTCCCATACACAACCTCAAAAAGAGCCATACCAATACTAGCCTGAAAGCCCTAAAAAACTCAGAAGTACTCCTCAGATCTCTGTCCGACACAAAACTCGCTGGCACCCCCATTAACCTCACTAACTCATCACATATTTCATAACCAGAACCGCTGCTCCCTCGATTTTATTAATGGTTAGAAAATGTGCTAATATTGACTGACGATCCGCAGTCACTCAAATAACATCATGAGTCCAAGAAACCGGCAATCCTGCCGCAAAAATCCAAGGAAAACATGAACCACTTCCCCTCTAGAATGGGTAAACTGTACAACAAACCACTCGAACTGACGCTCAGCCTCCACTAACTGGCAACATATCGCAAGCTGCAACCTAGTAAGCCACATTCTTCTTTATCCCAACTCTTAGTCGCTTCCGGGTGAATAGAGAAACATGCTCACATGAGCCTTTCTCAGAAATCTCCAGAACCTGCAACCTTAGAAGAAGGAAACCCAACACTGATCCTTCTCCTGAGCTACTCGAAATCTGCTCAAAAGGTTTGGCTGATTAACTACCTCCAGCCCAACGGCTCTCGTGAGATAACGCACAACCTTAAAGTACTAATCTCACTCAACAATACCTCACATTCTACTCCTGAGCCGAAGCATACCGCCTCCGTCTAAGAGCATCCGCCTCTAGTTAAGTTCACCACGATGGTAAACTATAAGCAGATAATAATTTGCTACATCTCCACCCATCACTTCCGCCTCCTGATCTAAAGACCACACAAAAGAAACCTCCTTCTCTTGTCTGCTTGGTCATAGACTGAGCCATACTCGCAGAACCTTTGACAAAACTCTTGCAATAACATGTCAACCCGAGAAAACTCTTGATCTTAGTCGCATTCCTCGGTCTATACCCAAACTCAGGTAATCTGAATCTTAGCTGGATCCACATAAACTCCATGTTGGAACAGTAAGACCCTGAAAACCCATCTCCTATTACCAAAAACTGCACTTGCTCAACCTAGCAAACAGCTTATGCTCCCGCAGCTTCTCCAAAACTGTCTTCTCCAGGCTCTCCTGCTCCCCAGGACTCTTCGAATACACCAAGATGCCATCAATGAAGATAATCACGAACTCATCCAGATACTTCTGGAAGACTCCGTTCATCAACCTCATAAATGCAACTGGTTCATTCGTCAACCCGGAAGGCATAACCACCAACTCAAAATGCCCATACCGAGTCCTGAAAGCCATTTTCCCGACATATGCCCCATCAATAGGAATCTGGTGGTAAATGGATGCCAAGTCAATCTCGGAGAACCAAGTAGCCCCTCACAACTGATCCAACAATTTATCAATTCGCGAAAAAGTATACTTGTTCTTCACTGTGACTCGGTTAAGCCCTCGACAATCGATGCACAACCGGAAACTGCCACAATTCCTCTTCACTAACAACATTGGTGCTCCCCACGGTGAAGTACTCGGCCGAAAGAAACCCTTACTCAACAAATCCACAAGCTGCCTTATCAGCTCTGCCAACTCTGCTGGAGCCATCCTGTAAGGTGCCTTAGATAACGCGTCGTCCCAGGCTCTAACTCAACCGTGAAAAGATCTGACCTAGGCGGCGGCAATCCCTGCAATGACTGAAAAACATCCTGAAAACCTTGGACAACCCGAATATCCCTCACTGCCACCTCACCAACAGACTCCGACATCAAACTAGTCGCCAAGTGAGCCTCTCAACCCCTCTTGATTATAGCTTCAGCCAGCACAAGAGAGATCACGAGACTCCCAGAAGTCGAGTTCCATGAAGAACAAAGTCTCGAGTTTCAAACGAAGGAGCCACGAAGTCATTCTTTAAAGCATTGGAACGTTTCAAGGAGTACACTAGGGATTGCCCTAACCACGGTTTTAGTGAAGAAAACCTATGGAACGTTTTCTACAATGTAGCAAAGAACGCTTGTAGTGATTTTGGAGGGACCATTACGAAAATATTGTTGGCTTGTGGATTTGATTTTAACCAAGAGACACTCCATCACTTGAAGACAAACAAGACCTTCTAGCACTTCAAAGGAAGCATTTTATATGCGGTTGGTATGAGAACACCACAAGCTTTGGCTAACTCTTAACGCCACCACACATGGATGAGAAGAAGAGTGTTTTCCTTCCCCACAAGGGAATCCCAGCCTTCAGTAGTGGTGTGGTTACCTTTGATATACTACGATCCACTTCGTTTATTCGTTGTTCCGGTGATCCGATTGTTGGTGTTGCACTTAACTATAAGAAGAAGGTTATGTTGGCACAAAGGGAGAGACTTAGGGAGACACAAATAGGCACCATATCACAGCCCTCTACCTCCCTTGTCCACCCTTAGAGACACCACTTGAGGACCCTCTAACTGACGGCCATAGGCACGATGTTCAAGCTAGTTTCGAGGTTGAAAAGAAGAAACGTTTAGCTCTTGAGGCTAAGGTTTCTAAGCAAGGGAAGTTGATCTCTACGCTAGTGGGAGCCTTGAAGAAGACCGTTGCACACTTCTTCAAGAGATCAATGATGCGCCCAAAATTATCAATGCTAAATGCAAGTGCTCCATGAGTGCTATGAGTTCTAATACCTCAATCAACTAACCATAAGTGCATGGTGAAATCAATGTAGTAATCAAGGGTCATTCTTCCACAAGGATAAAGTGTTCGTAAACAATTGGAATGCAAGAAACTAATGAAGCTAGGTGAATGCAATTTCAAGGGTGATTTCGATTTTACAAAGCTTAAATGATAATATGAAATGATGCAATAAGTGAAATACAATAGCTTAAACAAAGCACAACACTAAAATGAAGCAAAACAATGCACAAGGAGAGGTAAAACAAGTTTAAAATGCAATTTAAGAAAAGTCAACAAAATTAAGCAAGATGATCTATATGATTAAAGCATGGATCTTGAGTAAAGGTGATATATTTAGGTTGAAACAAGTGAAGATAGCTAATTTCAAAGCATGAATCCATTTAATCTACACTAATCCACTTCCATGCTACTAATCCATTTCTTAATCAATAATTAATACAAACTTTCATTTTGTTAAAGACTAATCAAGAATCATTAATGAACAATTTCAGAAAAGCTTACAAAACTCCTTAGACATCAACTTCCATTGGCTAAGATGAGAAATGCATGATTAGAGTCTCCTAGACATTTTCACAAACACCTTCTAGGCATGAAAAGACCATAATCTAGATTTGGGGTAATTACTTCCTAATCTAGCATTAGATACTCTCTAATCAATGAAATATGAAAGACTAACAACTTAGCATCACTAATCTCATATGAATCAACCTTAATCTTCCCTACTCAAGATCCATTAAGGAAACTACTCACTAATCATATCTAAAATACATAAAGCATGAATACAAAGATGCATAATGAAAAGACTTAAATAAATAAACAAGAAAACTTTGTTAAATCATAAAAAGTGAAGTCTTTTCACCTCAAATCACTCAAGAACACATTAAGTTTAGAGTTTACACAATGGACAAGAGAAGAGGCAAAAAGCTTAGGGTTTTAATGCTAATAAGAGTATTTATAGGAAAAGCATAAGTGTACCCGGGTCAAATCCGGTCAAACTGCAAACTTGACGATGGAGAGAGCCCACAGATCGGCATGGGGATCGGCTAGCTCGCCGATCCAAAGGGTGATTTTTGGGCAGAGAATTTTGGGCGTTCGGGACCTCTAATGGATCGGCTAGGCGATCGGCCAGCTAGCCGATCCATTAGCCTTTCATGTCTTCAACTTCTTGTTCTTAACTCTTCTACCTTTGATCTCCTCTTCACGTGATCCACAATCTTTCCAAGACTCCATTTGCACCTAAAATAGACAAAATATGCATGCAAATGCAAGAAAAAAAGAACTTGGACTCTAAACTCGATCTATTCAAAAAGGAACGAAATATGCATTTAAACATGTAAAAACCTAAGCTAAATGTCTCTAAATATTACTAAAATGTATGCTAAGAAAGGGCAAATTATGCACTTATCAACTCCCCTGGACTTACCTTTTGCTCGCCATCGAGCAAACAAAGAGAACAAAACCGATGGAGAGGTTTGAAAACAAGAAATAAAACAATAGATTCAAACAAAGCATTCAACACCATTATCTAAGATAATACAAAGCTATTGGTAAGCGCTTTAACGCTCAATCAATCTTCTCGCAATCGATCGCCACTCCAATCTTTTGCCTATAGACTTGATGATCAAGCATTCACATACCATTCTATCCACCAATTCTTTAACAGTCAATAAGGATTAATGCATGATCTTGCTTATCAACTATAAAAAAATGTTCAAGGCTAGGTAAAAGAAGGTTAAAATGCAAAAGATGAGGTGGTTATAAAACGATTTTAGGGGACTCACACTCAAGAAAGAATAATGCAAAACATCATGTAAAAGCAAAGACGAAATGGAACAATTGATATGTACAAATAAGTGTTTCCGTTCTACCCAACCCATATGATTTCAAACTCGTAGATTCTACCCATGAGCTTGCAAACTTCCTTTCTTTTGGTGATCTAAGCCTTTTGGATCTTCCTTTAAACTCTTTAGCTTATTCTAGGGGGTTTCTTTACTTGCTAGACTCTTTTCTTTACTTATATCCTTTCCTCTATGGTTCCTTTTTATACTTTTCTACTAGCCATTTTGGGTTCTAGCTTATAGAGGGGATTTCTATTCACAATCAAATACTAGAGTCTTCCTTTAGCTATAACGATAACAACATTTCCCTAGAATAGCTCAACTTTTTTTTTCTTTGGCTTTCTTTCATTTCAACTCAACACACTCTTTCTTTTGCTCACCAAACCCAACCCATATGAACAATAAGTCCTAACCTATTACTAGTTTTAAAACGAGAGTAGCTTTAAATGAAAGCACATCTTTGTCGTTCTATTCTTTCAAGCTTTTACTTGTGTATGCATTTTCAAAAAGGAGGCCTCCCTCAAGAAAATACATCTAGGTTTCAAAGAAGGGTCAAGGTTATGCAAGGTAAGGGAAACCATCCTCTTTCACATTAGACGTCGTGAATCGGGAAGGCCATTTGGACTAGCAAAAAAAAGGTAAAAGAAACTCCAAATGTGTATATGTTTACTTTGAACAAGCATATCAAGTCTCTAAGAAAGAAATTAAAGTCAATATTAGGTTCAAATTGATAGAATCAGTTTTAACTTTAATATGCTTCAACCTAATCACGAGTTTCGAGCGAAGAGATTAACATGCAAAGAAGAGATTTCTATAGTTCACTTAGCAATATCTAGCATTATCCTAAGGATCATATTAAAAGCTTAGCCATAAGCCTCAAAAACTAATTAAAATATGCTCAATGCAACCTAAATGATCATACAAATGTATGAATAACAACTATATGAAAAGGGACAATCTTTTTGGAATTTTTGAATTTTTTTAAAATTTAAGGGGTTGTTCAAGTTTTCTCATATGAACAATGCAATGCATGCAATGAGACTCAAATGATGATAAAAGTAAAACAAAATAACTAAAATAAGCATTAGCAAACGCTTCCCCCAGACTTACTTCTCATCTTCTCGATGAGAAAGCAAAACCGAAAGAGGAAAGAAAGAAAAATGAAACTAAAGATGCATAATTGAAAAGTAAATGGTATATACAATGGATAGAGTGGTACCTTGGGATCATTAGTGATCAAGTGGTGGTGGTTTGAAGGTTAGTCGACGAGGAAGATTGAATCGGAGGGCGCGGTTGGTGGAAGTGTTCCCTAGCTTGGATGTCAACGGTAGGTAGCAACAAAGTGGCTCGCCATCGTCATCGAAGAACCGGTAAACAAAAGGTCTTAGTCCAAATGGTCTTCCCAAAGTCTCTTTCTCGACCAAGTAATGAACGTCAATCAATGGTCTCGCTTGTAGAGGCGTGAAAGCATTGAGATCGATCCCCACATGTAAGAACAATTGTGTGAGCATACCGCCAAAGCAAATGCGCGGTGTAGCCGTAGTTGTCAACGAATACCAAAATTTCTTCAACTTGGCAAAGAAAACATTGACCAATCTCATATCCATAGTAGTCATGATCCATCTCCGTAGGTTGACCATCGAAATCTTGCATAGAGGAATGGATAGCAAAATAGAGTAGCTTGAGGTCTTCGTTTGTTGGGAAATCGTCGTCCGCTCGTGCATTGAAGGTGTTGGCCAATACATGGAGAACGTATCGAATCGTGGGATTCATGACCCTTGTAATGCGATTGGAGGTGGCCGTGTAGCTCTCCTCGAGTGCTATGTTGCGCCAAAATAAGGTTTCCATGTTGAACTCCGTGTTATCTTCGTATTTCCCCGGTGGAAATCCATAGGCATCGCAACAATCTCTAAATGGGACCATATACTTCAATCCATCTATCTCAAAGCAAACGAGATAAGTCCCAAGCCGATCATCGAACTTGCATTCCACCGTAGCTAAGAATTGCTTGGTGAGCTCGGGGAAAGTAGCATAATCCTTTTGAGCTAAACCACTCAAGTGCATCATTCCCAAGAGCTCATTAACCTTGTCCTTTAGACCGCTTCTAGCTAAGAACAACGGACAAGTGAATCTCGTGGCTTCATAGGTTGCTTGATTCAAAATTCCAAGTCGAACCTCATCAATGCGTGACACGAGCTTGTCAATGCGGGTGGTTATAGTTGCTAGATTGATCATATAAAGAAATGTTTCCAAATAATAACCATTTTTCATTTAAAGAACAATTTCTCTAGCCAATTCTTGAAGATTGTTCAACATTTGATATAATATAAGGCTAGACAAAGAATCAATCAAGGCAACAAGCAATATTCAATGAACATTCTACTCATTTGTAATCATTTTCTAACTTTCCATTCTCTATTAAGCTTATTTATCAAAATTCGAAACTTGAACTTGATAAACTTTAAAAATTCTAGTGAATAATATTAACGACAAAGCTTAATCGCAATAAATGATTAGCAAAAATCATATTTAAACTTAATTTCATCTAAAGATTCTAAATTTAAAGCAAATTCAACAATCAAGAATTCTTAAGAGGATATAATCTCAATTTCAACCATCAACATTTTAAGCTTGCAAATGAAATCAACTACCCAAGTAATTGTAACTCATATTAAACACAAAGAAACTCAATTCATAACCCAAAGATGGTGAATTCCATAAGATTCTCATGTAAGCTTCCATGAGTTTCAAGAATAATTGAAGAGGGTAAAAGAAAGAGAGCATACCTTGTGATAATCAAAGATTATGGTAGAAGAGATCTAAAAGAAATGGTGAATCTAAAGTTCTTGCAAGGTTTTAGAGAAAAAGAAGATCTTGATTTTGAAAAGTGGAGATTTCTTTAGAGAAAGAGTAAAGTAAGAGAGAGAGAGAGTTGTTAAAGATTCTCTAAGGAATTGAAAACAATTTGAAAATGAGGGAGAAGGGTTTTAAAAATCTAATTTTTATAGGCTAAACCGGCCAAAATTGATTGAAAATACTTGAAATAAACCGGTTTAGACAAAAATTGGACCAAGTCAACGCGTAGAGAAAAAGTTAAAACTGGCAGCTGGAGGCAGCCTACGGATCGGCTAGACAGATCGGATTGACATCGTCATCGAAGAACCGGTAAACAAAATGTCTTAGTCCAAATGGTCTTCCCAAAGTCTCCTTCTTGACCAAGTAATGAACGTCATCAATGGTCTCTCTTGTAGAGGCGTGAAAGCGTTCAGATCGATCCCCACATGTAAGAAAAATGGTGTGAGCATACCGCCAAAGCAAATGTGCGGTGTAGCCGTATATATATAAATAGTTAATACATAAAATTAACATATTTCATACAATACAAAGATCTTATTATCAACTCAAAGACCAACTCAAAGATCTTATTTGTCTCATCTTTATCAATCTAGTATAAATGTAAAACATATGGATGCCAAAATGAGATAATGACATGTGATTAATGCAGATATTTTAAAATTGGTAGAAGTCTTACATACAGAAAGTATATGTATGATTAAGTTTAGATGATGATCACAACAATTACTGTATGTTATGATAAAACAATAAAGGAGAAAAATAATATAGGCATCGTTCGCAGTGCGATTACTTGTGAAACTGAAACCAAATTACATAAAAAATATAAATCAAATAGAATCATAATCGGTGATATCACAAAAGCAAACGAAAGTCGTATAGACACACATACATTTAGGGGTGGCCAAACTGGGTTTTGAATTTGGATTTACGGGTTTTGGATTGGGTTTGGATTGTTTGGATCAAGAATTATTGTACCAAATTCAATCCAATCGCAATTTGGATTTGGTTTCTTGGGTTTTAGATTTGGTTCAAGTTATTTGGATAAAAAAAAATTGAACCAAAGTAGACTTGAATAGAATTCTAATTAGATCATTTAGATTTTAGAATTTATTTTGAATTATAAAAAAAATTATAATAACATATATAACAAATTCTTAAGGAAAATTTATTAAATAAACTAATTTCATAAAACTCCAAAATAATTTTTATTTATGCAATTTTAAATTTATATTAAATTATTTATATATATATATATGTAACTTTACATATAATAAAAAGTTAATAATATACTACTTTTTTTGTAGGTAAGTTTACATATAATTACAAAATAAATATTAAACTACTACTTTTAATGTAGTTAATTTTACATTTATATTAAGTTATATATATATGTATATGTTTAAAAACATTTGGATTTTATTTGGGTTTTTCAGTTATCTGAAGACCAATCCTAATAATCCAAATCCAAATTCATATTTATTATTCGATCCAAATGGGTTTTATGTAAATCAAAATCCAAACAAATCCGGATTTTTTGGATTGGATTGGATTGGTTTGGTTTGGATTTGGACAACCAAATTGGCAACCCCTACATACATTGATAATATATGTACCATAATTTTACCGGTTAGAATAAAAAAAACCTCGCGTAGCGAGGCTTCTCTCCTAGTTAATAATAATAAACTATAGTAACTATTATCATGCATACTATTCATAGTGCAGCAGAAGTCTTTTGATCATCGCTAGTAGTTGCCTAAATTGCTTCTAACTGGTTAATTGATACCTTTTGATTCAACAAAGACAATCTTCGTTGTTAATAAATACATGTACCAGATACAACACACATAAGCTTAATAAGATACACATTACACTAATATAAGCAATTAAAAAATAGCACCAATGTTGGCACAAGAGGAAACAAAAGTGTCAAAAGATGCTATTTTTAAGTCCTTTTGTTCAATTCTCAAAAGGAACTAGTTTAAGTTTTGTATTAGAAAAAACTCAACACTCGTGTAGTTATGATTGTTGGATTAAGATAATCTTATTAGCTCTCTCTTACAGCTTCCAAAAGACACTAGTCGTAGTGTAAAAGTAGACACATACCTCTATTCATATAACCAAACTCCAAATGCACATTATAATACAGCAGAAAGCTTAAACTTTAAAACAAGAAGAAAGAAATGAAAAAAATGGGTCACTTTTGTCGGCCAATTGTCATCATCTTTACATAACCAAACACCTAAGCAGCTTCTGATATATAATCATCTCTCTCTTCTTCTTCTTCTCTCTCACATTGATCTATTCTCTGACACGTACGGTTTTAAGATGAGGTCAAGTGTTTGTTGCAGACAAATATGCATGTTCTTGGCTATTTTCTCACTTCTTTTACTTGTATCAGAAGCTTCAAGATTCCCTCAGGTTCACTGGGAACAAATGCTACCAAAGAAGCTTCCAATACCTTCTTCTGCTCCTTCTAGAGGCACCAATTCTATCAGCAAATCCTCTTCTACTTCTTCTCTAAATACAAATTCCTTACAAAGCTCCTTCTCATCTAATGGAAAAGTTTAACTTGTAATCTCTTTGTGGATCATTTTCACTTTGCTGACTTATAATGGAGAGGGAGAAACAAGAAGAGGAGCTATTACAGGATCTTGCAATAGACTGATAGAGTCACGTTAGAGCTTTTATTGGAGATTGTTCTCATCAAGAAGAGAAGGTGACAAAGATAAGTTCTTGTTCGTTGATCTACTATACATCTTCTTCTTCTTTCTGATTTTATTAATTGTTCACTGGAAACTGCAGAAGCATAGAGTATATATGTATATCATCTTAATTGTTATTATTCCTTGTAATTGATCTCTAGATATTTTATAAAGACTCTATTAGCTTTCAGAATTAACAATGAGAATTCCGCTATTCAATGAGCTGTACAATCGAGTTTATTGGTATACAAGAACCAGTCAGTATATGGTTTGACTTAACCAGCTCTCTAGATAACCGAATTAAACAAAATCTAATAGTCCATTTCAAGGTGGGTTGAAAATGTAGCGACTGGTTATTATGGAAAGAAGATTCTTGACCTGAGTTTGGATGTAATGCCTTAGTGAAACCATTATTATGAGAGTTGACACGTTCGTTAAATCAGCTTCGAGTTGCTCCCTAACGACATGAAAATCCATGTCAACTGTTAGAGTAAGAGAGACGTTACCCTTGCTTTACCAATACTGCAGAAGGAAGAGTGGAAAGGCCTTGAGACCCAAGGACACTTGAGAAGCATCTGCATCAAGCCGTTGCAGCAACTTGCAGTAGGAAAGGTACACGTCACACAAGAAAACAAGCATGTGCAGTTGAGTCCTTTTGTAGTTATCTATCTTTTTGGATCATCTTGTTGAAGGAGAGAGTTTGTTGAGAGAACTTGTAAGTCTCGGATCTTTGGTTAATAACTTGTATATTTTCATTGATCTTGAGAGAGTTACAATTTCTTGTTCTATCGTGTTACTAAAATACCTCATTTGTCTATCAAATTGGCATCAAAGCCTGTTTCGAGCCATACATCCACATTTCTTCCGCAACAGTGAACAAAGAAGGTTAAGAATCGAGTGGATCCGTTAAGTCGGAGCTAGAGATCTCACTGGAAGAGTTGCAGATTCAGATGAAGGAGGTAAAAAAGCAGCTGCAAAGGTTAAACGCGTTGGAGAGGATCAAGCAGATGTTGGGAAGCACCGTTGCCCCATCGCCACCAAACGCGCTAACCTCTATAACAGCTCAAGCCGGAATGACCTTCGATGGCACAGTGATACCACATAGAGAAGGAAAAGGGATACTGGGAGAGACACCTCCTCTGTTTGGCAACGCAAGTCGAGAACTTGGGTACAGTCCGGCTTCACAACCGCCGTGGACTTACCCCGACGATCGTCGCGCATCACCAATGGGGAGGCTTGAGCTTCCCGTCTTCAACAGAGAGCAAGCCCAGGATTGGATTGCTCGAGTGGAGCAGTTCTTTGAGTTGGGAGAAATGACCGATGGTCAGAAGCTCCCGGAGGTGAGGGTGTGTTTCAAAGGTGAAGCCTTGAACTGGTACAAATGGGAGAAAGACCGGAGACCATTTGTGAGTTGGGGTTAGTTGAAGCAGAGGCCAATCGAAGATTTTGTCGGCGACGATGAGTTGAGTGTGGGTCAGCGCTTGTTGACGCTGCATCAAAAAGGAACGGTGAAAGATTATTGTAGGGATTTCATTGCGCTGACGACGAACGCACCGGAGGTGCCAGAGTTTATCCTGGAGTGGACGTTCATGAACGTGCTACAACCTCAGATTCGGACGAAGGCTCGACTTTTACCCTCCAAAATCTCACCCAGACGATGAACAAGGCTAAGAAAGTAGTCGGGATGACCGGCGTGGTGGCGCAGGCGCCGCGTTACCAGGGCGGTGAGGCTAACGGAGGAGGGCGTGTGGGCTCGAACAAACCGTCTGGCCCATTAACTAAACCTTTAGTAAGCCTAGCAGCTGTTAAGCCCACGACAACTTTTGGTAACAACAAAGGGGGCAATACGCAACATTTCGATAATAGAAACCCTAATCACTCGGATCGAGTGAAGCCACCATTTCACAAACTCACAGCAGCGGAAGTTGAGTGGCGAAAGGCGAACGGTCTCTGTTTCCAGTGTGACGAAAAAGGGCACTCTCGTTCACATTGTACTCAGAAGGAGTTTTTAGTGCTAATCGTTCAGGACGACGATAGTGAGATAGAATGGGTGGAGGAGGAAGAAGAAGAGAACGCCAAGGTAAATCGTGGAGTCGCCGAAGTCGCCTCGAACCGTCAAGTTGTGTGGAGCGATCCGTGGCGAGCCAGTGGTGGTCATGATTGACAGTGGAGCTTCACACAATTTCATCTCTGAGAAATTGGTGGCTCGACTAGGTCTGACCCCGACGGACATCCCCGGTTACGGAGTGTTGACTAGTGGTGGGATCACAGTCTAAGGTCGAGGGGTTTGCAAGGACGTGGAGTTATGTTTGCAAGACCTGGTGACAGTGGCTCTTTTCTTACCACTAGAGCTGGGAAGTGTAGACGTAATCCTAGGGATACAATGGTTGGGGAGACAAGGAGGTGGAGTTGAGAGGTGATCCCAGCCTCTACTGCCCACCGATAACGATGAAAGGGCTCTGGAAAGCCCTGGATAGGGAAGGCCAAGAGGTAATCGTCGAATATGAAGGACTACAGACGCAGGGTCAAGGGAAGGAAAGGCCAGTACCTGAAGCTCTGCAAGGTGTGATCTCTTAGTTTGCCAGTGTCTTCGAGGAACCTCAAGGATTACCTCCTTGCAGGGGTAAAGAGCACGCCATTGCAGGAGCATCGCCAGTGAGTGTAAGGCCTTTTCGCTATCCACAGGTGCAAAGAGAAGAACTGGAGAAACAAGTAGTTGCGATGCTAGCAGCAGACATCATTAAGGAAAGCCCCAGCCCCTTTTCGAGTCCGGTTCTTCTGGTCAGGAAGAAGGACGGAAGCTGGAGGTTTTGCGTGGACGACAGGACGCTCAACAATGTCACCATAGGGGACAGTTACCCAATCCCTATGATTGACCAACTGCTAGATGAGCTGCATGGGGCAATTGTATTCTCGAAGCTGGACCTGCGAACAGGTTACCATCAGATCAGGGTTAAAGCGGAGAATGTGCCTAAGACCGCCTTTAGGACACACGATGGCCATTACGAGTTCTTTAGGATCAGGGTCAGGGTCACCAACGCACCGGCTACATTCCAGTCATTGATGAATGATGTGTTCAGGCAGTTTTTGCGCAGGTTTGTCCTTGTCTTCTTTGACGATATCCTTATACACAGCAAGACTGAGACAGATCATAAGGCGCATGTGAGGTTAGTGCTACAAGCTTTAGCTGATCACCAGCCGTATGCTAACGCCAAGAAGTGTGAATTCGGGAAGTCAGAAGTTGAGTACTTGGGGCACGTGATATCAGTAAGAGGAGTAGTAGCAGATCCTACTAAGGTTAAGGCTATGGTGGACTGGCCTGCACCAACGATTGTCAAGGCTCTGAGGGATTTCTTAGGGTTGACAGGGTATTACAAAAAGTTTGTACAAGGTTATGGTGGGATTGCAAGACCTTTAACAGCTCTTCTGAAGAAGGATTAGTTCAAATGGTCACCTACGGATGAAGCAGCATTTCAGACTCTGAAGACTGCCATTTCTACTGTACCTGTACTGGCACTTCTCCAAGCAGTTTGTGGTAGAGCCAGAAGCCTCAAGGATTGGATTGGGAGCAGTGATGATGCAGCAGCAACAACCCATAGCCTACTTCAGTCAAGCTCTTACAGATAGACAGAAGCTCAAGTCGGTGTATGAGAGGGAACTAATGGCAGTGGTATTTGCCATTCAGAAATGGCGACACTATTTGTTAGGAAGAAAGTTTTTGGTCAGGACAGATCAGAGAAGCCTCAAGTTTCTGTTGGAACATGGGAAGATTAATCTATAGTATCAAAAGTGGCTAAGCAAAATCATGGACTTCGACTTTGAGATCCAGTACAAGCCTGGACTAGAAAACAAGGCTGCGGATGCATTTTCCATAGTAGAGACACATCAGCTCTTAGCCCTGTCCATGCCAGTTTGCCATTCAAATGACTGAGTTTGAATCAGAAGTAGACAAGGATGAAGAGCTTAGTCAGCTTAAGGAGGCAGTGCTAGCTAACCCTGGGGATCACCCTGACTACTCTATAGTCCAGGGACGGCTACTCAGGAAAGGCAGGTTGGTCATTCCTCATACTTCTAAACTGATCAGCCTCATATTGAAAGAGTTTCACGATGGGAAGATGGGAGGACATGGGGGAGTAGTGAAGACATAGAAAGGAATCAGTGTTGTCTTCTTCTGGAAGGGTACGATGGCTGAAATACGAAGTTATGTGGCTGCATGTCAGGTCTGTCAGCGTCACAAGTACTCAATACTATCACCAGCTGGCCTTCTACAACCTCTGCCCATTCCAAAGTAAGTATGGGAGGATATCTCCATGGATTTTGTGGAGGGATTACCTAAGTCAGAGAGTTTTGATGTGGTAATGGTGGTAGTGGACAGGCTAACCAAGTATGCCCACTTCATCAAGATGAGTTACCCATATGAAGCAGCGGAGGTGGCTCTGATTTTCATCAAAGAAGTGGTCAGGCTACATGGTTACCCAAGAACTATTGTGTCAGACAGAGACAAGACCTTCACAGGGAAGTTCTGGGGAAAGCTGTTTCGCCTAACTGGTACTCACCTTTGCTTTAGCATTGCGTACCACCCTCAGAGTGATGGTCAGACAGAGGTCACTAACAGGGGAATGGAGACTTATCTCATGTGTTTCTGCAATGAGAAACCCAAGAAATGGAGAAGTTACCTAGCTTGGGCTGAGCTGAGTTACATCACATCCTACCATACTGCCATCAGAATGACACCCTTCAAGGCTGTGTATGGGAGAGATCCACCCACCCTTCTCCAGTTTGAAAGAGGGTCAACTGACAATGCGGGTCAACTAATTGAGAAAGATGAGATGATAAACATACTGCAGCAACAATTGTTGAAGACGCAGCAGTTGATGAAGCAGCAAGCAGATAATCATCGCAGAGAGGTTGAATTCACAGTAGGAGATATGGTCTTCCTCAAGATAAGGCCTTACATGCAAAAGACATAGGCCAGAAGAGCCAACGAGAAATTGGCAGCAAGATACTATGGACCTTAGGAAGTAGAAGCCAGAGTTAGACCAGTCGCTTGCAAACTGAAGCTTCCACCAACGGTCAAGATTCACCATACCTTTCACGTGTCACAACTCAAGGCAGCGCTAGGAAGTGCCTTGGTGCCTGTAACCATACCACATCACTTGAATGAAGAAGGTATTTTAGAGGCTGAACCGGAGTTTGTGTTGGAAAACAGAGTGAACAGAGAAACTGGACAAGAGGAAGTTCTAATTCAATGGAGGGGTCTCCCAGAAGAGGATTGCACATGGGAATGGAAGAAAGTGATCAAGGGTCAGTTTCCACACTTCAACCTTGAGGACAAGGTTAATCTAAAAGGAGCGGGTAAGGTTAATCAAGGGTAATTTTTCATTGATCTTGAGAGAGTTACAATTTCTTGTTTTATCGTGTTACCAAAATACATCATTTGTCTATCATCAACATGCTTTGTCCTTTGTGAAAACCCGGATTTGAGAATGTGGGGAGCTGCTGTTAAATCACACAGCAATAGGAGCCTTTGGAATGTTCAGTTTTGGAAGAAGTTAAACCAGCCATTTGAAGTTTACAAACTGCAGATGTCATTGATCTGTATTCTGCCTCTGCATAGGTGCAACACAAAGTTGCCTTCCATGAAACAAGAGAGGTTCCAATAAAGAAACAAAAGCCTGTGACAGAACAGAACAAATGAACATGTATCCCATTCTGAGTCAGTGAAGCCATTGATGTGGAAACCAAAATCGGCAGCGAAGTAAAGGCCTTCAAAACCCTTCAAAAGTGATGTGTAACGAGGTTCTCTTAGAAATGCTAAAAACTGACTCAAATGATGCACATCAAACTATATGGTCTATTAAGAGTAGGGTAAATCAATTTATCAGCTGTTTATCCACTCTTTTTCTGTGTCTCCCTGAATCACGAAGAAGAGTACATTCATCAGCTGGAAGCTTGAGGTTAGGCTTCATTGGCACAGAGGATAGCATGCATCCGAGGATACCTGCACCATCAAGCAACTCAAGACCTACTTTCTTTGACAAACATAACTGCATCAAGAAGATCGAGCAATCTCAAGACCTAGAAAGTATGATCAGTTTAAAATAGCCTGGAAGAGCAGCCTTCGAAGCATATACAACAACATCATAATTACATCCGATTACCATTGCCAAAAGATCACAATTCAAATAGCAAAAGATTACAATTGCCATCTGATTACCATTTTATAAAATTGATTATTTCTTCAATACAAGAGAAGCATAGAAAGCCCAAAACCATTATGACAGTTCAACTGTGACAAACGATCAATAGTTGAGGCTAAACAGAATCAACCAAATTAGACCGCAAAATCCTTTGAACAGGCAGAAACATTGTCCATACGATATCTCGAAAACTCAGAGGATAAAATTCCCTGGCAACTTTTCCACCTGTTGCTTTTCAGCCTCACTCCTTATTCTTTTTCATTTATTGAACTACATTTTCTAAAATCACAAGTCCTGCATAAAAGTGGTAAACCAGAGAAAAGTCGGAAAAAAAACTTGTGAACATTTGGGATTATGATTGATGGGGAGCAAAATAAATGTTAAGAAGAAGAAAGCTTACTGGACGAGTATAATTTGTCCATTAGATAACAATACCCTACACAAAAGATTCAGACTAATCAGTTCTGCAAATTCATTCGCCAATGCCAAAAAATATGATATCTATTTAAATTAATGGCTCAAAATTTTTGATGCAGCACATCTTTGACAGTCTTTTAAGTAGAAAATGATAATTGCTTTGATGCTGCTATTCACATGAAAGAAATATAGGAACTGCAAACCTCAGAAGGATTAAATTTTGCTCCAAGATTGCTGAGCTTTGCATGGGATTCAGCGTAATCCTTGAAGAATGCCTCCTGATCTACAGCATACTTCTCTGCGTAGACCTGCAATTGCGTTGCAGTTTCAGTTTTAAAGGCAAATACTCACAAGTTTCTTCGCATTGATATATGTTTCAAATCTAGTGTTTTACCTTGAAAGAAGAATCCTCAAAGAGGGCAGCATCAGTAGGTAGGACAAGAAGATCTTCATCTCTCTTTTCCTTGATTTCCTGTTATATAATAATTGTATTAATAGACATCAAGAAAAAGGGAAGAAGACTTTCATTGTAAAGTGCGAAGGAAAGAGTTATGTTCTGAAATACAACTTTGAAGTAAGAATTGTCAAAATTCAACCACTGCGGTGTCCATGACTGTCCTCCTGGTGACCCTGGTCCCTCTTTCTATAATACAAAACACATAGTCAGATGTAAAAATTCGTAGTGTTCTATTCCATTAACTCTTAGCAGTCCCAAATATGACAACTTGAACCAACAATACATTATCGACTGGAGAGGACATATTACCGTATATTTGGTCTCTGCCTTTCCCCAACCACTACGTTCTGGCCTAGATCGTCCTAAGGTGTGGGCACCCGATAATGCAACTATATCCTGCACTTACAAAATCTTACGCATAATGATCATGTACATATTGGTCTTCCTTAGCAACTGCAATCAGGAAGATTCGTAAATATATGAAAATTCAACTGCAATCACCTTGTCATCTAGTCCCATTCTGTAGAAAACTTCTCTGAGATGATTAGCGGGTGAAGGAGGGCCAGCGTCTATCAAACATACGAACAAATTACTAAACTTTTGCATCAACAAAGATTAGAGATAGAGAAAAGAGAGGAAAGAGACCCATACCAGGGAGCCTTCCTTCTTCAGGACATTCATTAGGACCAGAGATATCAACTCTTCCATATTTCATTGGTATTTTGGGTCCTCCAGCTTCCTGAATTATTCAAAAGTTTAGTAATTAGTTTTCATGACCAGTAATGTAAGAAAGTATGTTTTGAGAAATGACCTCTATAGCAGTAGCACTAGCCAATTGGAATAAATCAGCATAAGTAATCCCAGAGTATTTTTCTTTGATGTGGTCAATCAGTTTCAAAGCATTTACAAGACCTGAAAGGAAAACAAAGCCTATGGTTACTTAAACAAACAAGTAAAAGAGGCAACTATTATGGTAAGAGAGTGTGACATTACCAGCATTAGCAGCATGCTTAAGCTCAATCTCGAATCTCAAACTCCCATTAGCTCCACCTCTTTGAGGCCATTCCTTGATGTTCTTGTTGTACGTCCCAGCATCATGCCAACCCAAACGAACCTGTGATAACAAACAACAACATACAAGTTTCAGGTTTTACAAAAGAATTAGAGAACAAATTAACCAGTCAATGTGCAAAATTGGATATGAAGGGTGAAAAAAGGGACCAAAATTGGATGGCAAAACTTGGTGTTGAGAAGCTCTTTGATATCTTCTCTAGCATTCTTCAACTGATCAGGATCCGAAGCAGAGCATTTAGTAGGGGTGGTGGAGCTAAAGCTCCGATTAAAGAAAGCAACTTTATCATGTTTCTTCTAAAAGCAAAAAGATAAGAGAAAACCCAGGTCAGATTTTACCAGAAGAAAAAAAAACCAAAGAAGAGAGGGAAATGAAGGACCTGAGAAGGAGAAGAGACGAGAGATCTGGAGAAGGAGAGAGACGAAGTGGACAAGGAAAGAGCGAGTGTGGGTCTGGCGGTGGAGAGGAGGAGACGACAAGTAGTTGCACTTCGGAGAGAAAACATGGTGGTGGTCGGAGAAGAGAGTAGAGAAAGACGATCTGCCATGTGAAGAAGAGATGATTAGCTTTTAAGAATCGGAAGTGATTAAACAACGGTAATGGTTACGGCATCGACTTACCTTACCTAATCAAGGGTTTTATTTTCTTGCCCTTTACCTCTAACCAAAAGACAAAATGCATTTCCCACTAGAAGCATTGTTTTATAAGATAATTACTCAACAACCTTTTTAATACACACTCAAACAACTTTTTATTTTTTAACTCAAAAGTTTGAGTTCAAACATGTTATAAATTTTTTTTTAAAATATCTTCACTCCGTTTAATAACGAAAATGTCATTGTTCTTTGAGAAAGAAAAAAAACTAATATAAAACAGGAAAAAAACACCTATTAATTTCAATTGTTCGTCTTTTTCGTCCTCTTTCTAGCGACTGAAATCGCAATTTCTTCTCCGACGAAGATTCATTGTTTTTGACTGTAAGATTCGAAACAAATCTTGAGCTATCTTTCTCTCTATCAATCACGAGTGTTTTGGGTTCGGATTTAGTGATTTATGAACATGAATATGGTCGGCTTCAAGTTTCGAAATTCCGGCGAAAGAAAGTTTCATCGAGTGGTGGGGTTTCGTATTCGTGCATTGTAGAGAGGTAATCACTTGATTCTAACCAATTTCGTTTGGGTTTGTTGAAGTTTTGTAAAATCATGTTCTAATCCAGATCTGGATTTTTCTCAAATCTGGATTCAAAATCGTGTTTTGGTCCAAATTTCGACGTTATGGTAGACTTGTTTCTATGAGATACATACGTTATGGTAGAATTGTAATAAACGTTATGGTATACTTGTTTCCATGAGATGCAGATGTTATGGTAGACTTTTTGCAAAGAGATACAAACATTATGGTAGACTTTTTGGCTAGTAAGGATTGTGTTTCAGTATAAGATGTTCTAATCTCCATGAATTTCTTTACAGGTATTCTTTGTACGTGCAATGCGTAACCGTAACCGCATGAAGAGTGTAGAGAACATCCAAAAGATCATGAAGATGGTCTTACACCATTGTTTCTTTGTTCTATTTAGGTAGTATTTGGCTGATCTTTTTATTGTTGAACAAGCTTATTCTCCTATGCGACCTCATGGTTATGTAGCATCAAGTCCTCAACCTCACCCGTATATATGGTAGGTGAGTCCTTAGTGGTAGATTTATTTTTGTGTAATGGTAGATTTATTATGTTCAATGGTGGATTTTCGACTATAAAGCTGCTAATGAATGAGATCTTTTTTTGCTAGCTAGGATTGTGTTTTAGTCTAAGATGTTCTAATTCTCCATGAATTTCTTTATATGTATTCTTTATGCAGTGTACTGCGTAACCGCATGAGGAGTGTAAAGAACATCCAAAAGATCATGAAGATTGTTGATGCTTCATAGCTAAGAACATTTCAAAGGAAAGCTGAAAACTCCTGTGGACTTTGGCATAAAACAAGAAGTGTAATAATTCACATAAAGATGTAATCTCACTAGAGAAGTGAATGAAGCTTCACTTTGAACGAATCTCTCTTTCAAATGGCTATAAGACCTAATAGTTTCAATGTTTATGATTTTATGGTAGACAATTTGGTAAAGGGCAAATATTGTAGATTTATTTTTCTTAATGGTGGTAGATTTATTCTTTGTTCAATAGTAGATTTGTATTCTTTAATGGTAGATTTATGTAAGTGTGATATTATTCTGTGTTTTAATTTGGATGAGATGTATTTTCGTTTGATGGTATATGAGTGATGGTATCTTTCTTATATATAAGGTTAAAATGATTCCACAGAACTACCAACATGGCGATTTTGGTATGTATGTGTTGAAATATAATGAGTGTTTAACTCCTGGGCATAATATGAAAGACTTGTGTGATTCCAATATGCATGTTATTCGCCTCAAACATGCAATTGATATCATGGATTAGTTACCACGTGATGAGATTGTTCAGTTATCATATTCAAACCCTTGTGATGGATCCGGTGATTGGGCTCCTTTATAGACAGATTCACGTTTTGTAAAGCGAGATACACTGTTACGATAGATTTATTTTTATGAGACACATACATTATGATTTGTAATATACGTTATGGTAGATTTGTTTCTATAAGATACATATGTTATGGTAGACTTTTTGCAAAGAGATTCAAACATTATGGTAGACTTGTAGTTCTGCTGCAGGTTTTTTCGTGCAAATTTGTTCTCTGTTAAGGGTAAAACCGACATTTTGTGTTGCATGCAAATAAGTCTACCACCTACCAAATAAGTCTACCACAACTATAGATTCGAAAACATGAAACAAGTCTACCACCAAGCACGACAAGTCTACCGCTATCCCAATAAGTCGACCAAATGTCTAACTGTTGAAGGGGCAAAAATGACATTTTCCATTATCTGAAAAACAAGTCTACCCCCGAACATAACAAATATACTGTAACTATGTTGGAAGAGATGTCTGATAACAAGTATACCATCAGTCAACTTAGGCAAACAAATCTACCACTACAATCGCTCCCAACCAATAAGTCTACCATTGTTGATCCTAAAAAAAATAAGTCTACCAATCGACGGTTGGTTTAGTAAACTGAAAAGATTGAATAAGTCTATCGCCCATTATAACTCTGCCACTACTACATTAAGTCTACCACAAGTATCCACCTTTATATATCTACCACTGCTACAAATAAGTCTACTGGTAATTATAACTCTACCGCCATTACAATAAGTCTACCATTATTATCCAGAATTTTAAATCTACCGTAGTTATCAATAAGCCTACCCGTCTAAATAAAATCTAACACTGAATAAAACAAATCTACCGTTCAAAATAAGTGTACCGAGATAAATTTACCGTTCAATTAATAAGTCTACCGCTCAAACACAAGTCTACCATTGGTGATCTTAAATCTACCGCTCAAAATATAAGTCTATCGTTCGAAAATAAATCTACCACTGTATGTGACTCAATAAGTCTACCGTTCAAATATAAATCTATCGCTCACCAAATAAGTCTACTGACTCCCAAATAAGTCTACCAAATCGATTATAAATCTACCATCGTTGAGCGGTAGACTTTTTATTTTTAGGCGGGAGTTCTCGCCTACGTGTCCTGGTTTATTAATGGCAGTTTCGTAAATATGTTTTCTGTTATCAAAGTAAAAAGAGTAAAACGGATTCGAAAATAGCCTCAGTAATTAAAATCTAAAAAGATTGTTTGAGGCAACACCAAATCTAAAAAGATTGTTTAAGTCAACACCAATATGAATGTAAGGGCTATGGGCATGTCAGAACCGAATGTCCTACTGTCAAGGGAAGAAATATGACGTGTGTTGGGTGCAAAGGAATGGGACATACTCACCTGTAGTGTGTTGATGATCGGAAGAGGAGACGAGAGAGATTTATTCTTGCTGAATCAGATTCAGTAGAAACGAGTGAAGATGAAGAGGAGTTGAACAACCTTGTTGCGACCATTGAAATTATTGAAGAAGAAGGTGACAGCTCTGATTCTGAATCTGATGAGGAACATGATGATGATCTTGCGGAAACCTACAGGGAAGTGCGTGAAATGCTAATCAGACTTGGACAAGAGAACTCAGCATTGATCAAGGAGAAACAACGTCTCGAAGCAGTGTCCGAAGCACTCAAAATCGAATTAGTTGCAGAAAAGAAGCTTGGACATGAGAGTGTAGTGCTCATGAAGGAGAAATTTGTGCTTGCTACTAAAGTGGATATGCTAGAAAAGGAACTACACTCAGAGAGAGAAACCTCAAGTCAACTTCAATCACAACTCGACCTACATCACAAGAAGATCCACATGTTCACCGGCACCAAGCAGTTGAACAAGATATTATCTTATGGACGAACGGAGAAGTCATATAGTGGACTAGGGTACACTGGACGAGATAAACCAGAAAATGAGGGAATCAAGTTCGTGTCTGCAAGAGTTTCTCAGCCAGCAAACTACATACTCAAGAAGAAGATCATGAAGAAAAATGGATGTTACTTCTGTGGGAAGCTTGGCCACATAAAGGCTGTTTGTTACAAGTTTTGGGGTAAAGTGAAGGAGCTAAGATATCAAGGAAAATTCACATGGAATGGGGTTCGAAACCAGATATGGGTGAAGAAGACTGATCTGAAGCAGAATGCTACGAGGAGTGGTTCAACCAGTACTTCAGGTCTCAGATTTTGTTGCAACATGGCGATTCTATCAGAAGAACAAAAGGACACTGGTCCATGGTACTTTGATAGTGGATGTTCACGGCACATGACGGGTACCATGAGTAACCTGCAGACGTTCGACACAATCAACAAAGGGACAGTCACATTCGGTGATGGTAGTCATGGAGCAGTTCAAGTTAAGGGAAAAACTTGTGAATCAAGATTACCTCAACTAATGAATGTTTACTTAGTGCAGGGGTTGAAAACTAATCTTATCAGGGTGAGCCAATTGTTGATGAAGGACTGACTGTAAGCTTCACAAGCATAGACTTTAAAGTTGTTGATAAGTATGGTACAACCACCTTGAGAGGAGTTCGATCAGGTGACAACTGCTACAGGTGGAAAGACTCAGCAAAGTGTTAATTTCAGGGGAGAAGATGATCTTTCTTCTCGGCATCAATGGCTTGGAAATATGAACACTAGAAGTCATGTGACGTGTGTCAACCAGGACATGCTACAAGGTGTGTCTCAATTCAAGGGAGGAGACCAACCAGAGGTTAACAAGGTACATGAAGATTCTGCTTCAGACGAGCAACCTGAATCAGATGGATATTTTGCTACAAGAAGGCAGTCCATATCAGATCAAACAACAGGGTCACGGGTACCTCGAGATCATTCAGTAACCTACAACATTGGAGGTGTGAATGAAGGGAGGAAAATTCGAGGAATCAAGAAGGTTTGTCAAGATCCGGAGCACCTTGCATTTGTATGTCTTGTTTGTGTCTTGGAACCAGAAAATCACGTTGAGACTCTTGAGGATGAGCCTTGGATCCGAACCAATGGATGGGAGCTTGTACTTCGATTAGAAGAAGTAAATGTTATGGAAACTAGGTGGGTACCCAAGACTGAGTGGTGATGTGGTTCGAAGCAAAGCAGGATTGATAGTCAAAGGCAATTCGAACATTGAAGGAGCTAATTGTTTAGATATTCTTTCGACTATAGCAGAACTCAAAGCCACACGGTTCTCCATAGGGATGGCATCAATCTTAAGCTGCAAAGTATGTCAGATGAAAGTCAAGAGCACAGTTCTAGAGGTTATCATACATCATGAAGCATCGCACAGTCTGAAGCAGTTGTCAGGTCTGTAGCATAAGAGGCTAACATATTTTCTAGTGGAACTAGGTTGTTCGAGAGGAAATACGGATAAAACTCTCTTCATCTTGAGTTTAGAAGGAGAGACTTTTATAGTGAAGGTTTATGTGAACAACCTCATCATTGAAGGTACATCTCAAATCCATGTAGTGAGTTTTGTAAGGAGTATGGTGCAAGAATTTGATATGAGCATGGTAGGCGAGTTGAAGTACATTCTGGGTTTGGACTTTACTCAATGCAAGGAAGTTGAGACTCCTATGAGTACTACGGCTAAGCTATCTCATGACGATGAAGAGAATGATGTGAATGTCAAGCTATACATATGCATGATCGGGAACTTCATGTACCTCACTAGGAGTAGGCCGGATTTGTGTATGAGTATAGGAAAGTGTGAAATATACTCAGCCAAGCTGAAGCAGTCGCATATTGAAGTAGTCAAGAGAGCAATCATATATGTTCGAGATACTGTTGATATGGGAATATGGTACTGAAAAGGTTCGAACAAGAGGCTTGTGAGCTATTGTGGTTCTGACCGCACATGGAAAATGGATGATCGAGAGAGTACAAGTGGAAGTTATTTCTACCTTGGAAACAATTTGATCTCATGGATGAGTAGGGAGCAGAACTCTGCATCACCTTCTGCAGCTGAAGCAGAATGTGTAGTCTTTGGAAAGTGTTGTAATCAACTCCTATGGATGGAGCAGATGTCAACAGACTATGGAATGGATATCACTGTTGGTTAATTGCAACAACGAGAATATGTTAAACAAATTAGAGAATCTGGTGCATCGCTCAAGAACAAGACATATCAACGTTCAACACCACTATAGTCATGAAGAGGTGGAGGAAAAACAGGTAGTGGTTAAACACATTAGTACTGATTTGCAATTGGCTGATTTACTCTCAAAACCATTGGACTTTAATTGTTTTGCCACTCTAAGAAACTTAATTGGTGTTTGTGAAGTATGATGTGTTTTGTGAAGTGTGCAGAACTGATACAGGCACTGACTCAGGGTATACATAAGGCTTTGATTTTGTTTGGAGTCAGAAACATCAGTGGAAAAGAGCTGCCTATCATATCGTCTTACTTGAATGTTAGCACAACACGCACATGGAGAAGAGAACTAATGAGCTGAAGAGTGATTAACCATGAGACAGTTCTTGAGAAGTCAAGTGATGGAGTTGTCTCATATGTTAACAAATCAAGTAAAAAAAAGGGATCTCCAAAGCCAAATGCAACCTTGTCCATGCGGATTCCAGTGAGAAGTAGATGAGGCAAAACTCAAGATGTTCATAAAAAGAACGAAAAGCACATAAAGAATCCGATAGTAAGACAAGGTGAGTATTCAAATCAAAGAAACTCTATGTCTGAAGTATACCAGCTGCTCTCTCATGGTGACCGAAGGTTGAAAACTAACCAAGAGCAAGATAAAGATATGATAGTGTGAAAGCTAGCCACTGGAGTTAAAGATGACCAAGCGTTATGAATCTGGACGAGCTGAATGTATGCGTCTGAAGTACGGCCTGTGTTAGTTTGTGCTAATCACAACAAAGAAAAAGGTACATTTAAATTTGTGTTTAAAATGTTTTCAAAAGCAAATTGTTAAAGAAGTACATGTGTAGAATCACTGCTAGTTTACTTTCCCATCATGTCTTGTGATTAAATGTGGATGTGTTGGTTTTGATCTTAGTAGGTACTACTGATTTTTGTGTTGAAAGATATGTTGCAGTGAACTACAGGGAGTCAGATTTTTATTCCAAGTCATGAGAGATGCAAAAGGAGATTAGAAGGTGATAGAAGCTGCAACCAACAACATTGTGGGCTCTTTTGTCCGATGTCCTAAAACAAACCAGAAGTTGATATTGGTACCGTTACGAAGATAACAAAGCCAGCTTTACACAGATCAAAATGGATCTCGATTACGACATGGGTGTCAATAGTTATGGTTGTTTCTTTGGAGGAAAATATGCAAACAGAAACCTGCAAATTAGTGCGTGAGGAGCCAACTTCGAGGATATTTTATCGACAACTCAGAAAATAGTTTCGGTGGACCACCTTCAGGAGAGCGTATGGATGATCAAATGGAATCCGATGAGATTAATTTGTGGGGAAATGAATGGTGTCATACTGAACTTCAAAATCAACGGTGGGATTCGTAAGCTAACGGTTAGTTTGAGAATTATTGATGTCCACTCGAAGGCTATTTTGTTGATATTTTTGTGTGTCTTCTAACCCATCTATGCTTCAAGTATGCAGAGTTTGTAAAGGCTGATTTGGTTTTAGTTCCAGGGAGCATCATGTTTCTGTTTCTGCTGCGATCTCGAAAGAATTGTTTGTGCTATTGCGAGATGCTCCTGATTAATATTGGGTTGGCTTTCATGATTAGTTCTACAAGGGGTTAAAGTTGTTGGATTTCCTTATTCTGCAAACGAGTCTCTGAACAGCTGGTGTGCATTGTAATCTCAAGTTGGATTGATGTATCTATGTGGAAAGAGAAGCTGACTTCATACCTTAAGGCCACAAAGAAGGACGTTGGTTCAGAGGAGCAATCTAATTCAGAAGAGAAAACTGGTTTAGAAGACAAGATAGCAAAGTTTACTGCATGCCTCATTGTGTGAGTCTCTCGATGAAATTGCGTTGGTCCTTCACATGATTACCAAGGTTGTTCAGCATGTGTCAAAGTCGAAGCTAAGGCAGAAGCTAAGACTCTTCCCTATGTCAAGTCATATGTATCAGACTAAAAAGGTAAGTGTTCAATTCCCTATGTGCTAAGTGTATGTGTTTTTAACTTGTGTGCTCACAAGCAGGGGGAGATGAGTATGGATTTATGGGGGAGTATGTGTCTACAATTATGGGGGAGTATGTAACTAGTCTATATATCTACTCTTATGGGGGAGTATGTATTCAGTCTATGTATCTACTCTTATGGGGGAGTATGGTGTCTCTAAGGTGTTGTTGGTGATTCGGGTCATTAATAATAGAATTCTGAGGGAGCCTAGGAGCTGATATAAAATGCCTTGTTTAAGGGAGTTAGAATTTTAATTAGTCATGTTTAAAATTCTATTTCTGGTTACTGCTTGGGTTTGGTGTGGTTGTGATTGTGCAGGTGCTTGTGAGACACGCCAAGTTAAAAAGGGGGAGATTGAAGATGCAAGTATCTGAAGCAAGTTCCTGAAGCTGTACGAAGTACTTTAGGAAGTGATGCAGAGAAGATTACTCAAGACTTTTGGGACAAGGGCTTGAGGAGATGGGCTGGGCTGGACGTTTCAAGCAAATTGAGACGAGCCCAAGACGACAGATGGCTTGAAGACTTGCCTTATCACTTGAGAAAAATAAGGAAATAAGGAATATCTCCAAAAAGATATGAAGATCTTTGAGGAGTAGAGAGCAAGGCTAGGTTTAACCGACTTCCTATTTTGTATAAATAGAGGTGTTCGTGCAGTTGTGCAAGGTTGAACACTTTGGAGCTTATTTCTTAGTAAAGGGTTAGGGTTTATAAAAAACCTAGAATCAAAGGCTAAGGGGTAGATAGTGGTTTCTAGATCATGGATAGATCTTAGAAACGTGTGAGGGTAGGATCAACGTGGTGAGTGATACTTGTATGTATATTCAACAATTGATCTAGTAAATATTATTGGAAAAGAAACCTCGTGTGTTGTGTTCCCACTATCTATTCATATTTGAAGTAGTAGTGTTCATATCCTGCACTAGTTCTGGAATAATATATCTGAAGTAGTAGCTGTTACATTTTGAGATTGATCATACTTTCTATCGTCCAGTTGAATGAACGGTAAGAAAACATGTGATCTCGCTTTTTATTTGGTAGATTGAACACAAATAATCATGTAACGAATTTACTCTTAAATCCTAGCTAGGATCACTCCTAAAATTCATATGATAACGCATAGAGTTTTGAAAGGAGCTTCATTGGAGCTTTGAAGAGAGCTTTAAAAAGAGTTTCATATATTTGTGACCAAAAATAAGAAAGAGTTTCATATATAATTTCGCAAGAGCTTCATAGAAACTCTTGTTTTATTGTTGTAATGCATGAATTTTGGTATTGTGTTTAAGAACTTCTTTATTATGTTTTAGAAACCTTATGACTTATGGTTTTGTTTTAAACTCTATTATTTGAACTTGTTTTCTGTATGTTAAGACTATGTATTTTAAAGATTTTATAACTAAAAATAATACAGTTTAATGATGTCAACATAGTTTTTGACATTGTTAACATCAAACTAACATAGACATATTTTTGTCATTTCCATGACCCGTGGAGAGGTTGATCGGCTGTCTCGGGTAGAGTTAACCATTTCAAATTAACTTTGTAAATTTTCAACACTTTTCCTGACCTAACCTTTTTTACCGTTTAATTTGATTTAGACAAGCGTTGTTCACACATACAATGAAGATTGCGAATAAGCTACTACATTGAAAATAGACCAATCTACTTAAATGGTTAATTCTACTAATTTGTATTCCATTCAAATGGTAATATTTTGGAGGAATGTTTCATTCCACCGATTTTTCTTCCTCTAAAAGTGCAACCATTTGCACTCTTTATAATATGTAATTTCATAACTTAAAAGCAAATCAAAATCTTCATAAACCTTATATCTAATTTGAAGAAAAAAAAAGAAATAATAATAATGAAAAATTGATGAAGACATATAAAATTGATGATTTTATACCATCATGTTATGTTTTTCCTTTGATGAAGACAATTGTTTTTTTATAGATAATTTCCTTGGTTGTGCTTGGCTCCTAATCTCTTTTGTTTTTGTTTGACAAAATATTTTATTTTGTTTAAGCCCACGCTACAAAAAACAAAAATCATGTCCTAGAAGAAGTTAGAATACCATTTATCTGTTGGAAAATGTTCCTCTTCCTTTATGTTTTTACAATACTAATTTTGGGGAAAGCACTGGAGAAGAAAAAAGTTATGTAAGGCCAATGTGGAGGCTCATGCTTATTATCCTACAATTTTAGTTAAGTCGACTAGAAGTTGTTTCGGATTACGCCCCAGTTTTGTGTTTGATAATACTTTAAGATTTAGTTATTTCAAATTTGAGGTTTTTTGTTTAATGTTATATGTAATATTATTTCAATAATGTTTTTTTCATTCCAAATTGCCTTGCAAACCATTTTCTTCATTCTAAACAAGTTTTGTCTATCCGGTATATATATATATGTAATTATATATATAAATAATGTGAGCGAGTTAAAAACTTGATTGTTTTACAAAGCAGTAGGAACATTAGAATAAAAATGATGGGTAATCATGTTTTTAACAAATAAATGCGCAAAGAACTTTTTATTTCTGGCCAACGAATAACTCACTTTAAGCATTTCATATTGAATTTATCAAATCAAGCATTTGGGAATGAGTCTGTTAATACATTTATGAATTTTTTTTTTATTATGAAAATTTACCCAAAAAATATCGATTCTCTTCACTACATTCTTCTTGAACATTGTGATTAGTTCTGAAGACTCGTTAAATAGGAGTTTGTCACCAACTGAAGGAGAGATTAGATTAGAAGTTCAAAGTGAATAAAAGTTTGGTTTGACTATAAAAAAAAATTCAAATTGTAAATAATAAAACGCTTCAATGATAACTGATGTAATATGTTTTTTTTTCTCATTTTCGTGTACAAACTAAAAATTAGAATCATGGAGACATAAACTTCCCAACAATAAGCAATAAGCAGTGGGTTATATTATCCCTTTTGTTTTTGGTTTATGTTGTTGCACATCAATAACATAAATATTTCTCAAATCTAAGAAAACAATAGTTATTAACTTCCCATTTTCTTACGTTCTTCTCCTTCAGTTTTGGTTTTTATGAGATTTATTGTCCACGTTCGGGTATCCATTTTTGTTTTCTCATGTTCATTATAAATCCTTTTAATTGCTTGTATTCTGATGAAAGTTTGGCAATAGACAATTTATGCGTTTAATACTAAGAATCAAAGCAATGTTGTACTGTACACAATAACTCATCATCTCAAGTCTCAACTCAGACAACCTTTTCCCACCTCCGTGTAAGTTGTTGCCATCACCAAACTATTCAAAAATAATGGGAAAACTAAAAAATGGAAAAAATAAATGGTCAAAATGGACAACAACATAAATGAACCCATAGGTTTATAGTATAAACTCAGAGCCTATACAATATTCCTAAAGAGCGAAAATGTGTATAGCTTCTCGTCTTCTTTACTCGAAACCCCAATTAGCATTATGACTCTACTCTTCATATTAGCATTATTAACCCATTTGATATTTCTATCCATAATTAAAACCTCTAATCTCAATTTATAATGTGTCTCTTTCATAACCTCTATTGTTTTACCCTTTGAAGATCATATATTTGCCATAAACCTAATCTCCAGATTAGACGACCACGATAGCCATGTGGTCTTGAGCTCATTTAGTTTCACTATCTACTTAAAAATTAGTTTCAACTCTAGTGTCAACAACTCCTATTATTGATCACAATGTAAAAACCATATACTTTACGAAGTTTCCATTTAATTATATTTCCTTCCCGCCGCTTTAGAAATATTAAGCAAGGAAGCGACCAAGGAACAAACCTCATCTATATCATTGGCACTCTTCACGCCTCTTGCATTTCATGAACCTTACACCTCACCAGTTCTTCTTACCCCCATTACCATTAATTTTCTGTATTGGGACATTGTGACATAGTTAAAGAATGTTTGCGTTTTGTGACAAAATTATAATACACGGATTAGAGGTTTAGAACTGGAACTTGTGAATTTCAAATTGTAATATAAAATATATTGGAATATAAAATTAGAGATGACTGTATATGTATACAATGAATGACAAAATCAAGAAAGACCGTACAACATACCCGTATATAAGCTCTTAAAAAAGTTTTTTGAAACTTAGAGTCATCGAGTTGTCTTATCAGTTAAACATAAATCTGAAGGGATGACCATCAAAGATCCAAGATTGTCATGAAAGATGATAAATCCAGCTCAACACGCCATGAAAAAAAAAAAAACAGGACCATCTCCTTAAGACACAAGTTTAGGAACATTTTTGGTGAAAAGTTATACAACTTGCGCATACTTCATATCATTATAGGTGCTATAATCCACAAGCCCATATATGTCGAGGAAAAAAAGTTATGTGAGTGAAGCAACTAGGATGCCTATAAAATCCAACATAAACACCTTAATCATGAACCAGATCGTTTCCCTTATATAAACACTAAGTTACTAATACATCTATGAGAGGATTCTTTTAAACAATAGAATGTTTGACTCACCCCTACGGCCTCCAGAAACAACAGAAAATACTACATCTTCAGACCAGCGTCACTCATGTGATCCTAATCGCCCACAATTAGCAAATAACATCAGTTCAGAAAAATAAATCCGACATGAAAAGATGGAACCAACATCCATAAAATACTATATAGTAACCCTTACCTAAGGTCTTGCCAGAAATATCATACAAAGATAGAATCTGCATCAGAAACCTAAATATCATACAAAGATGTCTTCTTCATCAGAAGTTAGAGAAAATAAGTTAAACATCAATGTGTTTTACTAACCCGTAATCGACACCCAATAAAATCATATACATCCCCGTCCATGAATTGTATCATCTACATCACCAGGATATTCAAACTGCATCAATTTAAAGAATTTTGGTCACTGAAATACGCGATTATACAGTTTTGAGTCCCACCCACGGGCGCACCCACACTACCAACCTCACGAGGACAAACACCGGCCCCCGTCAGCCAACCTGGGACCACACTATCTCCACCAGCCCTCACACTGGCGTTCACACTTGGTTGCACGCTGGCAGTCTCAATGGCGCTCAAGCCGTCTTGAAGCGTCCGTGGATCACTCTCAGCCACATGCGAAACACTCTGAGCCGCACTCCCGGCAGATTCACTCACTGGTGCCCGCCACAATAACTACTGCAACATGTCTGTCACACGATCATCTCGTCACGTGGACTCCTCCTGCGGGCGCACCCGAACAACGAGCCAATCCAGCACCAGCTTGAGTACCAGCCCTGGCCCCACCAGCCCTCACACTGGCGCACCCACAAACACTCCCACTGGCACTCATACTAATACACTGACCCTCCTGATCCGTCTACGGATCTGTCGCAGTCTCAAACGTGGAACCATGAGACGCATTTCTAGCAGACTCACTCACTGGTCCCCGAACAGTAAAAAAAATGGAGAAAGAACAAAACTTGAATTACAAATTAAAACCACAAAATGATCAAAGGTGAAAAATCAAGTGACTAATCTCAGAAAACGAACATTAGATGACTGTCACTGAAAACAAATTCATCTCCGCGTAAACCTCATTGAATATCGCTGAAGAAGATGTGACGTTGAAAATCTTGATCTCGGCCATAGTTGATTCAAGCGAAGAGGTAGGTTAAGAAAATTTGAGTAGTGTGTAGTGGAGGAACGTGGTTCTATATATAGGATCAGCTGGCGGCGATTATGGAGCCATAAAGCCAATAGAAGATCGTGTTTAAGGCGTTAAGAGGGTGGGACTGAATTAAAGGGTCGGAAAAGTTAGTATTGTAATTTTAGAGGAGGTGAATCGTGTTATTGGTTTCGATTCTCTGTAACGGTATATGAGGATTTAAGAAGTCTTCCATGAAAGTTCTCGAACTGATTTGGTCTTTTGTCGAAGATGTGGTCACAATGCAGAGGAGAGAAAAAAAATCTATTGGGCTGGACAACAAAAAAACGTTTTTGATATTGGGCTTTGGTAAGAAAACCAATTTCAGAACGAAAATTATACATTTGTTGAACATTTGGTCCCAAGAAGAGGAGAGAAAAAGAAAGCTATTGGGCTAGACAAGGAAAACACATTTTTGATATTGGGCTTTATTTAAAATGTAAATTTGAAAACGAAAATTGTTGTATATATAATGACACGGTAAATTGATTAATCCATTCTTTAAAGGCAATAAATTTTTTCCTTTTTATATAAAGGAGATATCATCTCATGTCATTTAAGTTATCTCGAGTGGAGTTTCAAACAAGTAAAAAATTACTATTTTCTTTACTTCGGTGTAATGTTTATTTTTGCATCATTTTATTAAAAAAAAATTTCTATTTTTTCTTTAAACACAGATGCGATAATAACAAAATTATTTCCAATTCAGATAGAAATAAATTACAATTTCATTTCTACTTTGTCCAAGGCGAATGAATGTAAAGCAACAAAATTACAAATATACTATCAAAAAGATTTTAGTGGGATTTGCGCCAAATTGTGTGATCCCTTTAGGTTTAATACTAAGAACATGGATTGCTAATTAGTATGTGCAAATTTTGCACTTTTTCTTTAACATAACTAAGAAACGATTGTTTCAAACTAACAAATAGATCCACATTCTAGGGCCCGTAACATGACCTTCAATCTTAGGTAGAGAGTTTCGAGAGATTGTACCGCTATCGAGTTTAGAGAGATTGTCATCAAGCTCTCATTTTGCAGTAGGTAACTCCTTCCTTCATCTCTAGCTCTTTCCATTGTAGATTTTTAGTGTATGACTGGTTTTTTTGGAATCCTTCTTCTTAAGCTTGATTATCTTGTTATGTTTTTCTTTTGTTGAACACAGTTCGTTTTTTTATAGATTACCTAGCTTATCTGATCTGACAAAAAGTTATATTTTCTTTCAATCCATCATGTCTTGGAAGAAATTGAAATACCAATTACGTGTGGAAAATGTTTCTCTTGCTGCATCAAGAATGCGTAAATCTTCTGAAAAGAAAAGATCTTATAAGGCTTATGAGGAGGCAATTGCTTATTATCACGTAACTTTAGTTGAGATGAAATTATCTCATGCCATTTTACTTGTCTCTAATGGAGGAGTCTCAAATAGGTAAAAAAATATTATTTTCAAAGTATAATAGAATTTGACCCAAAGAATCAAAATTTCTACTATTAAACATAAGAAAAATTTCCATATAAAAATTCAAGGGATAAAGACTTCAACCCAAACTACACTAAACTAACAAAACACACGATCAACACCAATAACATGGAAAATTTAAAACTTTCTATGGTGAATATGATGTACTCCACTAATCAAAGATCACAACTTTACATTTTTGATAAGAAGGATGCCACAGGCCCACAAGCATCACATCTACTCCCAAAAACGACGGTGATTAATATCAACCAATTGGTTACTACACCAAGATAAAAGTTAAAACGGAAAAAAAATCTCGATAAAATCCGTAATGTCAGAGATGAGGAGCGAAGCATAATTTGATTTGTTTAAAAATATATAGTTTGTTCTAAAAAGAATTGGAATTTATCATAACGGAAATTATATATAAAGACAAAAAATTTATACTCGGTGAAGAACGGGATACCAAGGAATATAAAGAGGAAAAGAGCGAGAGAGATTTTGTTATACAGAAGAGAAAGTTGTGAAATTATGTTTTACATCGAACAAAAAATGTTCGTATATAGAAGTAAAAAAGCATAAGTTACTATGTATACATAGTGACATGGGTTCCACACGAATTAATCTCACCGTCTCTTGACATATAGCTTTGCTCGTAGGCATGCTCCTCTTTTGACTTTTGTAACACTCCCCCTTGGAAACCAATATCACTATTATCTATTGCTTAACGTTCTTATTGCCTCATTAAAAACTTTTTCAGGAAAACCCAATGGAAAAAACCATATTAAGGTAAAAAAAGTACAACCGCATAAGCTCCCCTCGAATGATCATGTGTCATCTTGTTGATGACGCATTCCAATGCTATGGATAAGTTTCTTGAACGTAGTGGTAGGTAGTGAATTTGTAGGAGGATCAAGGTGTAGTAGAGTTGGTACACGCCATTCTATATCCTTTCCGACTGGTTTATTTTCTCCCTACAACCGGGAATACTTCCTCAGCGAAATGACAATTGATAAATCATGGCTTTTACCAGTTTCTTACCATGATTTAACCTCGTTTTATCTAGTCTTTTCAGAGTATTTTGAGTGTTTTAGAGTCTTTGCAGGTTTGTGTACGTGAGGAACTTAATTGGTGATTATGAAGCATTATGGAGTATTAAGGAAGGCGCAGCTGAAGTCACAAGCTCGGAGCTGAAATTTACGCGTTATGTCGATCGACACCATCTATGTGTGTCGATCAACACAACTTATTCTGACGAACTATATCGTGATTTTTCCAAATCTGAAGTCATAGAAGTTCCAGAAGTTTACAAATCAAGTCCAACACGAACTTTCCCTTTATATATTCAGTTTTCTTTAGGTTTTTAGTATCGAATCTTCAATTTTGAGACTTAAAAAAATTTAGACCTGTGAGAGCTAGGGAGAGAAGTTTTTAGATATTTTGGAGATTTCTTCGAACCCTTCTGTATCTTTTTCTTTATTCTCTTTAATGCAGTATGATTCAGTCATCATGTTTTCTGCATCCATGTCTGAGTAATTCACTTGTTAGGTTTAGGGTTTTTCAAAGGTTAAAGATGAATTGCTAGATTCATATAATTGATTAGGATAATCATCTTGTTCTTCAGCTAGATTACTCTTAATGCTTGTTCTGTGAGAGCTCAAGGTAAATTTGAGCATATCAAATTTTGGCGTCGTTTCCAGGAAATCAAAATTACCTTTAGGATTTTGATTTTAGAGTTTTATCTAAGTTTTAATTTTCTGTTTATTTACTTTTAGTTTTCTCTTGTTTTTGTGTGTTTCAGGTACATGCTTAATTGCAAGACCAGAAGCGACAAGCATGAAGAGTTAGTTGATTTTGTTTGACAACTAAGAGTACAATAACGAACCAACATACAAGCTACTAGACGAGCAAAAATTGTGAATCTTCCAATAATGCTTATTCCTAACAGAGTTGGGGTATTGGTTGGCAGAGAAGGGAACTTAAGGAACGAGATGGGTTAGAGGTTGGATGTTGCAGGCAATTCTATCATTGAAGCAGTAGAGGTTGCCGAACCAGTTGCACAGTGTGGGTGCGCTGAGATTGTTGAACCAGTTGCTAGAGAACAACGTGAGCGCGTTGAGGATGGTCGTCGGGGTTTGGAAGTAGTTGCACATGTGCGCACTCTTGGTGACTACAACAGACCACAAGAATTTTATGTAACAGAGCTGCGATTCGTCCACCTGCGTTCCAGAGCAACGAACGTTCGAGCTAGAAGACGATGAAGATGTATAAATTTTCAAACCAGACTTTGTCACGACAAAAATCTAGGGGAAGTCTGATTCAAGATCGACACATGCTCGACGCGAGCTCGACATAATTTGGTCGTGTCGATCGACACCCAGAGGATGGCATCGATCAACACACAACTCAGACACGTCACTCTCCAAGAACATCGAGTGATTCAGTCGAGCGAGTTTACAAGCCTAAGATACCTTATCATAGGAACCAAAAGAGGTCTAAACAAGATATTGAGGAAGCTAGATGCAAGACTATTATGGATAAGCTAGTTTTTGAGATTCCATTAATTGAGGCATTGAAGGTTTCTCTAGTAATCAGACGATATGTGAAGAGGATGGTTACTAAGAGTTTATGTCTTAAAGAAGGAGTGGCTATGATTTCTCAACAAGTAGCTTTAAGATTCCAGAAAAGCTCACATATCCAGAAAGTTTTGTGTTGGATTGTTTGATATTTTCATTAAGGTTTCCTACGTCTCTTTGTGATTTGGGTTCAAGCATCAACTCACTACAAGAAAACTGCTTATTTGTGACACCCTGATTCGTCACTAAATCGTCACAAAGGATCCATTTGCGATTATTTAGCGTCAAAAAATGGTCGTCGGTTAATCATCGTCGCTAATTTATGGAGTCACAATTCAGTCACTAATTAGTGACGCTATTGTTATACCTTGTTCAGCATAGCGACGACGTTGTGACTAGTAAAAGACGTCGTACATTAGCGATTATCTTGCGACAACACATCCAGTGTCCCAAATTAGCGACCGATTCATGACAAATAAATGGGTGGGAAATAAACGACTACTTAGCGATGACCCCTTGTTGCGACGACTTGATGACTAATCGAGTTGGTCGTGAATTTAAGACTAATTTTTGACGATTTTTGTAGTCGTAAATGAGCGACGGATTAGACACAGTCTTGGTAATGGATGAAAGTTATTGGTAGTCACACATTAGTCTCAAAACTGCCATTAATTAGTCACTAATTAGCGACGCCTGGTTTATTTATGGTCAATACCCAATTCCAAGTTTACTACTAATTTGATACAGATATCATTGTGATTTGAGTGGTTTTAAAAGCCAAAATCAAAATTATAGCTAAAAGTCTTAAAATTATATATAACATAAGTTTTCAAGCATTTAGCTTAACAAAATAAGTTAAGGACTACCAAAAGGAATTTAACAAAAGCACAAAAAGTCTAGACCAACTTAGAAATTTTTATGGATAGAGAGAGTTTGGAAGTTTGAAGACCAAACACTGAAACTGTCAAGTTTCATTTTGGATAGGGGTTGTTGTGGCTTGTCAAGTAGGTTTCAGAGCAGCGGAGTCGGTTGAGGGATCGTTGTTCTTCATAAGCCTGTTAACCATCTTCTCTAGTTGAGCAATCCGAGACAGACTATCCTTGAGCTTGGTAGAAAGATGCAGATTTTCCGCATCACGACGCTTATTATTTTCATCTTGTTCAGCAATCTTTTGACGAGCTGATTTGATGTCGTCTGGGATCTCGAACAGAGATGGCAAAGATGATTCAGCGTACCTGCTCTTCCTTTTCCCATTCCCTTTCTCAAGCTGATGTGTCAGTTGACCCATTCCATAAGGGTTACTGGTGGTATCGGGTTTGATACCCATTACCATACCCGACTCATATCCGATTCGACTTGAAGTTTCGGGAAACATCTCGGAGAAATGGGTCAGCGAGGACCCATGTGGACGTCTCGGCCCGTTAAGGAGCACTAGGCGACTGTTGGATGTATATTTGGCCAACCCAAATATCCCGAGGAAGAGCTAAGGCTCAAAAAAGAGAAAGCCCATTACAAGGCCTAAAAGGGGAGAGAAGAATGGATAAGAAGTAACCATAAAATAGCCTCCAAAACCCTTGTTTTTTTAGTAGTATAAAAGAAGATGAAGAGACACTAAGAATACATCTTGGACCATTATGCAAAGGATTTACACGTTAGTTAAGTTGTTTATTCTGTTTAGGTTCGAGCTCGACCCGAATCATTTGATACCGGTTCGAGCCACAGTGCAATTCGACCCGATTTAAACGTTTTTTGTAATTCGACCTTCCATTATATAACGAGATAATTCAACCTCCTCTTTTATACATATTCGATTCGAAACCTAGTTACAACATTTCGCTCGCCAGGTAGGGGCGAGAATATCTCTCACGCATAATGGAATCAGACCACCCAGAGAACGAGCACGGTAATACTGTGGCTCGAACAGAACTTCAAGAAGTCACACCTCAAACCGCACTCAGCTATTAGGGTGCGGGGCAAGATCCATAAACGAGTTCGCACCCCCTGAGCCGAACTCAAGCATAAACGAACCAAGCCGAGCAAACGCTGGCTCAGATAACCGAGAACGAGCTCAATCTGACCAACGTGATAGGCACCATCTTGGGTCGATTCAATCAACATGAAGAGTCTAACAGGCGAATCAACGAACGACTCAACTTGCTAACATCGATCCACCCATCTCGCCGAGAACCCACAAGGGTAGCTCGCCACAGGACAACCAACACAATACCGTCCATCTTCGACAGGCTGGGAGGTGTGAACACACCTCACACACCTACAAACCCGACCGCTGGTAGCCCAGAGGCCTCGCACCCCGCTCGACCCTCGGCCTTGTCAAGGCTCTCCGAGTCATGGGAGGACCAAGACGATCGAAATGATGACATTCGAGATCTAAGAGAAAAGCCTAGAGAAATGAGGTCGCAAGTCCATGAGGCACTCAACTCGGCCCAGAGCTTGACCGAGTCATCGAAGATGCGCAATGCACCCCTTCACCAAGCAAATCATGGCCGTCCTGATTCGATTTTCCAGTAAACTTTGCATATCAACCTACGAAGGGAGGACCGACCCCAAGCGTCATCTGATGGCGTTCTCGCACGCCATGAGTCGTCAACACTTCCAAGCCGACCAGAAGGACGCAGCAAACTGTGAAATTTTTGTCGAATACTTGGAGGGGCCGGCCCAGAATGGTTCTCGCGTCTCGAACCGAACTGGGTCGACGATTTCTTTCAACTCTCGCTCGCGTTCGTGAAGCATTATTCATTCTACCTTCAAGACGGCGCAACAGACTCCGATCTGTATAACCTTGAACCCTAAGGAGCAAAAGAAACGCTACGGCATTACATGGATCGCTTCAAGGCGGTCCTTTCCAAGGTAAGTGTCCCAGACTCTTCGGCCATAGGTGCGCTCAAGTCGATGACGGGACCTTGTGCAGCATAAAGCGCACTTGCTCGATGACGGGCTGCATCGTGCGAGCGGTTATATTCGTGTCGAAGAGGACAAAGCGATGAACTCCAAGAAGTATTCGGCGCTAAAACCACCCGCTATTAAACCAAAGCCGAAGGAACTGACCGAGGAAGAATATCAAGAGCCTCAGTAGCACTACGACCAGGAATACAAGGCCAAGCCCCAAGTAAACCAGGTCGGGCAGACCAGCTAACCGAGCCAGGCACAGTCCAACAAATGGATCCGTGGCCAAGATACTAAGGACGGACAGTCGTACTGCACCTTCCACAGGAAGTACGGCCATGCGACCTCAGCATTCCGAAGCCTTGTAAATATTCTAATAGGCAAATATAACAAAGGCGAAGTACAGGTTGACCGGCCACCAGTCCAGACGGATAAGGTCGAGGACCAGAAGCCCGACTTGGAGCAGAAGCCTGTGGGAAACGCGAACCCTTCGGTCGCCCCCAAAAGACTAAACAACCAGCAAGCGTCTCCCGACGCACCCTCGATCTCGAAGAGAAAGGTCCTGATGATAATGCGAGGAGCCCAACTCGTTCACAGCTCGGTTCGTTCACTCAAACAATACGAGAAGATGGTCATACAAGTGCAGCAGTGTATAGTTTGGGCAGAGATCGACATGCCGATCATATTCACCGAGTCTGACACAAAGGGGTCGCCATGCCTCACAACGACCCTCTCGTGATCGAGCTCAGAGTCGGGGATTGTGACATATCGCGAGTACTCATCGACACAGGGAGCTCGGTCGTTATAATCTTTAAGCAAACTCTCCTAAGCATGGACATCCCTGAAAGCAAGATCAAGCCGAGCGTGAAGCCGTTAACCGTATTCGATGGGGTCACATCCATGACTATCGGTTCGATCAAGCTAGACGTGTATGCCGGGGGAATAACAAAATCAGTGAAGTTTCTCGTCGTGGACCGACCGGCGATCTACAACGTCATGATGGGCACCCCTGGCTGATATCCCTTCAGGCTGTGCCGTCAGCTTATCACCTATGCTTGAAATTCCCAACGCCAACCGGGGTATTCACTATCCGGGGTGAACAGAAGATAGCTCGAACCTGCTTCGTGACCGAACATCAACTACGCAGGGTAAGCCTGCAAATCTCAACAACGGAGCAGTCACACGCTCTGGAACCAAGGAAGGAATCCTCTGAATCGGTCTCGATCGATCCAGCTCGACCCGAAAGACGCGTCAATATATGCGTCGAACTCATTGAACCAATCCGATCCGAACTACTACAGTTCCTGGTAGAGAATGACGGGACCTTCGCGTGGACAGTAAACGATATGAAAGGGATAAGCCCGGCCATTACGACACATGAGCTGAATGTCGACCCGACCTTCAAGCCAATCAGATAAAAACGACAAAAACTTAGCTCGGAGAGAGCCAAGGCGGTCAATGACGAAGTAACAAAGCTGCTCGAGGCAGGGTCGATAACTGAGGTGCGAACCCAGTCGTTATGAAGAACAAGAACGGGAGATGGAGAGTCTATGTCGATTTCACCGACCTGAACAAAGTTTGTCCCAAAGACAAATACCCGCTCCCACACATAGATCGAGTCGTCGAAACCACGGCGGGGAACGAACTCCTATCTTTCATGGATGCTTTCTCGGGCTACAACCAAATCAAGATGCAACCAGACGATCGTGAAAAGACCGCATTCATCACAGAGAGCGGAACGTACTGCTATCGGGTCATGCCGTTCGGCCTGAAGAATGCCGAAGCGGCCTATTAGAGGCTCGTAGACAAAATGTTCGCTGATTAACTCGGTGATACCATGGAGGTCTACATAGACAACATGTTAGTAAAAACTGAGAAGGCGAGCGATCATGTCGGTCATCTTAAGATGTGCTTCGAAATACTCAACCAGTACGGGATGAAGATGAACCCCGCGAAGTGCATGTTTGGAGTAACCTCAAGTGAATTTCTCGGATACATAGTGACCCAGCAAGGGATCGAGGCTAACCCAAAGCAGATCGCAACAATAGCAGACCTAACTTCTCCAAAAAACAAAAGAGAAGTGGAACGTCTGACCGGTCAAATTACCGCTCCGAATCAATTAATCTCGAGATCCACAGATCAAAGCCTACCGTTCTATCAACTTCTTCGAGGTAACAAAACATTCGTTTGGGATGATCAGTGCGAATCGGCCTTCCAAGAACCCAAGCAGTACCTAAAAACTCCGCCAATCCTATCGAAGCCCGAACTAGGGGAAGCCGTGTACCTCTATGTGTAGGTCACAGACGCCGCAGTCATTGGCGTCCTGGTAAGAGAAGATCAAGGCGAGCATAAACCGATTTTCTACGTAAGTAAAGCCTTCGACGTGGACGAATCTCGGTACCTGTCCTCGAAAAGATTGCACTGGCGGTCGTAATGTCAGTTCGGAAACTTCGGCCTTACTTCCTGTCACAGACGATCGCGGTGATTTCAACACAATCATTGCGGGCCATATTGCACAGCCCAAGCAAGTCTGGATGGATGGCTCGTTGGGTTGTCGAGCTGAGCGAATTCGACATCGAATTCCGCAACAGAACCACGGCCAAATCTCAAGTCTTGACCGATTTTCTAACTAAGCTACCAGCCGGGGTCGTGTCGGTGGAACGATCCACCTTATGGAACTTGTACGTCGATGGTTTGGCCTCCTGACATGGCTCGGGGATTGGTGTCCTCCTCATCTCACCATCAAGGGATGTGTTTGAGTAATCTTTTCGACTTGGATTTCGAGCATCGAACAACGAGGCTGAGTGGGAGGCTCTGATCGCCAGACTGAGGCTAGCAAAAAATATGGGAGCACGAAGCATACGTGCCTTCAGTGTCTCCCAACTCGTGACCAATAACCTAAACCACGATTATGATGCCCGAGACGACCGGATGAAGGCCTACCTGAAGTTAATGGAAGATGTGATAGTCAACGACTTCGATAGCTTCTTCCTCTCGAAGGTACCTCGAGCCGAGAATTCCAAGGCAGATGCACTAGCCTCATTGGGATGCAACACAAGCACCAAAAGGCGTCGAACGATCCCGGTTGACATACCAGCATAATGAGCATATTAGGGCCTGAGCACGACCCCGAGCCCAATCCTGAACCAATCTCGATACCATGAGCATCGACCTCAAGCATGGACTGGCACGAAGAGATCATCCATCACATCACTAAGGGCACTCTACCAGAAGATAAATGGCGGCTCGACGTCACCCGGAGTCAACCCCCTAAACGGGACAGAGACGATTTGCATGGGGATAAAATCCGTCAGCACCTCGGAAAAAGCTTTATATGATTATGGGCGGGTTCTAAGAATGTAACAATTCTGTGAGATCGATACAAAACACGTAAGGAAGGCCGAGACTGTCAAGAAGTGGCCGGAACCAGCCGAGGAAAACCTTTTTGTTACATTCAACGAGCACGATACCAAGGGCCTAGATTGACCCCACAATGATCCTCTGGTAATTCAACTCATTATTAACGATTGTGAAGTAGGTCATGTAATGAATGATATCGGAAGCTCGGTAGATTTTATCTATCAAAAAACCCTCGAGAGGATGGGAGTAACTCACGAAGACATCAAGTTCAGGAGTAGACTACTCACCGGTTTCGCCAATGATACTAAATCGACAGTCCAAAAGATCAAGCTTCAAGTTTACGTGGCCCGAGTTACTCATTTCGTCAAGTTCGTCACTGTAGAAACACCTTCAGTCTAGAATGCGATCTTGGGAACGCCTTGGCTTTACGCCATGATAGTGGTGGCATAAACTTATCATCAATGTGTCAAGTTTCCTACTAAAAACGTAACATACACAATCAAGGTCAACCAGAAGGAAGCTTGCAATTGCTTTGCCATCGGAAAAAAAATCGGCTTAAGGCCGAATCGAAGCTCGGTTAAAGAATGGTAAGGTCGACTTTCCAAAGGAAAAGGAAGTCAAGAAAAAAAAAACTACTCGTTATGAACGAGCCCATACAAATGGATGAACTACGAGTCACTTGATTCCTCTTTGAGGATAAGTAGGCACCTCTTTGTAAAAGCGCAATCACACCCTTAATAAAAATTTGACCCTCAAAATTCGGACGTATGCAAGAACGCATGACCTTACAAAACTCCGGACTTACCTTGTTTGGACTGTGATTACTCACGTTCGTACCCTTGCGGACATTCAACGCGCTTCTCTTAAGTGCCATGGTGAAATAACCCACAAACTCTAATAAGTCGGAGCCAGGTCCGCACCTCGCACTTAAGACAACCATGTAAATTACACGCTGACTCTCGATCGCATACTGAAGTTTCGTCCTAAGGGAAAAGTTGAGCTATGCCGAAGAACTAGTTCTTTGCACTCTCAGACCCAAACCGAGCCCACCTCGTACCTAGGTGCAGATTCTAAGAACCACTACCGAGCTGGTAAGCGGCGGAGTCTTAAAGGAATCTTACTTTTAATAAGCCGAATTACATAGTTTACATGCAGTAAAGAGATTTCTGAAAGTAATCATAGTGTTTAAGCTGAGTTTCCTAGCTTGCAATCAGTTAAGGGTTCTTACGAAAGCAACCCTAAATTGTTAAGGTTCACGACCCCTCTACGCTCGACGACCAACACCACCAAGGCTATCACGGCTCGCATTGAGCCATGGGTCAGCTGCGAGACGGCGATCTGTCTTTGATGACAATACTGCAGGAGGAGCCTCAGGATCGGAAAGCACAATCCACCATTTTTGATAAAGCACTCGTACACACACATGTAACCTTCTGAGGGCGTCCAAGGTCGATCGTTGGCGTCAGGATAGATAATACCGATACCTTCCCAGCCTCCAGCTGGAGTAAGTGCATTGACCATAACAGGAGTCATCATCGATCTAACATCGTTACAGTTGCTCAAAATAATCTTGTGACCGAGGCCGGGACCAGGAGACTTCGGCTCGACGTCATGGTAATCAACGAGGCCTCCTTTATCACCACCTGAGGTTCCCTGATCGGAGTCGATGCGATCAGACTCCTCAGCAGAGCCATCCTTTGATTGACTGTTGGAGGACTTGACCTCTAGAGTAGGGTCGACCTCCGGTTGAAATTGGGGCAGCTCGATCCCATGTGAAGTTGCGCTAGACGATCGACGATCTGAGGGTCCAACCAACAGAATCCCGGTCGGGATGCTCGCATCGATATGCTTATTCGATGTGTGGGAAAGGGTAGCAGATGGATCATAACGAATCCGTTTCCTGGTCAACTAATTGGAGACGCTCGACTCGGAAGACATCATAGACTTTAATGGAGAACGGATCGGGGAGAAAACGGTTCTAACACAAATGGAATCGCTAAGTTCTGAGAGAGAAATTACCTTTTCTCGGAGTTGTGAGAAGCAGAAGTGGCGAAGAAAGAGAAAACGCTCAGTTTATATAGACCGAGAACAGAAGGCGAACCAACGCCATTCGCACCGTCACTCTCTACCAATCAGAGGCGACGGGTCTTGGGACCAAACCCAAGGCCCATCAAAGCCCAAAAAGTCTGGCTCCAGGCCTCAAAAGATCGAGCCCATCTGGCCGAATAACGTGGCAACATGACGCTGCAAAACGAGAGCGTACCTCGAGAACAGCCGGTTCGAAGCGAACCTTACTTCCCAAGATCGACCTGCGCAAACGAATACCGATTCGAACATACTCAGGCCTTAACTCTAAAAAAATAACCCCTCAGTTCGGTTCGACCTAAAGAAGTGACAACGAATTCGACCCGATCTACTTTGCCAACTTGGGGGGGAGGGGGGCTTACTGTTGGATGTATATTTGGCCCAACACAAATATCCTGAGGAAGAGCTAAGGCCCAAAGAAGAGAAAGCCCATTACAAGGCCTAAAAGGGGAGAGAAGAATGGATAAGAAGTAACCATGAATAGCCTCCAAAACCCTTGTTTTTGGAGCACTATAAAAGGAGATGAAGAGACATTAAGAAGACATCTTGGAACATTGGGCAAAGGATTTACACGTTAGTTAGATTGTTTATTCTGTTTAGGTTCAAGCTCGACCCGAATCATTTGATACTGGTTCGAGCGACAATGTAATTCGACCTGATTTAAACGTCTTTTGTAATGTGACCTGCCATTATATAACGAGATAATTTGACCTCCACTTTTATTCATATTCGATTCGAACCTAGTTACAACACCGACATATGCGAATATAGGCAAATTGGAAGACTTACCTCGGATAAAAGGAAATACTTAGAATTAGTATAACTTCTTTTTATCTTTTAGGAGATTTTCCATTTATCTTTTAGGGTTATTTCGACCGACTTTGTACTTGTATAAATACAAGATGTATTCCTCCAAATCGAGGACATCGCCTTCAATAGAGAATTCTATACACATCTTTTCGTTTGATATGTTCTTTGTGATATTACGTTTAAACCTAGTTCTTCTATTATTTGAACCGATCTTGGATTGTTGATCAATCCAGTATCACCAAATTAGCGCCGACTAAGGGGACCGATTAGGTTTACTACAACTTTCATGAGAAAGATCTTTCAAAGAAGTCTAGAGACAAAGTTCTAACTCCACCTGCTGCGAATGCAGCCGGGACGGAGAAGAATCTAGCCGAAGGAATCGATCCTCAAGAGGCGATGAGAGAAAGATCACCAACTTGAGGCCCGAGCAGAAAAATCGGACAACTCGAATTGATCAAAACCTGTTTCCAACCGAAACAACGCCTAGAGTTCATCGGTGGGAGACCAGCCTGCGACTCAAGTCACACCCCCTTCATGGAGCTTGGAGGAAAGAGATGATTAGATAGCAGCTATGAAGGACACCATCCGTTGATGAATTCAAGGATGCATCACGTAGTATGCTCGGCTCCGGAGCTCAATAAAGTCCTTGAAGGAACGAAGCAAACCCCCTTCACCATCCAGATTGAACACACTCCGGTCAAACCAAATGCTAAGATTCGGATCACGTTTTACGAAGGAAAGACTGATCCCACTCAGCATCTCAGAGTGTTTAATATCGCTATGAGCCGAGCTCACTTCCTTCCCGAGGAAAAAGAGGCCAATTACTGTCAACTGTTTTGTAGGACACCTCGTTGGCGATGCTCTGGCCTGGTTCTCATAGCTCGATAAAAATTCAGCTTCCAGTAGTTGTTGACATCTTTCTTGAAGCACTACTCGATGCAAATCGAGAAAAATACTTCAACCACAAACCTCTGGGCTCTCCAACATAAACCAGAAGAGCTTTTGAGGGAATTTATATGGAGGTTCAAAGGAATTGTTTCCAAGTTAGTTGTGGCAGACGATGCCCCAATCGATGCACTTCATAAAGCGCTACTCCTGAAAAGTCCGTTACGAAACGAACTAACAGTTAACCGACCTACTACCTTGGAAGACTCCTTGCACAAAGCATCGATCTTTATGGAGTTGGAAGAGGATCAGTAGGAGGTCAAGGAAGATGATTAACCAAGCCGCGGAAGGAAGGGACAGAGTTTCCAAATCAGCGATGATGTTGAAGAACCCGCACATAAGCAATGGCGTAGAAATAACCGACCTATGGAGGAAAACAACGCCCGGAGTTGGTGTGACTTTCACCAAACCGGGAGAGTTCCTGATATGGAGTTTCAGAAGAATTTCCCCTAGGAAAACAAACCCGACAGAGTGGGAAGACGATCAAGGAGCGCCAAAGCAGCCGCCACCCAGAGTAAACTCCCCTAAACGAGATCGAGACGACTTGCATGGGGATAAATATCCGTCAGCACCTCGGAAAAAGCTTTATATGATTATGGGCGGGTTTGAAGAATGTAACAATTCTGTGAGATCGATACAACAACACAAAAGGAAGGCCGAGACTGCCAAGAAGTGGCCGGAACCAGCCGAGGAAGACCTTTTTGTTACATTCAACGAGCAAGATACCAAGGACCTAGATCGACCCCAAAACGATCCTTTGTTAATTCAACTCGTTATTAACGATTGCGAAGTAGGTCATGTAATGAATGATATCGGAAGCGCGGTAGATCTTATCTATCAAAACACCCTCGAGAGGATGGGAGTAACTCACGAATACATCAAGTTCAGGAACAGACTACTCATCGTATTCGCCAATGATACTACATCGACAGTCCAAAAGATCAAGCTTCAAGTTTACGTGGCCCGAGTTACTCACTTCGTCAAGTTCGTCATTGTAGAAACACCTTCAGTCTAGAATGCGATCTTGGGAATGCCTTGGCTTTACGCCATGAAAGCCGTGGCATCAACCTATTGTGTCAAGTTTCTTACTAATAGCGGAACATACACAATCAAGGGCAACCAGAAGGAAGCTCGTAATTGCTTTGCCATCGAAAAGAAGAATCGGCTTAAGGCCGAATCCAAGGCTCGCTTAAAGAACGGTGAGATCGACTTTCCAAAGGAAAAGGAAGTCACGAAAGTCCGAGTAATGACGAAGAGTCAAGCATGAAAGCCGATCTGAATACTTCAGATAGTTAAAAAAAAAAAATTATTCGTTATAAACGAGCCCATACAAATGTATGAACTACGAGTGACTTGATTCTTCATTGAGGATAGGTAGGCAGCTCCTTGCAAAAGCGCAGTCAGATCCTTAATAAAAATCCGACCCTCAAAAGTCGGACGGATGCAAGAACGCATGACCTTACAAAACTCCGAACTTACCTTGTTCGGACTGTGATTACTCACGTTGGTACCTTTGCAAGGTATCCGACATTCAACGCGCTTCTCATAAGTGCCGTGGTGAAATAACCCACAAACTCTAATAAGCCGGAGCTAGGTCCGCACCTCGCACTTAGGACAACCAAGTAAATTACACGCCGGCTCTCGATCGCATACTGAAGTTTCGTCCTAAGGCAAAAGTGGAGCTAAGCCAAAGAACTAGTTCTTTGCACTCTCATACCCCAAACCGAGCCCGCCTCGTACCTAGGTGCATTTTCTAAGAACCACTACTGAGTTGTTAAGCAGCGGAGTCTTGGAGGAATCTTACTTCTAATAAGCCGAATTACATAGTTCGCATCCACTAAAGAGCCTTCTGAAAGTAATTTTAGTGTTTAAGCCAAGTTTCCTAGCTCGCAATCAATTAAGGGTTCTTACGAAAGCAACCCTAAATTGTAAAGAATAAGCCAAATTTCATAAAGCTTGCCATCATTTTAGCTTATTTAGAAGCGAAATGTGTTAATATAGTCTAGCTACGTGATTTGCATCAAAGTATTATGAAAATAGTTAAAGCTGATCTTCCTTAAGATCGCAAAAGAAAATCAAAGTATTATGAAATACTTGAAGCCGATCTTCTTTAAGATCGCAAAAAAAATCAAAGTATTATGAAATACTTAAAGCCGATCTTCCTTAAGATTGCAAAAGAAAATCAATGTATTATGAAATACTTGAAGCCAATCTTCTTTAAGACCGCAAAATAAAATCAAAGTATTATGAAATACTTAAAACCGATCTTCCTTAAGATCGCAAAAGAAAATCAAATTATTATGAAATACTTAAAGCCGATCTTCCTTAAGATCACAAAAGAAAATCAAAGTATTATGAAATACTTAAAGCCGATCTTCCTTAAGATCGCGAAAGAAAATTGAAATACTTAAATTCGATCTTCCTAGAGATCGCTTTAAAACCGACCTACCATAAAGGTCGAAAGCGATCACTCGTAATAAGCCGATCTTCCATTGCAAGAAGAAGGAAAAAATTTCTAAGTACTAAAAGCCCATTTCCTAGAAAGGGTGTTGCAAGAAAAATATTAATGCTTGAAAAGTATTAGGCCGAGAGTCTAAAATAGAAAGGGTGTTGCAAGAAAAATATTAATGCTTGAAAAGTATTAGGCCGAGAGGCTAAAAACCCTTAAGGGTAATGATTACAAAAGTAAATTAAACCCACAAAAGTGGATACCGTGTTCAAAAGAAACAAAAAAAGGAACATAGAATAAAATCACGAGCCACATGAGGCTCAAATTGGGTCGTCATCTTGATTATCTTGAGGAGAGAGGAATGAACCGTGCTCGCTGATTCCTTCTGGAACTTAAGATGCAATGTCTTGGGGAGACCCAACAGGAGGAGGCGGCAGTGTCGAAAACAAAATATCATCACCAAGGGAGTCAACATCAAAGGATTCGACCTTAGCAAAATACTTTTCCTCTTCCTTAGCATAATTCTCAAGAAGACCAGGAGGAAGTTCATACTCAGCCTCCACCATCTTCTCCAAAATTATCCGAGCCCCACGTTTGTAACAGAGTTGAGCTTTAACCTCTTCTTGAGCGTGAAGAGTATCCGCACTACAGGCAGAACTGCCACTAGCAATCTCATCAGCTCGGCGACATGCCCTGTCACGCTCTTTCCTGAGATGATCCTCTGTAAGGAAAAACTTCTCCATCCTAGCTCGAAGTTCAGCTATCTCGGCAGAAGCCACCTCGAGATGTGCATCTCTTTTCTTCGCTTCTTCTTCCAACTTATGTTTCTCCTCCTTCAGGGCGTTAGCTTGGTCAAATAAGTCGTTGAGGCTCTATTGGTTCTCAGAAGCGATCGTTTCCCAGCTATCGGCTCTACACATATGACGACCGACCTCTTGCCATGCTGCATCCACATCGGAACGAGGTGCAAGAGTCTTGATCCTGTCTTCTCGGCGTTGCACTTTCGCTTCGTACGCACTAATGATGTGGTTACCAGTGTTTATCACCTGTAAGAAGCAAGGGAAAAGTGATAAACAAGCTTTAAGGAATTGGGCAATCAAGGCGAGACGCGACTTACGCCGATGATATCCGAAGACCAATCAAAGAACAGATGTTCGGAGATCGCTAGTCTATCCGGATTACGAAGGTTAATCCTGACACCGCCGATAACGGATATCAGTGTAGCTTTGTGCTGCGGAACAACACTACAAAGAGGCAAAACGGGATCAATATGAGAAAACGTCCATTGGCAAGTACGTCTTCTCTTTGAAAGAGAAGACTCGGACGAAAGCTCTGAGGCTGATATGGACAACAAAGTGAGAGAATGAGAACGAGGAAGAGGAGACTAAGAGACATTAACAGCTGTTTCAACAGCTGGGCACGGCGGAATCGCCGAAATATCTAAACTGAAAGGAGCAGAAGCAGGAGGCGTAACACCTAAACTTTGAGCAACGGGTGCATCAGGCGAAGGAACTTCACAAGTTCCACCGATCCGGAATGCTGGAATCCTCCTTGCTTCGAGGATGGCCTTCACTTTGGCCGCTATCCTATTTTTCTCCGCTTTCTTATCAACGGGATCGACTTTTCCTTTTCCCTTTGAACGAGAAGCACCGCCAGGATCTTTTGGTTCGTTGAACTCGCCGGGGACTGACCCACGAGCTGACGCATCATCGGCCCTTTGCATATCGGCCGCATCGGTCGCAAAAAGAATCTTCTGAGAACCATCTTTAATAGCTGGGATCTCCTCCTGATTTGTATAATCACTATATGAGTCTCTATTTAGTCATTAATATGCAATGCCTCAACGACGGTCTTTTTGCATCGCAAATATGAGACGAATGTGCGGCGGATAATATTGTCGTTAAATTGTCACAAATACATCGTTAATCAGTCGCAAAATAAGTTACTCAAAAAACAGTCACACAAGTTAGTCACAAATGAACAGTTTTATTGTAGTGACTTGATGCCACTCTCGGTTGCTCTTAGCCTTGGAATGACAGACTTCTAACCAACAAGGATCTCCGTTATCCTTGTAGACAGATCAATAAGGATCCCAGAAGGTGTTCAAGATGATGTTTCAATCAAGGTTTGGAGACTGATTGATCCCTACAGATTTTGTGATTTTTACAGTTATATGAGGAACGTAAAGATCCTCTCATCTTAGGGAGACCCTTCTTAGCTACAACTAGTGCAACGATTGATGTTAAATGAAGTAGGATTACTCTTTGTGTCGGCAATTTGGAGATGAAGTTAGGTACGAATAAGCTGGTAAAGAGACCTATCATAGATGGTCATATTTATTATGTGGATACACAGACTGACATTGCACAATAGGTTTTTAATGAGACACATCTTACTGATGCTTTGGAGAGGACTTTGATTGGATATGTGGTTGACAGTGAGGAGTTACATGAGGCTGCTATGGGATATGCAAGGTTGATGGATGACAGTGAGAGGGTGATGAAATTGATTGCTAATATGGTATTGTTTGGAGTTTATGAGAGAGTTGCAAAATACAGTGATTGGAATGAAGAAAAAGCTCCAAAGATCCAACTCAAACAACTTTCCGCATGATTAAAGTACGCTTTTCTTGGTCTTAATTCTACATATTCTGTCATTGTTAATGCTACTTTGAACAATGCAGAGCTCACTTTACTGCTAAGCAAGCTGCGCAAATTTTGCAAAGCTCTTGGCTATTCTCTTGATGATATTGCATGGATATCTCTAGACTTGTGTATGCATATGATTTACCTTGAGGATGATGCAAAGTCGTCGATTGAGCATCAGAGCAGACTAAATCCAAATTTGCACGAAGTTGTTAAAAAAGAGATCATGAAACTTCTAGAAGCTGGGATCATCTATCCAATTTCATATAATCCTTGGATCAGTCCTATTCATGTGGTTCCTAAGAAAGGAGGAGTCACAGTGGTGAAGAATGAGAAGAATCAGCTGATTCCTATAAGGACTGTGACTAGATACATGATCTGCACTGATTACATGACCACTTCCCTTTACCTTTCATTGATCAGATGTTGGAGAGGCTACCTAATCATCCCTACTACATCTTCCTTGATGGCTACTCTGGTTTCTTCCAAATCTCTATCCATCCGGACGACCAGGAGAAGACCACTTTTACTTGTCCTTATGACACTTTTGTATATCGTAGAATGCCATTTGGGCTTTGTATTGCTCATGCAACATTCCAGAGATGTATGATGTCTATCTTCACATACATGATTGAGGATTATATGGAGGTCTTTATGGATGATTTCTCTGTCTTTGGGTCTTCCTTCAAGACTCCTTTAATAATCTGGAGAAGGTACTTCCTAGATGTGAGGAGAAGCACTTGGTTCTAAACTGGGAAAAGTGCCACTTTATGGTGAAAGATGGCATTGTACTACGACACAAGATTTCAGAGGCTGGGATTGAGGTGGATCATGCCAAGATTGAGGTTATGACAAGTCTACATCCACTTGATAATGTGAAGGTGGTTAGGATTTGTTGATGTCGGTTATTTCTCTGTCGAGTTTTAACCTCTTAACCAACTTCCTGCAAGTGCACAACAATCACGGTTAGTATAGTAAAGGGATCGAATCCACAGGGACTTCTTAACTACACTTCGAATTGTAATGAATAAAAATAAGCTAGAACATAATATTATGTTGTTTGTGATTGATACAATTGTGAGCAAGCAAAACGTGAATTGTAAATTGTAAATCAAAGGGAGAAAAACACTAGGACTCGGGAAATTCGCTGAGAATTATGCAACAACAAAGATCAAATGAAAGCCTAGGGATAAGGATAATAATTGGGACGTCTAGAACTCAGAACACGAATGTAAGATTTTTCCACTGTCATGGCTCCAACCTTCTATGCTCTATACTCTAATAGACTGAGCTGTCGCATGGTTATTAAAAGGCGACGACACGCGGTATAGACAAGTTCTGATGGAGTTCACCAAACTCCTTAACTTATTGGTATGATTGTTAAGACGCTTAGATTGAATACTAGATCCGGAGGTATTAAGAACACTTCCGTGGATACACCTACCTAAGATCGAATTGCTAGATACGCGGTAAAAAAATAGGCATTGAGAACAACCTAAGATGAAGACTAGATTTTATCTCTAAACAGTCATTGATATTATTGAAACATAAGACTCATTGAAAACCTTAAATCCTAACTAGTGGACTACTCAAGCATGGTGTACGAAAAACAACAAGGTGATGATGAATTCATGATGAATAAACTTGATTAAAAGAGAAAGGGTTAGAAGATTCTTCTCTCTAGCGAAGTACAAAGCGAGATCTCCTCCTTAGAGCAAGTATATATATGATGAATAACCTAGGTCTAATTTTTGGCACGCTCTTAAGAAGAGGCTAAAAGCAAGTATATATAAGGTCTTGAGTCTTCTAGGGCTTCAAAAAAGGCAAAAACGTCAAAACAGTCGAAACAACTCCACAGAGGACCGTGGCACCGACCGTATTCTTAGGTCGGTATGGGGGATCAATTTGCCACGTCCTGAGACGTTGTAATGGTCTAGGCACCGATCGTGTGATCCGGTCGGTATAGGGGATCAGTTCTCCTTATTCTTCATTTTCTAGGCAGTTTGACATGTCTTCAATCTTCTGGGTATATCTCTCTCCACAAAACTCCAAATGCTGCGATTCCACCTCCATTGGAAATCTTACTCAAAGGGCTATCTTGACACCTAGTTTCATGAAAGTCGAAATCCATTTGGTCTTCCGTCCGTCACTAAACTTCTGGCGTATGCAATTTGTCCAACTTGGTGAAATGTGTAAACTTGGGAATTCCTTGGCTCCAATGGGTTCTTTGGCTCGCGTGAGCTGCTGTAGATGGGTGTATACTCCATAATGCTCTTTTTGGTCCTTTTTGATTGATTTTTGTAGTAAAGACTCTTGAACTACAAATACGTGAAAACTATCTCTAAAGGCGTATAGCCATACATAAAAGCAATATATATGTATAGAAAACCATAGTATTATAGGTAAAATATGGGGAAAACGTAGTATTTCACCCCCAATAGTTTCATATCCTCCCAGATACACCCGAAAAACTTTATACGTAGTATTTCCCCACGAAAGAAAAGTTTAACGTCTCCTTCCCCCTAATTCTGGGTTTTATCGGTTAATAACATAACCGGATCGTAAACCAAATAAATCGGTTAAAATTACCAAACTAACCGAATTTCAAACCCGACCCAGACCCAGACACATTTCTTTTACCCATTTATAACATTTCAAAATTGAAAAAAAAAAAATCTTCAAATCCTAAAATTCCCAAATTGGAAGAACCCTAATTTTTTATTTGGACAAATCGAAGCTCTGCATCCAGGATTTGAAGTGTATATCGGTTTAGAGGTTTTAATAAAAAAAAAATTGATCCATTTGAAATAATGTTCTTGTAGCTTTTTGATTTGTCCTCCAAAAATTGGATTTCTCTGAATGGGTTTCTTCATCGGAGAAACTCTATGCTTTTAGTACTTATTCACTCAGCTCCAACGAGGAAGAAAGGATCAAGATTCAACAAGACAAGAACAATAAGAAGTAGGATGAGATCGAGCATGGACAATCCAATGTGTGGAGCTCGATTTTGACGAAGAAGAAGAAGACGGAGTCGAGCAACGACACGGTTCCTCCACCGTACGTTCACCCGTGATGAAACGTGCGAGTTCATTTAGCGAGAAAAGCCTCGATAGTCTTGGATTCGAGGCGGGTTGCGAAGGTGTCTCTTCGTATACATCGCCGGAGACTGAAAATTCTGAGATCGAGAAAGAAATTAGCAAACCGGAAGAGATCAAGGAGATTAATCTCCTTCTCAACGTGACAGAGACCAAGGAAGAAGGAGTAAATTTAGGGTTCTTCACATTTGTTATTTTGGTTTAATAGGGGATTTTGACTTTGGATATAAACAAAAAGTTTGTAATGTCGGGTCAAATGGGTTTAGTTTTGAAATTGGGTTAATTTCGGTTTACTTTTTTCTAATATGGTTATTATACGGTTAACATACGGTTTTGTTTTTTGTTATATTGGTTAATAAAAAGTTTGGTCTACAGTAAACCGAATTGGGTGGAAATATGAGTTAAATTTTCATTTGATGGGGAAATGAGCGTTTAATTTATATTTTGGGGTGAACTAAACGTTTAGTTTTGATTTTATGGGGAAATATTACGTATAAAATTTTCCGGGTGTATCTGGGAGGATATGAAACTATTGGGGGTGAAATACTACGTTTTTCCGTAAAATATGGGACTTATTAACTCCCCCTGACTTATCCTTTTGTTCGTCCCCAAACAAATAAACAAAGTGAGGAAGAGAGGTTTGAAAATATAGAACTTACATGACTTCTCTGAATATAGCCTTTAGATCATAACTCGTAATCCACATATCACCTGATCGGTTCAAGACATCTTCATTAGCCACGCATTTATGACCATTGCAAACCGGTTCATAAATCTCGATCTTGCAAAGTCTCAATCCTCCCTTTTCCAACTCTAAGTATGGTGTTTCTCATCAAAGGAATCATTCAAGGTAACTAGGCTAGGATTTAAAAAGGCTAATTTTAAGTGGTGAGACTTATTGTGTTTAGGATTACCATATTCTCCGGGGATGTGAGCCGTTATGCAAAATTGTAAGAGAGAACGGACCTATTGAAGCCCACAGTTCCAACCACTTTCAACGCCCTTTCCCCCAGACTTAGATTTTTCGGGGAATCGCTTGTAAATCTCATCAATTTCTTCACTCCTCCACGCCATTCCTTGGGGATATTGTCGGCCTTAGACTCTTTTATAGACATGTTTCTCCTTTCCCTTTCTTTGCATTCTAAACCTTTATTCTTTTTTTTTAAGAATGAAAGGGGGAGAAACGGTCTCTTAGCACGTGAGTTCAGTAAGGGCACGAATTTGTTACCAATGTTCTATCGTTCCAAGGAAAACTAGTCTTCTAAAACTTTGTCTTTGTATCCCATCTTCTATACTCCAATCATTGCGTCTCTAGTAGTTAGAACTGCGTCGATCCTTTTTCTTTCCGATGTTTTTGCACACATATGCATATAAGATTAAGAACAAGAGTGCAAGTGGTTTAAAAGAAGGTTAAGGGTATAGGTGGAGTACCAACTAAAGATGAGCTGACCATTCAAGACAACAAGAGCTTGGTAAAAAGGGAAAAGATGTCTTGAATGTGATGTTTCCTTAAGCTAATTCCTTCAATGAGAAACGGTGAATGGATTGGTGTAAGTAGAGCCACAATTGGGTTGATTGGAGACCGTGCATTTTCGAAATCTTCTGGGAAATTCATGTCATGGAGGTTTCCAGAGCGTCTGTCCTGAACAAACCCTGTAACAATGGTCACTGAATCACAATATCTGGGCGTACATTCATAAGATGTCAATCGTACAAAATAGGTTTTTGACTCGATGAAATCCGAAAGAAAACATAAAAAAATAGAAAAACTCATCAGCACAACTAAATCCCCCTAGACTTACATCACACCGTCCCGAGTGAAAACAGTCCACAATTGGGTGGTCGACTTAATAAAAGTGAAAAATAAAATATAAGAAAAGATAGAATCGAAGTCGTAACACCTGGCTGAAAAGGTCTCTGAAACCGTCACAGGTGTGTCCGAAACTTCTCTTTGAATGTGCTCATCGTCGGTGTTGAGATCAAGGATCTCTGTACCGTCGAAATCATCATCATAAACGACCAGTTGTTGTCCATATGTGTCGTGTGTGTGCTCTCCATGGTCCTGTGTGTAGTGGTGACTAGTAGCATCGTCATCCTCATCTCCATCATCAACAAAATCGGAAATTGTGAAAGGATCACCGAATCATGGCTAGTCGTAGGTCTTCTCGTGGTTGATTTCTTGAAGAAGTGTGGAACGGTTTTCTTCAAGGCTCTCACTAGTGTAGAGATCAACTTCTCTTGCCTGGAAACTTAGCTTCAAGAGCTAAACATTTCTTCTTTTCCTCCTTGAAACTAGCTTGAAAATTGTCCACATAGTCGTCGGTTGGAGGCTCCTCAAATGGTGTTGGAGGTGGAGGGATGTGATATACTGCCTCGTTGTGTCTCTTTAAGTCTCTCCCTTTGTGCCAACATAACCTACTTCTTGTAGTAAAATGCAACACCAACAACTGAATCACCAGAACAAACGAATAAATCAAGTGGAACGTGGTGGATAGAAGCTTACCACGCCACTACTCAAGGCGGGAATTTATTTGTGAGGAAGGTGATGCGGACATCGACCATACCACTCAAACCAATAAACCACACCCTGTACCAGAAGTTAGAGAAGGTCCCATGACACGTTCAAAGTCCAAGCAACTTACGAGGAGGTTTAACTTAGTTGTACAAGACATTGTAAGCTCTTTAGAGCTAGAAGAAGCAAACTGCCCCAAAAGAGACTCCTTAGCCGAAGAAGAGCTTGATGCTGCCTTCAATAAAATGAGCCTTGATCAAACAATCTGCCCAAGTATAAAATCTTATTTTACAGGTCAAGAAACCCTTAAGAGTCAAGAAAAGACCTCAGAGCTGCAAGAGACGTGTGAGACAAGCGTAACATTCCATAGTGATCAAAAGAGTCAAGATGAAGATCAAGATTTCTAAGACATTGTAGAGCTACAAGAGACTGATCAAGCTACTCAAGAAGGACTCCAAGAAGGTATATACACGAAGAAATCAACAAACCAGCAAGTAGAGCAAGAAGTGACTCAAGGAGCATCAATTTGGTTCAAACCAAAGCCAGGTAAGTTTTACTCAATATATTCGATATTTGCAGGTTTAATGAGCCCTCCTAATGGCTAGTTCTCCATCAAAACGACCCAGCTCAAGGAGTAATCATTCAAAAGTAGTTTCCTTAGTTAAATGATCTAGTTTACCAAAAACAATGATTTTGTGTTTCCTTTTCTATTTCTGCACTTTACTTTGTTTCCTGTTGTGTTTTTCATTTATTTCGGCTAGCTGATGGACTCTTATAAAGTCCCCCTGCAGCTGTGTAACAATTTTTACCTTTGATTATCAATAAAAACGCCGTATTTCTTCTCCTTGAGCATTCTTGAGAGAAAACCCTTAGTTCTTTGTCTTGTGTGTGAGATTCACCAAGGCTGAGTTCCTGTGCTGTATCAAAGATTAATCACAACTTTGTGGTGCACCTCAATCCGCCAACACTCCCCTTCATTTGATCCCACACGAGAGAAGCGAACGCCATCGTGTCAGATCTTCAGCATCAACCATCGTTTCTTCACAAAAGAGTGAGAACGCCAGTTTGTGGAGCCATCAATCTATCCTATTACAAGTCTCACCACTGAGTCTTGCATCATTTGGTATCAGAGGCAAAAGTTCCTACCATTGGTTTCTTCTATCCTTTACATCTTTTCATTCTGTTTTGTTTAGTTTGTTTGATTCATTTGCTATAAAAACGAAAATCACATAAATTAATTGCTTCTGGTTGTTAGTTGCATTCTCATAAAGTCATGAAATCATAAAAAGCCATAAAAACGTGTTGCTTGTTTCTGTTTGCATTCATAAGATCAAAAATCGCAAAACATAAAAATAAAAAGTTTGCATTTAGTTGTTTCCTTTTCAGTAAAATCAGAAAATTAAAAGAAAAATTTGTTTCCTTTTGTTTGGTTTTACTTTAATTCACTTAGAAATATCTGCCGTTGATTTTCCATTTGATTACATTCGGTGCTATTAACGATTTGGTGTTTTTGCTGAGTTTCAAGAATAAGCTTTTGCAATGGGTGATGAAACAAACAACAACGGTCCACAAGATGCTGTACTCGAGTTGCTCAACGCAATGAGGGAGGAGCTGAGAGGAATTGGAGACAGAGTATAGGACGGTTGGAGCAACCTCAAGAGAGAGTTGAAGAGAGGAATGTACAAGCTAGGAGAAATGTACAAGAAGAGGAGGAGAATCAAGATAGGGAGGACGATGACGTACCACCTGATCCATTAAGGCGACAACGTCAACGCAGAGAGGATCCTTTGGGGAGGAACCAAGCTAGGCGAGTTGAGCCTCGTGAAACTTACAATGAGCTGAAACTTACAATGAGGTTAAACTAACACCGCCTACCTTTGCGGGAAAATCATATCCTGAAGTGTACTTGGACTGGGAGAGGCGTCTAGAGCACATCTTTGAGTGTTATGGCTATGGGGAACGTAAGAAAGTGGCGGTAGCAACTACTCAGCTCACTGATAATTCACTTGCCTGGTGGGACAGAAACGTAGCAGAAAGAAGGAGGCAACGTTTTGGACCAGTGACTACATGGAGCGACATGAAATTCCTACTACGACTTAGGTATGTACCTGATCATTATCATCGAGACTTACATAAACGTTTGGTAAGTTGTCTCAGGGAACCAGAAGCGTAAATGAATATTTTGAGGAGTTTGATAAGTTGATGAATCAATTCGAGCTTGAAGAATCCGAAGAAACACTGATGGCACAATTTATAGATGGGTTGCAAGAAAAGATTCAGTGGAAAGTGGAGAGATCTCAATATAGTGGATTTCATGAGCTACTACATCTAGCTGTACAAATTGAACAGCAAAACAAGCGTAAGGCATCCCTAAATAACCGGACTAGAAACAACACTCCTTGGAGTGCTAACAACAACCGGAGCATGGACAAAGGCAAGGCAATAGCCACTGACTCCAGGTTTAAGAGCAAGTCCAACGAGACACCAAAGACCTCTAAACCTGAAGTAGGTAAGTTTCCTAGTGCTAGTGAATCTCGTTCACGTGACATCACTTGTCATAAATGTCAAGGTAGGGGACACATGGCCAGAGAGTGTCCTAACCAGAGAGTGATGATTATTAGCCCTAGTGGTGACTATGAATCACAAGATGAGCAAGATGAAGACGAAAGTGACTCGGGAGAAGACGTGGAGTATCCAGACACAGGACCGCTCCTTGTGATTCGACGAATGCTAAGTGTATTTGTCAACCCTGAAGAAAGAGTTCAAAGAGAGAACATTTTCCACACTCGGTGCACAATAAAGAACAAGGTATGTAATCTGATTATAGATGGTGGATCTTGTACTAATGTTGCTAGCAAGTACATGGTAAACAAGTTAGGTTTACAAACAACCAAGCATCCAAGGCCGTACAAACTTAGGTGGCTTAATGATGATACTGAGTTGAGGATTGCTGAGTAAGTAACCATTCCATTCAGCGTGGGAAAGTATCAAGATGAAGTTATTTGTGATGTCGTGCCCATGAAAGCCGGGCATCTTCTTCTTGGAAGGCCATGGCAGTTCGACTGCGCTACAAATCACAATGGGCGCACAAACTATTACTCTTTCACCCATAAGGATCATAAGTACAACCTTGCTCCATTTAGTCCTTTAGAAGTTCAAGAGCTACAAAAACATGAACAAAGAGGAAGAGGTAAGAAATTCTAGTCTTTATTTGAGAGCTAATGATGTATGTAAAACCATGTGTGCCAAAGGCACAGTGTTACTAATGGTTTTTAAAGAGTGTCTAAGTACAGGGGTAGGTGAAATGGAGCTTCCCTTGGAGATCCAATCAGTCCTTGAACAATACAAGGATGTATTTCCAGAGGAGATACCACATGGACTCCCTCCTATCCGTGGAATAGAACACCAAATAGACCTCGTCCCAGGTTCACCTTTACCTAATAAACCAACCTACAGAATGAACCCGGAAGAGTCTAAAGAGCTAGAACACCAAGTGCGTGATCTAATGGACAAAGGTTACATTAGAGAGAGTCTCAGCCCATGTGCAGTGCCCATCCTATTGGTTCCAAAGAAAGATGGTACATGGAGGATGTGTGTGGACTGCCGAGCCATCAACAACATCACCATCAAATACCGACACCCAATACCCATACTTGATGACATGCTAGACGAATTAAGTGGAGCTACCATCTTCTCGAAAATAGATTTAAGGAGTGGCTACCACCAGGTCAGAATGAGAGAAGGAGATGAATGGAAGACAACCTTCAAAACCAAGCAAGGTCTCTACGAGTGGCTTGTGATGCCATTTTGGCTAACCAATGCACCAAGCACTTTCATGTGCTTAATGAACGAGGTTTTAAGGTCATTGATCGGTAAATTTGTTGTTGTCTATTTTGATGACATACTCATTTATAGTAAGTGCTATTCTGATCATATTAAGCATTTGGAGTTAATTCTGAAAACGCTTCGAAAGAAAGGCCTTTAGGCCAACCTAAAGAAGTGCACATTTTGTACTGACCAGTGTGTGTTCTTAGGTTTTGTAGTGAGTAAACATGGATTAAAGGTAGACGAAGAGAAAATCAAAGCAATACGTGAATGGCCTATCCCATCAACTATAGGACATGTCCGAAGTTTTCATGGATTAGCTAGTTTCTATAGACGATTTGTTAGAGATTTCAGCACGGTGGCTGCACCAATGACGGTTGTGATAAAAAAGAACGTACCATTCTCATGGGGAGAAGCTCAAGAACGTTCCTTCAACACCTTAAAAGAGAGACTTACACAAGCACTGGTCTTCGCCTTACCATATTTTGAGGTCATGTTTGAAGTAGAATGTGATGCTTCTGGTTTGGGAATTGGAGTTATTCTACATCAAAGAAAGAGACCAATGGCTTTCTTTAGTGAGAAAGGAGTTGTATGCGCTGGTCCGAGCTCTCGAGACTTGGCAACACTATTTATTATCCAAGGAATTCATCATCCACACCGACCATGAAACTCTAAAGCATCTCAAGGGACAGACATCACTTAAGAGAAGGCATGCGAAATGGCTGGACTTTATTGAGACGTTCCCATATGTAATAAAATACAAGAAGGGAATGGAGAATGTGGTTGCTGATGCCTTATCAAGAAGATATGCTCTTATAGCCACTATGGAGGCTAAGGTGATGGGTTTTGAACACATTAAAGAACTCTATAAAGATGATCCAGAGCTGAGTGAATGCTACCAAAGACGCGGTCAAGGAGCTTATAAGGTGTTCTACTTGCAAGATGGGATTCTGTTCAAAGACAAAAGGTTGTGCATTCCTCAAGGTTCCATGCGAGAGTTGGTCCTTATGGAGGCACATGGAGGAGGTTTAATGGGTCATTTCGGAATAGACAAGACCTTGGCCATCATAATGGAGCACTTCTTCTGGCCTGACCTCAAGAAAGACGTTGAGAGATTTTATGGCCGCTGTATTGTTTACCACAAAGCAAAATCCGGGTTACATCCTCACGGTCTTTACTTACCTTTACCTATTCCTAACGCCCCTTGGATAGATATCTCTATGGATTTTGTCTTAGGATTGCCCAAGATTAAACACAAGGATTCAAGCTTTGTTGTTGTTGACCGGTTCTCTAAGATGGCTCATTTTATCCCATGTGACAAGACCAATGATGCCACTCAAACCGCAGAGTTGTTGTTCAAGGAAATGGTGCACCTCCATGGAATTCTAAGAACCATAGTCTCTGATCGTGACACGAAGTTTCTAAGTCACTTTTGGAGAACCCTTTGGAGAAAGTTAGGTACCAAACTTCTGTTTTCCACAACTTGTCACCCTCAAACAGATGGTCAAACCGAAGTGGTAAACCGCACTCTCTCTATTCTACTTAGAGCCACTCTTGGGAAGAATATGAAAACATGGCTTGATTGCATTCCTTTCGTTGAGTTTGCTTATAATCGAACTGTTCATTCGGCTACAAAGCTATCTCCTTTTGAGATAGTCTATTGAATTAACCCTTTGTCTCCCATAGATCTTGTACCTTTTCCTCAGACTGAATGGGTTAACCAAGATGGTCTAAGCCGAGCAGAGGTAATCAAGAAGCTACACATCAAAGAAAAAGAGAACTTGGAGAAGAAGTATGAGGAGAACAAACGCACGGCTGACCGAGGAAGAAAGGAAGTACTATTCGAACCAGAAGATTGGGTCTGGTTACACATGAGGCCAGAAAGGTTCCCAGAAGAAAGGGCTTCCAAGTTATCACCAAGAGGCGATGGGCCATTCAAGATCCTCGAGAAGATCAATGACAACGCCCATCGTTTAGAGCTGCCAAAGGAGGTTAAAATTTCCCATACTTTTAATGTTGCTGACTTGTCACCTTATGAACCAGTAAATTCAGTTTTGGGGACAAAACCTTTGGAAGAGGGAGGGAATGATGCGGACATTGACCATACCACTCCACCCAATAAACCACACCCTGTACCAGAAGTTAGAGAAGGTCCCATGACACGTTCGAAGTCCAAGCAACTTAGGAGGAGGTTTAACTTAGCTGGACAAGACTTTGTAAACTCTTTAGAGCTAAAGGAAGCAAACTGCCCCAAGAGAGACTCCTTAGCCGAAGAAGAGCTTGCTGCTGCCTTCAATCAAATGAGCCTTGATCAAACAATCTGCCCAAGTATAAAATTTTATTTTACAGGTCAAGCAACCCTTAGAAGTCAAGAAAAGACCTCAGAGCTGCAAGAGACGTGTGAGACAAGTGTAACATTCGATACTGATCAAAAGAGTCAAGATGAAGATCAAGATTTCCAAGATATTGTAGAGCTTCAAGAGACTGATCAAGCTAATCAAGAAGGACTCCAAGAAAGTATATACACGAAGAAATCAACAAACCAGCAAGTAGAGCAAGAAGTGACTCAAAGAGCATCAATTTGGTTCAAACCGAAGCCAGTTAAGTTTTACTCAATATATTCGATCTTTACAGGTTTAATGAGCCCTTCCAACGGCTAGTTCTCCATTAAAACGACCCTACTCAAGGAGTAATTATTCAAAAGTAGTTTCCTTAGTTAAATGATTCAGTTTACAAAAACAATGATTTTGTGTTTCCTTTTCTATTTCTGCACTTTACTGTGTTTCCTTTTGTGTTTTTTATTTATTTCGGCCCTAGTGCTAGCTGATGGACTCTTGTAAAGTCCCCCTGCAGCTGTGTAACAATTTTTACCTTTGATTATCAATAAAAACGCCGTGTTTCTTCTCCTTGAGTATTCTTGAGATAAAACCCTTAGTTCTTTGTCTTGTGTGTGAGTTTTACCAAGGCTGAGTTTCTGTGCTGTATCAGAGATCAATCACAACTCTGTGGTGCACCTCAATCTGCCAACACTCCCCCTCATTTGATCCCACACGAGAGAAGCAAACGCCATCGTGTCAGTTCTTCAGCATCAACCATCGTTTCTTCACAAAAGAGTGCGAACGCCAGTTTGTGGAGCCATCAATCTATCCTATTACAAGTCTCACCACTGAGTCTTGCATCATCAATCCTTAGAAGTGGGTACTTGTTCTTTACCGTTACCCTGTTCAACCCTTGGTAGTCGATACACAATCTGAAGCTACCGTCTTTCTTCTTGACAAACAACACCGGAGCACCCCACTGTGAACTGCTTGGTCGCACAAAACCCTTTTCCATCAATTCATTTAGCTGTTTCTGCAGCTCGGCCATCTCTGCCAGTGCCATCCGGTAAGGAGCCTTAGACGCAATCATAACGTGTTAGCGGCAATCCCATCAACGCACCAAACACATTTTCAAATTTCTACACCACTAGAATGTCCTTAAACTCAGCGTCTGATCCAATTTCCACAGTGTTAATCGCGGCCAAATACGCCTCGCATCCATTTGTCAACATCCGTTCTGCCTGAATTGCCGAGATAATCAAGCTTCCCTTAGTCGGCCTAACTCCTTGGAAGACAAACTTTCCAATATCAGTTTTAAAGCACACTCTTCCTCGATGACAATCCAAATGTGCCTTGTACTTTCCAAGCCAATCCATTCCCATGATCATATCGTAAGATTTGACTTGACAAATCCGCAATTCAGCTGGCATGTTCACTTCACCCATCATCACCGAGATTTTTTTAACCATTCCAAGAGTGAAAATGACTTGGCCCCTAGCTGCTTCAACTAAGCCAAAGTCATCCCCATATTCTCTAATGAACTCTCCATTCCCGATCATTTACGGTTTCACAAAACAGTGTGAAGCACCAAAGTTAAACAGAACATAGGTCCCCACACCGCCCATAATAACGGTCCCTACACATTCATTTCGAATGATACTAAGCCCCTAAGCTAGCACACATCAAGCAATTTCACACAGAAATTTAACAAGGTAAGTGATAGGACTTACCAGTGATCGGACGCGATGTACTTGCATTATTGGCCTCATCACTGATGGTGTAAACACGCGGCATGATTGCTTGCTTCTTCGCAGGCTGAACCGCTCCCTCACTTGCCCGCTTCCCCGCTTGCGGTGCCAACTTCGGACATTGATTCTTGTAGTGCCCAGCTTCACCGCAGTGATAGCACAACCTTTCTCCAGCATTCCCCGAATTCTTAACCCTTTGATCCTCCTCAGGGCAATCACGGACCTTATGGTTCATGCTACCACAACGGTGACAAGCTCTAGAAGCAGATCGGCATGCTCCCACATTCATCTTTCCGCAAGTCGAACACACACTACGACTCACAGATGACTTGCTCGAAGGGGCGATCTTAACCCACTTCTTGTTGTTCTTTCCAGCATTACCAGACTGACCTTGCAGTCCATCACCGAGCAGCTTAACTTCCTCAAGCAGCCCAGCTTTCTGTTGAGCTGCCTTCTCAACCAATTCAGTCACCGAGTTGTAACTCCGAATCTGACACCGATTCCGAAGCTCAACACGCAATCCCCTCAGAAATCGACATACTTGGGTACTCTCCTAATGCCTCTTGAGGCTATTGAACTCGGCCTCATACTCCCTTACAGTCATTGTTCCCTGACGCAAGTCCAGGAACTCGCCTTTCAAGTACAAGCATAGTCCAGGCGGTCCCACAACACTTTGCCACCACATATGAGCGTCCACTACCAGGTAGTGAACCGCAATGTCTTTCTTGTAGGCTTTAGGACAACTGATTGATTCAAAGTTCCGCTCAAGCCTTGAAACCCACTCATCCGCCACGATCGGCTTAGTTCCTCCAACAAAGAACTTAGTTCCCAACTTTTGCATATGCTCCATCACCTTAAGGTAAGATGGAGGTCTGTGTCCATCCAACACTTCCACATCTTCCACCAACAGATTCTCCATAATAGGCGGTGGTCCAGTCTGAACAGGTGCGGCAGCTGGTAGTCTTGCCAAAACCTAAGCCAGCATACCCAACACTGCCTCTAAACCCATTGCTGCCGTACCCGCACCAGCCGCATTCGCAGCAGCAATAGACACAGCCGCGCCAGCATTCGCAGCAGCAATAGCCGCAGCCGCGGCAGCATTCGCAGCAGCAGCAGCCGCTACATCCACTGTCTGATTGGTCTCCTGATCCACGACACCATCTCTTCTTGCCGCGGTGTTCTTAGAATTCTCACCGCTCTTTCTAGCGGCCCTTCTCACACTTCTATCTCTCTTACCCATCTACAAATGACCAATTCAGATAAGTTAGCCCAACACTAACTCAATGTTCCACAAAGAAACAGGTTTCACACAGAAACAAACACACTTACCACGAGACTTAGGCGCTGGAAGGATGGGTTTACCCACTAACCCATTTATGTTAAAACTGTCCTATAACAAAACTATGCTCTGATACCAACTTGAAGAGCACTGATCTGGATTTCTTACCCGCAATTTTTCTGTTTTTCCGGAACACTCGGCCATATTTAGCCATTTTTCCAGTTTTTCATTTACTTAACATTTTCAGCGTGTTCATTCGATAAAAACAAGACTTAAAGTATAAAATAGCATACTTAGATTAAATCGTGAGGTTCAAATACAATGATCAGTTCGCTATAAGCTATTACATTGCATAAGACCTATCTAAATGATATAATCCCAAATCCACCATCCTTCCTTTCCAGCCTTAGTCATCGCAGTCCACATCTTTACCTACATCACAAAGGAGGTATAAGCAAACGAATCTGCTTAGTTAGAGCGGTCATACTGTCCCACTTAGCCACATAATAGATAATCGCAATCAAACAATCAATCACATCAGTCAAGTAGCCTATCAGCCTAGTCACTCGTCAAGCCTCATAATTCCAAGTCACTCGAGCAGTCTTCACGCAACCAAACAAGCTTTGGCGCGCATCGCTGCACCCAAGCGAGTTGCCTGATCTAGACTCTCGGTGAAAGGAACCGAGCCAAGCAGAAAAAGAATTATCGATAAGCAAACAGTCGGGAAACACCCTAACAGTCATCTAGACTCGATGAATCTATGCACGAAAATGAAACCTAGACTTAGGCTCACGGTCATGCAACTAACCTTAGTTACTTGGATTCGATGATTCGATCCGATCAGTTCTGTCACCTCACGGATTGATCGTCGATGCTCGATCACAGATTACCCAGACTTGTCCGGATTACCCAGAGATTCGATCGGAATTGCCGGGAAACTCGATCGCGTTACCCACACTCGATAACTTTCAAGTTCTCTCGCTAAATTTCTCACAAATCGCCTTAGGATTCTTTCCAAGTCTTTCTCTCTGTTTTTCCCCGAGTTTTAGCGGTTATGGGAAGGAAATATCCAACAAATATGAGTAACTACCGCGTAAACCGCTCATTAACCGTTCCTGCTTGTTTCCCTTGAATCCTCCACGTTTTGGCTCAGTAACCGTTCCCGCCAAAATGCCTTAGAGTATTTTTCACTCGTTTTCAGTTAAGATCCGAGAGTCCATCGCGGAACCGTCCTGTCCGGATCAGACAGCTTACCGCGGTAACTGCCCTGTCCGAATGCGACCAAAATCCTGAGAAAACCGCCCAGCTCGGTTCCAGCTCAATTTTACTTAGCTTTTCAATTCTCTCGGACAAACTACTAGGAACCAGCTCAAACACTCCGAGCAAATCAGTTCGCGATGATAACACTCGCGAACGCGGGTGTTACAAGTCTCCCCCACTTAGCTTAATGTTCGTCCTCGAACCACGAACCTCTTTGCTTTTCCTTACTTCAACTTTAAGTTTATCAAACTACTTAGGAAAATTAGCCTTCAACATTGCTTCTGATTCCTAAGTGATTTTTTTTCACCTTCGCAATCCCAAACAACTTGGACCATTTTCACTTTCTTCCTTTGTTCTGCCTTAACCCTTGTATCCAAAATCCGGACTGGTCTTCCGTCAACCGTTAGGTTTCCCCGAAAATCCGAAGGAGGTTCAGTCACTACGTTATCACGATCCCTTATACATTTCCTTTGCAAGGAAACGTGAAACACAATGTGAAAATTCTTCATCGATGAAAATTCTTCAACTTTAAGTTTATCAAATTCTTTAGCAAGTCCAACCCATTCCACAATCTTATAAGGACCCATATACCTTGGACTCAACTTTGCATTCTTTGTTGATCGATCTGTGCCCTTATAAGTGACTGTTTTGAGATAAACCATCTCACCAACTTCAAACGCCAACTCTTTTCGACGCTTATCCGCATAACTTTTCTTTCCTCTTGAGTTTCAAAACCCTTATCCTTTCAGTTGTCTCTTCAACAATGTCACGGCCAAAGATACTTGGGTCCAACATAATGGAGTTCTACAAGGCCGGTCATACAAAGCTTCATAAGGCGACATTCTGATGCTCGCATGATAGCTATTGTTATAAGAGAACTCGGCCAAGTGCAGATACTGCTGCCACTCTCCACCCCAATGCAAAACACAAGCTCGCAACAAATCATCAAGTGTTCTGATTGTTCTTTTCAATTGCCCATCTGTTTGCGGATGATAAGTAGTACTCATATGGACCTTTGTCCCCATTGCTTTCTCTAACACCTTCCAAAAGGCCGAATCAAACTTGAAGTCGCGGTCAAACATAATACTTGCCGGAACTCCATGTAACTTCACGATTTCCTCAACGTAAAGCTTATCCAAAACTGCCGCGTTATCTATCTTGTTGATAGGTAGAAAATGCGCATACTTAGTCAACCTGTCCATGATCACCCATATCGCGTCTAACTCATTTAGTGACGGCAGCCCGGTTACGAAATTCATCGTAATGTTATCCTATTTCCACTCAGGAATCGGTAAGCTTTGAAGCAAACGACTCGGAACGCGGGTGTTACACAAAGGCTTAGCAATTAAGATCAAGCGACATGGCCACTTCTAGCCTACTATTGTAAACGGGTGCGTGAAGTTTTCAGCCAAGTGCGAAAGGTGTCAACAACATGCTCCAAAGATTCAGTAGCCCACATAGATGCTTTCCTCTGTCACTTCTCCTTATCCATTCATGAGATGGGCCACAAACATGATTGGACCACTGCACGCTTCAAAGCAGAAGCGCTTCTTACTTGTTTTATAGACTATTTTTCAAAGTGGGTTGAAGCTGAAGCTTACGCAAGTATCAAAGACGCCCAAGTTGAAAGTTTCGTCTCGAGGAACATCATATGTCGTCATGGAGTTCCATTTGAAATCATTACAGACAACGGTTCGCAATTCATCTCCAACTGGTTCGAGACCTTTTGTGTAAAGTGGAAGATTCGACTTAGCAAGTCTACTCCTCATTACCCTTAGGGTAATGGACAGGCAGAAGCAATCGACAAGACGATTCTCGATGGCCTCAAGAAACGCTTAGATGCTAAGAAAGGACGCTGGGTAGACGAGCTAGAAGCCGTTTTATGGTCCTACCATAGCACTCCCCGCCGTGCAATCGGCGAAACTCCTTTTGCACTTGTCTACGGTAGTGAATGTGTCATCCCATCAGAGATCACTTCTCCTGAACCACGACGTCGTCTCTCACCAGAACATAAAGAACTCAACGACTCGCTACTCTTCGATGAATTGGACTTCCTTATCAAGCACTCATTAGGATAGCCAACTATCAAAATGCGGCCGCACGCTATTACAACTCCAGAGTTCGAGAAAAATGTTTCCGTGAAGGTGACTTAGTCCTGCGAGAAGTCTTCCAGAATACAACAGAGTAGAACGCAGGCAAACTCGGAGCTAACTGGGAAGGACCTTACAGAGTCATCACCGTGGTCCGCCCCGGCGTCTATGAGCTCGCCACCATGGCTGGCACATCGACACTCCATTCGTGGAACGCGAAGTACTTAAAGAGGTACTATCACTAGTCCTTTTCTAAGGCTTTTGCCTTGAAATACGAGGCAAATTGATCCCTACAAAGGGTACATAGGCAGCTTGTCTCCGGGCGAGTTTAGTTGTCCTCCTCCGTTTAAAGGGGGGGAGTAATAACTTTAACAAACTATGGGGCGATTTGATCCCTCCAAAGGGTATGTAGGCAGCTTGTCTTCGGACGAGTTCAGTTTCCCTCCTCCCTCAAAAGGGGGAGGGGGGGTAAAGGTATGTATACTCCTATACTCCCATTTTGATAAAGCAAACTCTTTGCTTCGGACATCAGACGCTTGACACAAGTCTCATAGACTTCATCAGTTACATACTCTATGGATTATTCAAAGCTTTTTTCAAGCAAGTTCAATCCTTAGTCGTTGTTGCTGGCCACAATAACAATGTGTGAACCTGAACACAATGACATCCATCATCGGATCTTAAGCGCACTATATAAGTTCTAATGTTTAGCTCTTGGGCTTTTGACTCCGGTGGTTCATTCAAAAATTCTAATATTCAGCTTCTGGCTTTTTGACCCCGGCTGTTCATTCAAGAACTCAACAGCACCATTGGTAAAAAGCAGCTGCCAATGGTTACTTAGGTTTGTAAACCAAAAAATCGTTCTGAAAACCCAACAACGCGTTGGTCAAGTTAAAGGGTGTGATCGCTTATGAACACACGTGTTCAAAAAGCACCACCATTCCAGAAAACCCAACAACAATGTTGGTAAAAGCAAAACTCAAACCCAACAACAACGTTGGTAGAAGAGGAGCGTAAACGCATTTGCGATTTCAGTACCCTACAATCACAAACACAATAACAACTTTGGTATAAACAGCCAAAGACATTTCAAGCATAAATGATCTCCAACCTATAACTAAAGTCTTGGTCAACAAAACGAGTATCATTACTTTTAAAGCTCTTATGGTATATCAAAGAAAATAAGAGAGACAAGAAACAAAAGCTGCATTCATTATCATCTCACATTCGCTACAATGCAAGGTAAAACATAAATCATAGCACGGATACAAACCATCCAACGCTATTACCAAAAGTCATCCGAAAAAACATGAGAAAGACAAAAGTCATAGAATAAGCTAAGTCTGAAAACAAAAGCAGAAGCAGAGAAAGTCAATCAGTCCTCGATCTCCTCATCACCATCCTCGTCGTCTGTCACCTCGGCGTCATCACCATTGGTAGCGCCTACCTCGACGTTGTCGTCTGCCTCAACAGCGGCAGCAGAAACCTCAGGGATCTATAGTACTTTTCGGACACTAGCAAGGAGATCTTCGAACACATCGCGAGCATCGTAGATCGGATGACATCGCTCACCCAATACCTTGACCTCAGTCGGAAGGTCCGGTGGCATTGGCCCCTGAAGAAGCCCGATGAAATCCAAGTTCGACTCAATCTCAGCAAGGTTCAACATGTTGTTCTGGGCCTTCCCACCAATCTCTGCAAGTAACCCAACAACCTCGTTAACTCGTTCTGCAAAGCCACGAGCCATCTCGTCCCTGGCCTCAGCAACGACCTCGCCAATCCTAGTGCTCTGAAGGTCACTGGCAGAGCTAAGTTGTTGCCTCAGCGAAGCAATATAATCCTCGCCCTTGGTGCACCTCGACTTGACCTTCGCCAACTTGGTATCACAATCCTTCTTAATCTTCTGCATAGTAAGAGCATCGCGCTCAAGGACCAGGTTCCGCTTGGTAAGCTCCGCTAGTTTGGACTTCAGAACGGCGTTGGCCTCTTTGGCTACACTATGCTCACGATCTCTAGAACGAACATCCTCGTCATAGTCACCAACCAGTCGATCGAAGAGGAGCGAAAGCTGCAAGAACACAAAATATGATATCAAAATATGCTAAGGCATAAGGAAAAATGTTAAGTAAAGAAGGGAATCAAACCTCTGAAGCTTTCGACTTCGTTGCCGCGTAGGCTTCATCACGAAGCAACCCAATAACTGATGGCGCAGCAGCACGGCTCGCAGAAGCCTCTATTTCAACAACGACCGCAGAGTATGCGTCTACCCTCTCCCTCTTTGTAGGGGTTCCAAAGTCAATGCCTTTTCCCTTGCCACTAGAGAAGCGGGCTCTCTTTTCTGACAGCTTGTGTTGCACCGCGAACTCGTCTGGAGTAAGGGGAGGAGGTGGATGCAAGGTCGGACCATCAGGTGTCTTCAACGCCGAAGCCATCAAAGACCTCGCCCGCACCGACGTAGTCATCGGGACCGAGGTCATCGGCGCAACGGTCAATGCAGTCCACCTCAACGGAGGTACGGATCGAAATAGTTCTCAAACAAGGTAAAGTATCCTGTCAGCTGGGCTAGGCACAACTAACATGATCTCCTCTGAGATCCTACACTTCTTTGGAGACGCTGCAAAGACTTCTCATCTAAAAGAGTACACCCAAGAGGGTCAGGACGGACCTTCACCCTTGCCTCCTTCTTAACCTTCTTGGCCTTATTCGTCTCCTCAACCTAACCAAGAAAATCTTCGTCATCGCTCTGAACACTAGAAACTTGCGAGTCAAACGAAGAGAAAGAAGACGATGCATCAGCATGGCCAGGTGAAAGCTTGGGGTCCTCATCGTTTAAAAACGACAAGTCATCAACAACCCCCTCTTGGAACCTAGGGTCTTTGGGGACCAAGCCGCACGATGGTTCTAAGGAGACGACGACACGACGTCGGTGGTGCTGATCGGAAATTTTTCCGGGTAGGTTGGTCAGAAAATATGGACGGCGGCGGGAGTGAGGTTTTGTTGAAGAAGAAGGACCAAAACCCTAAAGAAAGTGTGTGGAGGAAAAAGAAAGAGAAGTAAAAATAAAATAAAAATCTTATCCCTTTCAAAAGATGAAAGCTAATTTCTTTCCTAATCTCATTGACGGGTCTCGAATACATCAATGTTATTTTTCACCATAAGAACTTATTTTCCCTCTGCAAAAGACATCGTCGACATTAACAAACACAACACAATGTCTTAAAATAGCCGAGAAGAAAAAGAAAAAAAAAACCTTTTTAGCAGTTTCAGCAGGAGAAGCGCGAAGTCTTTAAATCTTCACAGAAACGCAAGGTCTTAAAATCCTCATTGCGAAAACCATTGTCAACAAACACTAAGAGCTTTTGCAAGTAAGAGCGTGAAGTCTTAAAATCTCCGAGGAGCGAAATCGTAACGTTTACAGCATTATGACCACGAACACCTCAAAGCCTATAACATCTTGGTAGTAGCGACATCATAACTTTGAACAGCAAATATCGACACCCAATGGTCCTTAAGTCGATAATATTATCACTAACACTACCTGTGACATCCGTGACCCAATTTTGAGGAAATTGGAAGGTGTGTTGATCGACACTAGTGTGGTGTGTCGATCGACAGGCTGGTTTTTGGCTTAAGGCCGGTTTGTTCGAGTGGCTGTCGATCAACACGTGTAGTGTGTGTCGATCGACACGTGTAGTGTGTGTCGATCGACAGGGTGTTAAGTGACTGACGATCGACACAAGTTGTGTGTGTCGATCAACAAGGCCTTAATTGGTCGGTTTTCTGGTTCGATTGTTAATCATTCGGTTGGACTGGGTCGGTTTGGGAAACCTTAGGGCTTTGTATATAATCTGATTTGGCTGTGTTTTGAGAGGAAAAGAGCAGAAAGTCAGAGTTATATCGTTCCCAAAGTTTTGTGGTTAGGGTTTGAGAGTTCTTTGTGAAAGGATTCGATTGTCTCGAGAAAAGGAGGTTGATTCTTGTGTTTGGGGAGTGGATTTTCATGGTTCCTAGTGGTGATCAAGTCAGATCTCGTAGTTGTCTCGTTTTCCATCCAAAAATCCAAGGTGAGTGCGTGACCATGGCTTATAGGTCGATGGATCATTAGGGATTCTTGGTGATACGTTTGTATGCGTTGATTGATCTTTGGTATCGAATTGTGGCTGTGTATGCTTGTTGTTGTGTGGTGATTGTTGTTTGTTCATGTTTTTCGTACCGACGCAGAGGAGGAATCGATCCGAGAGGATTATGAACGGTTCCCACGATTCTGCCAGGGGCCTATCGAACGACACACATGAGGTGTGTCAAACGACAAACCAGTATGAGGGCTGTCGAACGACACACATGAGGTGTATCGAACGACAGGTCAGTTTAGAGGGTGTTGATCGACACTTAGTGGTAGTGTCAATTGACACATATCTGTTTGGGCTATGGTGAGCCGTTTGTTGTTTGTGTGCTGTGTGGTATGTATCTTTGCCTGAGCGGTCTATCGTGCCTGAGTGCGCAGTCGTATATGGGATGACCGTCTCACTGAGTATTTATGATAATAGTCACGCATCTCTTTTTCCCATGTGATGCAGGTAAAGGCAAAGTGTGATCGTGGAATCATGGCTACAAAGAGCGAGATGATCTAGGGCTCGTGTTTCGTGTTGTTTCAGTTGTTGCTTTACAACTGCTGTTTAGGTTGTTGGAATTGTTGAACTGGTTAATTGTTGGATTGAATTCTTCGTTTAATAGAATTATATTATCGGTTTAATTGATTGAGTAATTGTTTGATTTCTGCTGGTTTTGTTTGATGGCTTGCTTAGACGTTGTGGGTTAGCATTTATGGGAACGTTAATCTGAGTCTAAGGTTGTTTTAAAAAAAAAAACAGGTTGGGTCGTTTCACTACCGAGCTGGGTGGCTAACTATTGGGGTTGGATTTCACCCGCTGGAGTTAAGTGTTCAAAGTTGTAATTGATAACGAATACACTTTGACAAGCTTCCTAATATGGCCCCTAAGTCGTTTTTATACAAGAAATGACTAAGTTTTCCTTCTTTCCTTAAGTCCTCTCCATCCAAGGAGGGAACCTTCTATGTTGTCCCTACTCTCGGCAGAAGCCATGAACGCAGTGTCAGGAAGATCACAGAGCCAGAAAAAGGAGCTGAGAAGATCACAGAGCCAACAGAAGGCGTTGTGAAGACCGCAGCATAGTGACACCGATGTCACTGGGTACTGACACCGATGTCACTGGGCAGTGACACCGATGTATCTAGACACTTTGGTGTCTGCCAGAGGGCCACTGATGTCCAGGCCCTTCGGTGTCCGCCAGAGTAATGACGAAGGCTCCAAAAGGTTCTTGCGCTAAAGCCCAGTCTAGGTGCGAAGCCCACATAGGCGCGACCGACATAGGCGCAACCGAGGCAATCCCCGAGGGTTTAGGAATGTTCACATTATCTTTTAAGAAAAGGCTTAGCCGATTTAGGAGGCTATATATATCAATGTATAAGCCTTTGAAAAAGGGATTCAGAACTTTTTTTACAAAAGCAATACACAACAATAACAAAACCCTTTTTCTCTTTGCTCATCGTTTTCTCTTTCGTAGCTTAACATAACAATCTCTGCTTCCTCTCGAAACCCTTAGAAATCTAGTTGTGCAATTCTGACATCCACAACAGCTCCAACTGCGAAATCAATAGCATCACACATGAACTCAAAAGGCAAATCCCAGTCTGGAGGTTGTACAATGGGAGCTCTCACTAAGGCCGGTTTAATCTGCTCAAAAGAAGATAGACAATTATCATCAAAAGCAAATTTAACACCCTTACAGAGTAGGGTGGTGAGCGGGCGGGCTATTTAGGAGAAGTCCTTGATGAATCTTCTGTAGAAACTAACATGTCCAAAGAACTGATAAGACCCATATTTTACCTATAATACTATGGTTTTCTATACATATCTGTTGCATATATGCATGGTTATACGCCTTTAGAGGTAGTTTTCTCGTATTTGTAGTTCAAAAGGACCTCTCACCGAAAGCTTGATCATCGATAAGGAGTCGAGCTAATGACTTTAAACATGCACTCTTGTGGGAGGCAACCCACATTTTTGCTTTTCGTTTTATGATTTGATTTCTTCTAAGTTTTGAATTTTGATTTTGGTTTTTGAATTCTAATCTTTTGTTTTGGTTTTTGCAGAAAAAAAATGAACCGGTACCGGTATGAGGTAGCGATCGGTAGGGGTGGCCCATTCGGTTATCCAAATCCAATCCAATCCAATCCAAGAAACCCAGATTTGTTTAGATTTGCATTTACATAAAAACCCATTTGGATCAAATATTAAATATGAATTTGGGTTTGGGTTATTTGGATTGGTCTTCAGATAACTGAAAAACCAAAAAAAAACTCAAATGTTCTTAAACATGTGTATATATATTTTAGTTATTGGTTTTTGTTCGGCATTTATTTTGTTTTAAAGTTAAAATATCAAGAATAATGTTTTTAGTTTTTTAGAATATTATGAAACTATTTTATTTAATAAATTTCATTAAAAACTTGTTTTACATGTTATTGTCATTTTTCTTTAATAATTCAACTGACCAAATCCATTTCTAAACCTAAATAATCCAATTAAAATTTTATTAATTATACTTTGGTTCAATTATTGTGATCTAAACAACTTCAACCAAATCAATAACCCAAGAAACCAAATCCAAATTACAATTGGATTGAATTTGGGACACTAACTCTTAATCCAAACAACCCAGACCCCATCCAAAACCCGTAAAACCAAATCCCAATCCCAGTTTGGCCAGGCCTACCGATCGGTACCGAGAAGCATGTACCATGGGAAGAGATTGCCCGTACCGATTGCCCGTACCGATCGCACTTACCGCGTGTCGTACGCTATCAGTACCGGGCAACGCCATGAACCGCGTCCAGAGCACCCACACCGATCACCCGTACCGATCGTGTTTTACGATCGGTACCGGGTAACACGCGTCCGTTTTCACGCATCCGTCCACGACTAGTACCGATCCCGATGGATGTACATGATCGGTACTGGGAGCCAAACATCCGTGTACATCCTGTACCGCGACCCACATACCGGACGCGAGTATCGATCGTGTAATACGATCGGTACCGAGCGTCCGCATACTTACCCATCCGTCCCTCGACCCACATACCAGTACCGATAGCCCACGCCGGTCAACGCACCCGATCATTGCCGAGGAAACATACGTCAGACCGTCTCGTGTGTCCCGCATCGACCGCCCGTACCGATCCACTCACGCGACTGGTACCAAAGCTACACACATCGCACCAGACGCCGACCGTCCACACCGGCTCACGCACCAGGTCGGTTTTGAGTTTGTACCGGTACCGACATCCAAACTATGTCCCACGTACAGCGTCCCATGACCGGTACTGAAGCACCGTACCGCGGGCCATGACCGCACCGCGACCCGCACTTGAGGTAAGTATCGACCACCGGTACCGGTCAACCAGTCCGATCGATACCGCGGTCGTTTGGTTCGGTAGGTTTTCCGGTTTGTTTTAAACCACCTAAACCGGTTTCAAACCGGATTTTAACTGGAAATAAACCAAATCCACCTAAAAAATCTTATTTTTAAACGAGCATTTTCCCTTTAATCTTTTCTCCCAAAAACAAACATCATCTCTTTTCTCCAGAAAGTGTTATTGAGCTCAAGAACCCTAAAAATTTAATTTTGTGGTTTTTGCTTAATTCACTAAGATTTGTTTAGTTTTTCCATAAGAATTCAATTCCCAAAACCAATTGCCCTTAAAACAAAGGTATGACCACCTAATCTCTTGATTTATGCAATTTCCAAGTTATGAACATTTTCAATTTTCTCTTTCATTAGGTTTATTTACTTAAGTTGTTAGAGAAATAACTTAGAAAACTTGGCTAGGCATTGAATAAGATTGATTAGTGAGTTTATTAAAAAAAGGCTTGTAGTGATTTTGGAGGGACTCTCACGAAAATATTGTTGGCTTGTCGATTTGACTTTAGCCAATAACCATCTTCATCTCTTGAAGACGCACAAGACCTTCTAGCACTTCAAAGGAAGCATTTTATATGCGGTTGATATGAGAACTCCACGAGCTTTGGCTACCTTTTCACGCCACCATACATGGATGAGAAGAAGTGTGTTTTCCTTCTGATGCAAGACTCAGTGGTGAGACTTGTAATAGGATAGATTGATGGCTCCACAAACTGGCGTTCCCACTCTTTTGTGAAGAAACGATGGTTGATGCTAAAGATCTGACACGATGGCGTTCGCGTCTCTCATGTGGGATCAAATGAAGGGGAGTGTTGGCGGATTGAGGTGCACCACAGAGTTGTGATTGATCTCTGATGCAACACATGAACTCAGCCTTGGTGAATCTCACACACAAGACAAAGAACTAAGGGTTTTGTCTCAAGAATGATCAAGGAGAAGAAATACGGTGTTTTTATTGATAATCAAAGGTAAAAATCGTTACACAGCTGCAGGGGGACTTTATAAGAGTCCATCAGCTAGCCCTAGGGCCGAAATAAATGAAAAACACAACAGGAAACAAAGTAAAGTGCATAAATATAAAAGGAAAAACAAAATCATTGTTTTTGGTAACCTGAATCATTTAACTAAGGAAACTACTTTTGAATGATTACTCCTTGAGCTGGGTCATTTTGATGGAGAACTAGTCGTTGGGAGGGCTCATTAAACTTGCAAAGATCGAATATATTGAGTAAAACTTACCTGGCTTCGTTTTGAACCAAATTGATGCTCCTTGACTCACTTCTTGCTCTACTTGATGGTTTGTTGATTTCTTCGTGTATATATCTTCTTGGAGTCCTTCTTGAGTAGCTTAATCAGTCTCTTGAAGCTGTACAATGTCCTGGAAATCTTGATCTTCATCTTCACTCTCTTGATCACTAACCAATGGTACGCTTGTCTCACACGTCTCTTGCAGCTCTGAGGTCTTTTCTTGACTTCTAAGGGTTTCTTGACCTGTAAAATAAGATTTTATACTTGGGCAGATTGTTTGATCAAGGCTCATTTGATTGAAGGCAGCAGCAAGCTCTTCTTTGGTTAAGAAGTCTCTTTTGGGGCAGTTTGCTTCCTCTAGCTCTAAAGAGTTTACAATGTCTAGTACAGCTAAGTTAAACCTCCTCCTAAGTTGCTTGGACTTTGAACGTGTCATGGGACCTTCTCTAACTTCTGGTACAGGGCGTGGTTTCTTGGTGTGAGTGCTATGGTCGATGTCCGCATCAATTGATGAGTTGCTGGATCAACTCCGAGGTGCTACTTGGTTCTCCAAGATAGACTTGGCATCGGGTTATCATCAAATTCCGATAGATGAGTCGAATATTCGAAAGATTGCTTTCAGGACAAGGTATGGGTACTATGAGTTTGTGGTGATGCCCTTTGGATTGACGAATGCGCCAGCGGCATTCATGAAGTCGATGAACAACGTGTTCAAAGATTGCTTGGACAAATTTGTGATCATCTTCATAGATGATATCTTAGCAAGTGTAGCTTTTGGCAAAGGGAAATTAGATTCTTGGGTCATGTGGTCTCAAATAAGGGAGTATTCGTTGATTAAGAAAATATCAAGGCAATCGCAGATTGGCTGAGACTTAGGAATGCAACGGAGATAAGAAGTTTTCTCGGTTTGGCTGGATACTACCGCAGATTTGTTAAAGGTTTTGCAAGTATGGTAAACCCGATGACTCGGTTTGGACAAATAAGAATGTTCTGTTTGTTTGGACAGCTGAGTGTGAGAAGTGTTTATCGAAGCTTAAGGAGATACTTACGAGTATACCGGTGTTAGTGTTGCCTAGGGAAGACGTGCCCTATGTGGTTTACACATATGCATCGCGAGTTGGACTCGGGTGTGTTCTGATGCAAGAGGGAAAGGTGGTCGCTTATACATCATGGCAGTTAAGGAAAAATGAATCATATTATGCCGTCCATGACCTGGAAATGTGCGCGATGATGTTCGCAATTAAGATTTGGAGATCTTATCTTTACGGTGCAAAGGTCCAATTGTTCACGGATCATCAGACTTTCAAGTATATCTTCACGCAACCGCAACTGAATCAAAGACAAAAAAGGTGGATGGAAACTGTGGTTGATTATGACTTGGATATAGCTTATCCTCCCAGTAAAGCTACCTTAGTGGTTGATGCGCTAAGCAGAAAAATAGTTGTGGTGGATTCAGAAAAAGATATGGAAGGATTGATCTATATGATAAGATCATTGCGGTTATGTGCTTTGGGCGATGGAGTGGTACCTTTGTGTCTCGAAGCAGCGGATCAGGCCGACTTGCTGACTAGGGTTCGGTTAGCTAAATACTTGGATGAGAATCTGCTTAAGGCTTCGCGGAATGATCAGTCCGAGTACAAGACTTATAATAATGGAATGATCGTGGTGAATGGGCGAGTGTGTGTTCCGGATGATAAGGACCTTCGGGAAGAAATTCTTAAGGAAGCACATCAGTCCGAGTTCTCGATTCACCCTAGATCGACTAAGATGTATCAGGACTTAAAGCGATACTATCATTGGGTTGGAATGAAACGAGATGTTGCTAAGTGGATTGTTGGGTGTCAGACTGGTCAGATGGTCAAGGCGGAACACACAATTCTGAGTGGTTTGCTTCAAAGGTTACCGATTCCTGAGTGGAAATGAGATAACATTACGATGGATTTCGTAACCGGGCTACCGTCAGTGAATGAGTTAGACGCGATCTGGGTGATTGTGGACAGGTTAACTAAATCTGCGCATTTTCTTCCTATCAACAAGATGGATAACGCGGCAGTTTTGACTAAGCTTTACGTTAAGGAAATCGTGAAGTTGCATGGAGTTCCGGCAAGTATTTTGTCTGACCACGACTCCAAGTTTTATTCGGCCTTTTGGAAAGCGTTACAGAAAGCAATGGGGACAAAGGTTTATATGAGTACTGCCTATCATCCGCAAACAGATGGGCAATCGGAAAGAACAATCAGAGCACTTGAGGATTTGTTGCGAGCTTGTGTTTTGGATTGGGGTGGAGAGTGGCAGCAGTATCTGCACTTGGCCGAGTTCTCTTATAACAATAGTTATCATGCGAGCATTGGAATGTCGCCTTATGAAGCTTTGTATGGCCGGCCTTGTAGAACTCATTTATGATGGACCCAAGTGGGGGAGCGGAGTATCTTTGGCCGTGACTTTGTTAAAGAGACAACTAAAAGGATAAGGCTTTTGAAACTCAAGATGAAAGAAGCTCAAGATAGACAGAAAACTTATGCGGATAAGCGTCAAAAAGAGTTGGCGTTTGAAGTTGGTGAGATGGTTTATCTCAAAACAGTCACTTATAAGGGCAAGGATCGATCAACGAAGAATGCAAAGTTGAGTCCAAGGTGTATGGGTCCTTATAAGATTGTGGAGAGGGTTGGCGCGGTGGCTTACAAGTTGGACTTACCACCATCGATGAAGAATTTTCACAATGTGTTTCACGTTTCCTTGCTAAGGAAATGTATAAGGGATCGTGATAACGTGGTGACTGAACTTCCCTCGGATTTGCAGGAAAACCTAACGGTCGAAGGAAGACCAGTCCGGATTTTGGATACAAGGGTTAAGGCAGAATGAAGGAAGAAAGTGAAAATGGTCCAAGTTGTTTGGGATTGCGAAGGTGAAGAAGAAATCACTTGGGAATCAGAAGCAATGTTGGAGGCTAATTTTCCAAAGTGGGTTGATAAACTTAAAGTTGAAGTAAGGAAAAGCAAAGAGGTTCGTGGTTCGAGGATGAACCTTATCCTAAGTGGGGGAGACTTGTAACACCCGCGTTTGCGAGTGTGACCATCGCGCACTTATTTCCTCAGAGTGTTTGAGCTAGTTTCGAGTAGTTTATCTGAGAGAATTGAAAAGTGAAGTAAAATTGAGCTGGAACCGAACTGGGTGGTCTTCTCGGGATTTTCGTCGGATTCAGACAAGGTAGTTACCACGGTAAGCTGTCTGATCCATACAAGACGGTTCTGCGATGGACTCTCAGATCTTAGCTGAAAACGAGTGAAAAATACTCTATGGCATTTTGGCGGGAACAGTTACTGAGCCAAAACGCAGAGGATTCAAGGAGAACAAGCAGGAACGGTTACTGAGCGGTTTCTGCGGCTGTTACTCATTTTTATGGGTTATTTCCTTCCCATAACCGTCAAAACTCGGCGAAAAACAGAGAGAAAGACTTAGAAAGAATTTGTGGGTAATCCGGACGAGTCTGGGTAATTTTTAATCGAGCATCGACGACCAATCTACGACAAGAGGTTGCAGAACTGATCGGATCGAATCATCGAATCGAATGTCTTGTCTTGTCTTTAAGTCTTGTCTTTATCGAATGAACACGCTGAATGTTAAGTATATGAAAGCTGGAAAATGGCGAAGTATGGGCAAGTGTTCCGGTCTGGAACCCTTACCGCGGGTAAGGAATCCGGATCGGGGCTCTTCACTTTGCCTCCTGAATGATTGCAACAAGACCCATTTTGGACTTCCTCAATGACTTGTCTTGCTTCTATTCCTTCTACGCAGGTGAGCAGAGGGCCGGAGAATCCCCACCTATAGATGTTACAATCGAGCATACCGTATCGAGCGGCTTGCTTTTGTACTTTGCGAGCTGCCCACTTGTCGCTACGTAGTTGTCCATTGACAATGTAAGCACGAATCTGATCCATCCAAGGTTTATCGCAACCGTACTCGGGTTCTTCATCCATCTTAATGGGGAGAAAAGTGTCTTGGTCATGAGGGACGAGTGGGAGGTTTTGTGGCGAGAGGTTATCGGTGTATGGGACCTCATCGGCGTTAGGGGCCTCGTCGGTGTCTAGGACCTCGTCGGGGATAGAGGCATTGACGATTGGGGCCTCATCGGCGTCAGGGGCCTCGTCGATGTCTGGGACAGCGTCGGTGACCGAGGCGTCGGCGACTGGGGCCTCATTAGTGTCAGTTGGTATTCGTTGACCAGTTGTAGGCGTTGTCACCGGCAGACGCATAGATTATGTATCTCCAGCTGCTTCTATCATCTCAGTGTCTTCGGCTCCTGTCTCAAGTGTTTTAGCTATGGCTTTCGCTTGCTTAGCAACCTGAGATCATGTTGAGATAGCGAGCGTCATATCTTGTTGAATGCTTGGAAATTCGATGAATTCCATGGGTATAACTCGCTTCGAAGCTGGATTTGCAGGGGGAGCTAACGCAGAGGCAAGGTTTGCTAAAGCATCGCCATCATCGTTTTCCCCTCGGGGAATTCGTGTAAGTGTAAACTCTTTAAATGTTGGCAAATTCCTTTACTATCTTCAAATAGGCTTCTATCCGTTCTTCTTTCGTTGCGTACTCGTCGTGGAACTGGCTAGTAACTAGCTATGAATCGCAGAACGCGTGAACATGCTAAACGCTAAGTCTTTGAGCGAGCCGCATGCCAGCGATAACAGCTTCATATTCTGCGTCGTTGTTGGAAGCTATGAATCCTAGACGGAAATACTGTTCGAGGATCTCGCCTGTTGGTGAAGCTAAGCGTATTCCTTCTCCAGATATGTTCTTTGAAGATGAGTCGTCGACGTGCAGCTCCTTGGTTGTACATCTTATGGGTTTTGGTCTTCCGGGAGTTCGATGAGGAAGTCTGCCAATACTTGTGACTTGTTTCACGTTCGCCCTTTATACTCGATGTCATACTCGCTGAGTTCTACAGCCTCCTTGGCTAACTTGCCAGATTGACTCGAGCTATGCAACAATGCAAGGGGAAGGCGCTGAGAACTACAATGGAGTGAGACTGGAAGTAAGACCTTAGCTTTCGTGACGCCATGAGGACGGATAGTGCTAGCTTCTCCAGCTGAGGGTATCTTGTTTCAGCATCGGTGAGGGTCTTACTAACATAGAAGATAGACAAAATTTGATATGCTCAAATTTGCCCTGAGCTACTCTCTCAAATTAAGAGATCAATTGTAGTAGGGGTCGAATCACTGGGAGTCAAATCAAACAATAGAATGTATGACTTCGAATTGAGCTAAGCGAATAATAGTAAAGTAAAAGCAAAAAAACAATTCGAAACAGACAAAGGTTGTTGGTTCCTTAAAATTCAATTAAACAAAAGCTAGGTTTTCGGGAAATTCGCAAGAATAGAAAAATTGTAGAATTATAAAACTGTTAGGATTTTAATGAATATTCGTTCTCGAACTTGAAACTCTAATGTAAAATTAAACGACTTCTGTTGAATTAATTATCTATGCATAAACCCTAGAAAACCAAATTCCTTTGTGAGTTCTAACAATCTAAGCAAGCATTAAAGTTCACGTTTCAATTGTTCACAAAATCCCTAAACCAAATTCCTTTGAGAATATGTGATTTTGCTCATGTAAGATTCTAGTCAGGTTATCAATTGCTTCCGGTTCTAATTAATCAACCTAGGATGTCTAATTCGGGGTGATCAATCCTAAATCAGGGTGATCAATCCTAAATCATAATTAATGCAATCTAGATGAAGAACCATAAGATAATTTTAACATGAATTTAATTCTAACAATTCATCTTAAATCCTTTGAAAAACCCTAAACCTAACAAGCAAATTTTTCAGACATGGAAACAGAAAACATGATAACTAAATAATACTGCATTAAATAAAGATAGAGAAATAGATACAGAAGGGTTCGAAGAAATCTGAATGGTCTGAAAACTTGTCTCCCTAACTCTCCAAATCTCTCTGAATCTCTAAGTCTTGAATAAAAGAAGCATAATGAAAACTAAAAGAAAACTGAGTATTTATAAGGTAGGATTCGTAGTGGGCTTTATTTGTTAACTTATGGGGCAAAAAGGAAATCTTCAGAATGGAAAAATCTGCTTTTCTTCGCGAAATAACATTCTCCATCGATCGTTGCACAAGGCCTGGCATCGATCGACGCGCCAATCTGACGGCAATTGAAAATCCATCCTCGCGACTTCAGCTCCTCTTTCCTTGATGCTCTAAAATGCTCCATAATCACGAATTAAGCTCCATTCATACACAAACCTGCCAAGACTCTAAAACACTAGAAAAATACCGAAAATACTCGATAAAACCGGGTTAAATCATGGCCAAAAGATGGTAAAAACCATGATATATCAACACCCCCAGACTTAGCTTTTGCTTGCCTTCAAGCAAACGAGAGACTAAGAATGAAGTCGAGGTTTGAAAATCGCGGGAACTCACTTATCCTTTGAAACATAGTTTTTGCTTCTTTGACTCCTTCGCTGTATATAAACAAAGTACCTTTGGCGGTCACGAATCTCAACCATCATAGGTTGGGCCTCAAATCTTAGCCTGCAAACCCATCAATTTCACATTCTCTTAACTGTCGCACACTTGATCAAAGTAATGATGGAATTCTCTCTAATGATATCAACCAAGTAAAAGGGTAGGTATGATGTTAAAAGGCTTTTGGTGCTTCAGTGGAGCTAAAAGTGTTTAGGGTTACCGGATTTTATTTGGTGGATGTAGACATTATGCATAAACACAAGAGAGAGACTGGTCCAGTTGATGCCCACAGTTTCTCATTCACATTGCACTATCTCCTCCAAATCGTAATCAGGAACCAAACATCACCATGTAGCACAAAAATCACAAGTTCCACTACTCACATCCATCCACTCATTCCCTTTCCCTTATGAAAATTTCGAAATTATTATTATTATTATTTTTTGACTAAATAAGGGGGGGAATGATCTACATAGGTGTTAGTCTCGAAAATTACCATAGTATGCGTGAAATCCCAAGGAATGCCCAGCATCGTTGCTCATTGTAAAGTTTTCCAACCAAATCCTCATCTTGGGCAATTTTGTGAATGAAAAACTGCGTCGGACCTTTTTCTCTCCAGTGTTTATACACATGCCTGCACATAAAACAAAGGGAAAAAGATCGCATGAGGCTTGAACAAAAGGTTAAGGTTAGGGGTTGGGTACCAACTTAAAATTAGCTGGCCATTCAGGATCAACAAAGAGTGGTAAAGTGAATAAGGAGTCTTGAATGCTGGATCGATTATTGTCGTGACATCATCAGAAAGAATATAGTAAGATGGAGATCAAGTGTGCTAGTCTGAAGTTTGATCTACTTTGTTTTGCAAACCGCGATAAGAGGGGAACCTGTACTATCATCTGGTTTCGAATTCGCTCCATCCACAGGCTTTGTCGCAACAGCTAAAAATCGCAAAAACTGAGTGTCTGTTCATAGGAATGGTCATTATCCCCTACAAGTTTTGACTCAATAAAATGACTTTTTGACTCCAAAATAAAAAACAATGTTAGCAATTACCTCCCTCAGACTTAAACAACACTGTCCCCAATGTTAATCAAGGCTGAAAGTGGTGAAAGAAAGAAAAATAAAAATAAAAGTTAGAAAAATTGTGAAAAAGTTGGACCTACGGTTTGTCTTTTCGTTGATCGTTGCTAAGACATCTCATCGATCGACGCTGGTACTGCGTCGATCGTTGGAGAAAACAGTCCGTCGATCGACAAAAGTGTCTGAAACGAGCCATATTTGTTCTGTTTTCACGGACTTTTGTTGGCTACTAATTCTAAGATTAGAAACTGCAAAAGCACTAATAATAAACAAGATTAAAAACCCCAATGTCATAACATCCAACTACGTGCACAATCTTTAGAAACTGAAACATAAACTGACTCAAAGAAAGACATAAAAATGACTCAAAAGGAAGAAAAATGAAAAGTTAATAGAAAAGAAACAACGAAACCGGGGTATAAGCGATGAAGACTAGGCTTCATCATCAGCATCAGTGTATGCTTGCGGTGAAGCCGGACGCGCAGGTGGTGGTGAAATCAGACGGACACATCTACAATTGGCGAGCCTCGCTATGGCAGACCAAATCCTCTTAAAGCCGCTAACAACGAAGTCCTGGAAATCATCTTGAGACATGGGTCGCTGAAGAATGTCGATGAAACGAATAGGCTCTGGCTGAGGCTCTCCTGCTGTATGTGAAGTACTAGCCCGTGTGGAAGCACCTGTAGGAGCACTCGCCTTCCTGCGAGAAGTGGAACGTCTCTCAACTCGTCTAAGCAAAGCTGGATCAACCCGAAAAGCTAGTGCAGGCGCACCATATATGATGGTAAGCAGCTCACGAATAGGCCAAAGAACCATATGATGTCCAGCTGCATCGCGGAAAACCCAATAGGGACCAGCCTCAACCCAAGTGGCTTTCTTGAGGAAAGCAAAATCCATGGTCAAACTCCTTCTCACAGTGAGGTTGGAAGTGTCAATCCTGCAGAACTCAAATATGGGACTAAGAAGACTACCGGCTGTGAATGATTTGGAGCTGGCCAAAGTGAAGGGAGTGTACTTCACAGACATCAACTGATGTGCAAAAACAACCTCTAAGTTAGTGATATATCATGGTTTTCGCCGGTTTTTGACCATGATATAAGTCCTTTTATCGAGTCTTTTTATTGATTTCGAGTCTTTTTAGTGTCTTAACAGGTTATTGTATGAGGAAAGCTTATTTGATGATTATGGTGCGTTTTGGAGCTTAAGTGAGATAGAAGACGGATTTACAAGTGGAGAAGCAGAAATGATAACATTTGTCGATCGACACACTCAACGAGTGTCGATCGACACCGACAATGGTCACCTGTCATTCGATACACCCAACGGGTGTCGAACGACACCCACTTTTTAGAAGCCGAGGGATTACGTTTTAAAGAATGAAAAATTACTCGTTTCGGCCCAGAAGTTATCAGAAGTCATCAGAAAAGCCCACCACGAGTTAAAACACTATATATAGTTTACTTTTAGGTTTTTAGTTCATAACTTTTAGATTCTATTGAACAGATTTAGAGAGAGCTTTTTGAGAGATTTTAGGGAGACAAGTCTACTTTGTTCTTGAGATTCTTCGAACTCTCTGTATCTCTTCTTTATTCTTTTTCTTTTTGCAGTATTATTCAGCTATGATTTACTTTGCTTCCATGTCTGAGTAGTTCACTTGTTAGGTTTAGGGTGATTCGAGTGGAATGATGATGAATTGTTAGATTGAACTTACTTGTTAGGATTATCTTCTTGGTTCTTCACCTAGATTGCTTTAACTCTTATTTAGGATTCGCGACCCTGAATTTGGATATCTTTGGTTGATAGATTGACACGAAAGTGTAATAGATTAGCCTGAACTAGATCTTAGGTGAGCAAAATTACTTATTCGCAAAGAAATTTGGTTTAGGAATTTTGTTAACAAATTGGACTTGAATTTAAAGCTTGTTTAAATTGATTGAATTCCCAAGAAATTTGGTTTTCTAGAGTTTAGGCATAGTTAATTTTTGCAACGAAAGTTGGTTAATTATATCTTAGTGTTCCATGTTCAAGAACGGTTCGTAAGTAAATCCTGATTTTGTTTAATCTGCAATTCTGATTCATCCTGAGAATTACCTGAAAACCTAGCTTTCGTTTAATTGAATCTTAAGAAAACAACAATCTTTCTCTGTTTCAACTTGTTTTTGTCTTTATTTTACTTGAATTCGCTTAGCTCAATTCTAAGTCAATAATCCTATTGTTTGATTTAACTCCCAGTGATTCGACCCCTTACTACAATTGATCTCTTATTTTGAGAGAGTAGCTCAGGTTAAATTTGAGCATATTAGTTAGCATCAACATCCAAAAGAGGCGTGCCGGTGGGAAACAAGGTCTCCTCCCTGAGACAGCTAAACATCAAGACCAGCTCATCTATGCGCATCTTCCATGGCTCGTTCTTGTAGAGGATGGTGTTGGCAAGCAGACGAGCCAGATATCGAACTGTAGGGTGCTTGATGTCAGTGTGTGGATTCCCCGAAGTATCATAGTGACCATGCGCGAAAAGGTTCCAGAAACTGCTCATGTCAGCAAATGTGGTTGGGAGTGATGTAGCAGTGCAATGAAGTTGGAAACCATAAATCTGGCAAAGGTCCATGAACGAAACCCTGTACCGAACACCCTTGGCCATGAAAGTCAATGTACCCGTTTGAGCAGTCTCAACACCCTCCTCATAGTAAATACGAACCGAAGCAAAGAACTGCTTCACCAAATCCGGAAGAAGTTTATGTTGCTTGAGAGCAATGTTGCCAAGTCTTGCTCGTGCTAAGAAACGCGTCACATCATCATGGATCTCCAAGTCTTTCATAGTCTTTTCATCAGCAACCCGTGTAGGCTTCAAATTCACTCCAAGCCATTCATTGTAAAGCAAAGTGTCATACTCATCCTAAGTCTCACTAATCGGCATGTTCATCACCGTAGGATCAGCAAAAACGTTCTTGAGATTGCCGTATTGACGCCTAATTGGGAACTTGGTTCCCTCAAGTCGTGGCCAAGGAGAAGCAATTCGTTGTGGTGGAGCGGGAGTAGAACCTGAAGCGTCATCAGTACGTGCTCTCTTGCCGTGATTCATCTGCAAAACAACCACAAAACAAACACAAAAATCAAAATTTTAAGAAGAAAAAATTCATTTTGTGAAAGCCCATCGATCGACGATAATACTCTACGTCGATCGACGGTCTGGGAAATTTTCACATCGTCGAACAAAATTTATTTTGGTCTAATCCTTGTTCAAATCAACCACAATCACCTCACAACTCAATATTAGCCTATGAAACAACATCCTAAACTGTTCTAAACACCCAATTCCATCAATTTGCTTCTCAATTCCAAACCCTAAAAAAGGACCTAAAAGAGATAAATCGAAGCACATACCTTTGTAGATCGATAATGAGAGTATGAAAAACGGATAGAGAATGAAATTCTAATGAATTAAGGCTAAAAAATTACTTGATTTGGTGAGAAATCGAGAGAGATGAAGATTTGTGAGAAGAGATGGCGATTTTAGGATTATGATGAAGAAGATCAAAGAGTCGGGGTTTAAATACCAACCTCGCAGTAACTGCACGAGCGTCGATCGACGCTCCACCTGTCTGTCGATCGACGAGACCAAATTTCGTGTTTATTCTTTTTTTTTTATATAAAAACCGAATGGAAATAAAGAAAGTAAAGTATGTACACTTACAAGTGGGTTGCCTCCCACCAAGCGCTTGTTTACAGTCGTTAGCTCGACTCTGTCAGAAATCTAGGCGTATGGAGCGATTGGTAAGGACACGATGTGCCCCTGCGGAATCTCAGCACTTGCCCAATAATGCTTGATTCATTGCCCATTGACTACGAATTCTCTGCTACCATCTGGAGTAAGGAGAACTACAGCACCGTGCGTTCGGACCTCTTTGATAGGGAAAGGTCTGGACCATCGAGAATGTAATTTACCTAGAAACAAAGACAAACGAGAGTTGTTGAGGAGTACCTGATCGTTTGGCTTGAATGTCCTGGAGATGATGCGCTTATCATGATACGCCTTTGTCCTCTCCTTGTATAGCTTAGAGTTTTCATAGGCATGAAATCTGATTTCGTCCAACTCATTAAGCTGTATCTTACGCCTTTCCGTATCCGTTTAATATCAAAGTTGTACTTCTTCACTACCCAAGCTCTTTGTGTTCAAGTTCCACTGGAAGATGGCATCTTTCCCATAAAGTAGATGAAACGGAGTAGTCCTTAATGGTGTTCTGAAAGCGGTTCTGTATGCCCAAAGTGCACCATCCAGCTTAGTAGACTAGTCTTTCCTTGTAGAATTAACCGTCTTCTCTAGGATTTCCTTGATCTGTCTGTTGGAAACTTCCACCTGCCCACTCGTTTGAGGATGGTAAGGGCTAGCCACACGATGATGAACTCCATACTTAGCAAGCAATCGATCAAAAACCTTGTTGACGAAGTGTGTTCCACCATCACTAATAACTACGCAAGGCACTCCAAAACGAGGGAAGATGATGGTTTTAAACAGCTTAACAACCACTCCAGCAATGTTCTTAGGACTCGCGATTGCTTCTACCCACTTAGAAACGTTATCCACAACAACAAGTATGTAGTTATTCCCATAAGATGATAGTAAAGGACCCATGAAATCAATACCCTAACAATCGAATAACTCCACTTCAAGTATGAAGTTTTGTGGCATCTCATATCGCCTGCTGATTTTTCCTCTTCTCTGACAAGCGTTGCACTCTGAATAGTGTAGGCCACCAAAACCCAGCTTGAAGAACTTTGGAAACAATCTTGAAAGTAGCAAAGTGTCCAGCATACTCAGAACCGTGACAATGATATAGCACTCGTCGAGTCTCCTCCTCAGCTATGCATCTTCTGTATATACCATCCGAACAAAATTTATAGAGGTAAGGCTCATCCCAATAGTATCTCCTAATTTCCCTCATGAACTTTTTCTTTTCATAGCCTTTAAAATCCGTAGGAGGATCATCTATAGCAAGGTAATTAGCAATATCTGCGTACCATGGTCGTGAGGATGTAGAAACAGCAAAGATTGGACTACTAAACATGTCATTGAGGATTCTGGATAAATCGAATTCTGGATTCTGGATAACCCGTCTATCATTGCAAGGACCGGCGTCGATCGACGGACTGCTCAATGGAATACTCGATGAAAAACTTCCTGGACGTTTAGAAATCGTAGCGTCGATCGTCGCATGGTGAGTGCGTCGATCGATGAACCATCTATAGCTCGAGAATTTTGAAGGATTTCTTCGTGAAGCTCCTGCAACTCACTTTCTATGCAGTTCACACCTTCTTCTATGGGGACATTGTCCTCAACCCGAATGCGCGAAAGATGATCCGCTACTCCATTCACAACCCCCTTTTTGTTCTTCACCTCAATGTCAAACTCTTGGAGAAGAAGAATCCATCTCAATAACCTTGGTTAAGCATCCTTTTGCTGCATCAAATACTTCAGCGCCGAATGGTCTGTGTGTACGATCACCTTTGATCTAATCAAGTAGGGACGAAACTTCTCAAAGGCAAACACCACTGCCAACAACTCTTTCTCTGTAGTAGCATAGTTCCTTTGTGCTTCATCAAGAGTTCGACTTGCATAATAGATAGCATGCAGTTTCTTGTCCTTTTTCTGTCCCAATACAGCTCCAACAGCAATGTCACTAGCATCACACATCACTTCAAAAAGCAAATCCCAATCCGGAGGTTGCACAATAAGAGCACTCACTAAGGCCTGTTTGATCTGCTCAAAAGAAGATAGGCAATTAGTATCAAAAGCAAATTTAACATTCTTACATAGTAGGGTGGTGAGTGGGCGGGCTATTTTGGAGAAGTCCTTGATGAATCTTCTGTAAAAACCAGCATGTCCAAGGAAACTCCTAACCGCCTTAACATTTTCTGGTGGTTGTAGGCTTGTCATAACTTCAATCTTGGCACGATCTACCTCAATCCAAGCTTCTGAAACCTTATGTCCTAGTACAATGCCGTCTTTGACCATAAAGTGACACTTCTCCCAATTCAGAACCAAGTGTTTCTCCACACATCTACCAAGTACCTTCTCTAGATTATCAGAACAACCTTTGAAGGAATCTCCAAAGACATAGAAATCATCCATCAAAACCTCCATTGAATCCTTTATCATGTCTGTAAAGATGGACATCATACACCGCTGAAAAGTCGCAGGAGCATTACAAACACTACAAGAAAACACAGGATTTGCTACTCCCAAAAGAGTCACTAATCCGTCACAAAAACTGGATTTGTGACGATTTTGCGACGGAAATAGGTCGTCACTAAAGTATCGTCGCAAAAATGCGATGACTCTGTGACCATGTTTTTTGCGTCACATATTTTGTGACGAATTTGTAACGTCCTTAAGTGGTCGTAAATTTGTGACGAATCTGTAACGATGTATAGTGGTCATAAATTAACAGCGGAGTTGTGACGGTTTTGTTCGTGGTACTTTTGCGACCGATTTGTGACTAGTATTGAGAGTCGTACCGTTGCAAATCCTTAACAAATTAGTCACAATTTTGTGACGGAAATACTCTACTTAAGTACATGATTTATGTTCTTATATAATAGCTTTTATTAGTAATTATCAATTTTCTTTTGCTTCATGAAAACTAGAAACATTAAAATCAGTAATAAGAGCATTAATAAACCGCAAGTTAATGTATTATACAAAGAAACTGCAAGTTAATGTATTATACAAGCAGAAAGTAAGAGACGAGCATCTCCAAGCTTGAGATCCAATTTCGAACTTATCGTTGCTCCTCATCACGTTATACATTTTCCAATTCTTGTTCTGCTTTTTTACTTCACTACAAGAAAACAGGTAATTAGTGATGCCTAATTGTGACTGATTTTTCCGACACAAATTTTGCAACTACTTTGCGACGCTTTTGCTACTCATTAGCGACAGCTAAAACAATAGTCACAAAAACGTCACTAATTTACGACTACCCAAACATGTTGCATAGTAGTCGCACATTAATGACGTTTCTGTGACTAACATAACGCGCGTCGCAAATTTGCAACACCCGTGTGACACCAATAATAGTCACTAATATGTGTCACAAAGTAGTCACTAATCTGTGACGCTTTTCTTACGATTTCTGGGCGTGGCAAAAGCGTGGGAAAGGAGTCACTCCAGCTATGTCGGTAACCATGTCGGCAAGGAAATAAAGTAGGTGACACGTGAAAAATAAGGGCGTTAGCTTGCCCACCTACTTATGTAGGTTGCCACAAATGCGTCGCAAAAGAGTGAGACAAGAGTCACAAAAGAGTGACAATGGCGTCACAAATTTGTGACTCCGGAATTACGTTGCAAAGTAGTGGCAAACATTTACCTATATATATGAGTGCATCGGTTGGTATGTTCCTCATTCAGTCCGATCTACCAAAAAAAAAATTCATTAAAAAAAACAAATTTTCAAGAAAAAAATCATGTGGAACTTATCTAGAGATTGGATGTACAGAAGGATCGATCCGCAGACGTATAATCTCTCGACCGAATTTTTGGAAGGAGTGAAGGAGTTTGTGAATTTTGCAAGTATCCAGGAGTTGGCTATCAGCAGCAACGGTAAGACTTATTGTCCTTATGCGAAATGTAAAAATGGTGGTAGTGTGAAACCTATTAGAAAAGTTTCAAACCATTTGCATCAAAATGGTTTTATGGAAGATTATTATGTGTGGACCGAACATGGGGAAGATTATAATGTAGTTGGGGCACCTACTAGTAGGAATTACGTAAATGATGATTTTATTAGTGGTAATGAACCAATTAATTATAGTGGTGAGGATGTTTATGTTGGAATGGTCCATGTTGCATTTCATGTTTCTACGCCATTAAATGATTATCATCATGATGAACATGGTCATAGTGGAAATGATCATGTTTATGAAGAACCTACCCATGAGGCGAAACAATTCTACGACTTGTTAGAAGCTGCAAACACCCCATTATATGATGGTTGCCAAGAAGGTCATTCACAATTATCATTAGCTGCTAGGTTCATGAACAACAAGGCAGACCACAGTTCATCTAAAAATGGCATAGATTCATGGGCGGAAACGTTTACAGAGTATTTACCACAGCCTAATAAGGCGACTGGTTTATACTACGAGACAGAAAAGTTAATGCGAAAACTAGGCTTGCCGTATCATACATTCGATGTATGCATAGATAATTGTATGCTCTTCTGGAAAGAAGATTCGGTGTTGGAGCATTGTAGGTTTTGTGGAAAACCAAGATACAAGGAAAGTCAAGGACGGAAAAAAATACCGTACAGCAAGATGTGGTATCTACCTATCGCTGACAGACTAAAGAAGATGTACCAATCAACGAAGACGGCATCATCGATGAGGTGGCATGCTGAGCATGAGTCAGAAGACGGAGTAATGTGTCATCCATCAAATGCGGCAGAGTGGAAAAATTTCAATCAAAAGTATCCAAGTTTTGTGGAGGAAACGCGAAATGTTTATCTGGGATTATGTACAGACGGTTTCAACCCATTTGGAATGTCAAAAAACCACTCGTTATGGCCTATAATCATGATACCCTATAATTTACCCCCGGGAATGTGCATGGGAAGAGAGTACTTGTTTCTTACCATTTTGAACTCGGGACCAAATCATCCAAGAGCCAGTCTAGATGTTTTCCTCCAACCCCTGATTGAAGAGTTAAAAGAGTTATGGTATAACGGAGTTGAGGCGTATGATGTGTCATTGAAGCAAAACTTCAACCTTAAAGCTGTTTTGTTGTGGATGATAAGTGATTTTCCGGCATATGGGATGTTATCAGGATGGACGACGCATGGGAAATTATCATGTCCGGTTTGTATGGATGACACAAATGCATTTCAATTGAAGGCTGGGAGGAAGACTTGTTGGTTTGACTGTCACCGAAGATTTTTGCCTGCATAACATCCTTTACGGAAGAACAAAGTTAACTTATTGAAGGGAAAGACGGTAATGAACAAGGCCCCACCAACATTTTTAACTGGAGAACAGGTTCTCCGCCGTATCCGGTATGCGAAGGCGCCAAGAACATCTGATTGTGGTGGAAATGAACATCATATCAAACCGGTCGGCTACGGAGATTGGCATAACTGGCATTAAGAAAGCATTTTTTGGGAGCTACCGTACTGGTGTGACCTTGATCTACGACACTGTCTTGATGTGATGTACATCGAGAAGAATTTTTTCAATAACATCATGTATACCCTTATGAATGTTAAAGATAGATCAAAAGACACTATCAAAGCAAGACTAGATCTTGAAAAATTGTGTGCGCGGAAAGAATTGCATGTTGATGATCATGGCAACGCCTCATTCCCAATTTGGAGATTGAGTTCAAAAGCAAAAGATGTCTTACTACAATGGGTGAAAAATGAGGTTAAATTTTCAGATGGGTACGTAGCTGTCATGTCTTTATGGAACGCGTGCTTCCGTTTGTATTTGCAGAACTTCTCCCTCCAAAAGTGCACCAAGCATTATCAGGTATATAGAAATATATAAAAATTGTCATTTCATCATGTTATTATTTAGCTTTTTAAATAATACTTATATATACATCGATTATTTGTAGGAATTGGAGCATTTTTCCGTGATCTAAGCAGCAGGTCGTTGGATATAAGTCGTGTCCTACTTTTGAAGGAGAACATTGTGATGATACTTTGTAACTTGGAAAAAATCTTTCCGCCTTCTTTTTTTGATGTGATGGAGCACCTACCCATACACTTGCCATACGAAGTCGAGCTTGGTGGTCCTGTGCAATATAGGTGGATGTACCCGTTTGAAAGGTTTTTTAAACATTTGAAAGGCAAAGCGAAGAACAAAAGATATCCAGTTGGATCAATCGTTGAATCGTACATTAATGATGAGATTTCTTATTTCTCACAACATTACTTCGCCCCTCATATTTCTACAGCTAGCAAAAGAAGGTAATAGTCGTGTTATTTAGAAGTGTGCATGTTTGTTGCTTTTTTAAAAGTAAGAAGAACTGTTATTAATTATTGGTAAATTCATTATGCACGGCAAGTCGGTACGATGAAGGTGAAGTACTTATCTACGATTGTGAAGTACCAGATATATTTACTGAAGTAGGTCGTCCTAGTGGAATATGTACAAAATCTTGGTTAACGGAGAATGATTACAAGTACGCACATTCATACGTTTTGCCTAATTGCTCATATTTCCGACCGCTAGAAAGGTAACTTAATTGGTAGGATCATTATTAAATTAAATATATGAATTGTTAATATTTTTTACCAAGTTATTCATAATCAAGTGTTTCGTAAAACACACAGTTTGGTGGATGCACAAATTCGAATTGACAATCCTCGACTTACTGATGTTGAAGTCATAGCAAAAAGAGATGATGAATTTCATAAATGGGTCCGCCAATATGTATGTATCCATCATAACTTGTTTCACTCGTAAATATATTGTTTCGCTCAACGCAGTGATACTTTAACCCTTCTATGTATATATAGGTTGAAGCAATGAAAAGTAAAGAAAATTTTCCCATGTGGGTTCGCGATATAGCAAACGGGCCTGAAGGCAAGATTAGGTCATGGCCTATGTATTTTACAAGGGGGTATTTGTTTCATACAAAGGCCTATGGAAAAAACAAAAAAACAATGAATTATGGGATTTGTGTGCGAGGAAAAAATTATTCTGAAGCGGCCAGAGAGGATGATTTTTATGGGACCATTAGGAAAATTATTGAGATCCAATATCCAGGATATTTGAATTTGAAAATTGTACTTTTCTACTGCAAATGGCATGACCCTACACCCGGGAAAGGAACTCGAACGAGCGCGGGAGGCATTATCAACGTGCTACAATCCGGGAAATATATAGCAAACTCATACGATCCATATGTATTAGGTATGAATGATCTCATCACATACAAGACGGTATACATTATTGTTCTTCTATTTTCTTATAATGGAACTAATTTTAATTATATTGCAGCGCCTCAAGCAGATCAAGTATGTTTTTTGCCATACCCAAATCCTGAACGTCCTCGAAAAGTTTGGCTATCAGTATTAAAAGTTAATCCAAGGAATCGTGTTGAAGGAAAATTTAAGGACAGTGAGCTTGTCATTTTGCAACAAACTAAGGATGATGCAGTAACGGAGACGGTCGAAGACATCAACGTTGATGGTCTAGTTGATGGAAATCATCCAATTGAGTACATCGATTTTGAAATTGCTGATTGCGATCCAATGGATGAATTTCGATGTAATTTATCATCTTCAGAAGAAGATGTAGACGACAACGAAGATGAAGAAATTTAAATCACATTTTAGATATAGTAGTAATGTATGTTGTAATTGTGTGAAAAAAATTTGTTAGAATTTAAAATGTGGGAGCGTGTATATATATTTGTTAGTCAGAGAAACAAACAGATGCCTTCAGTGGCCCAACGGTATCGCATCTGATTAATACTTCCTATAGACCCGAGTTCGAGCATCAGTACAACCACATTTTCTAAAAATGTTCGTCCGCGTGTGTATATATATTTGTTACTCTGATAAACAAACGAATGCCTTCAGTGGCCCAATGGTTTCGCATCTCTCTTAAACTTCCGGTAGACCCGAGTTCGGGGAAAATGGCCGATTCCCCCATAAACTATACAACGCCAGCAAATTTATACATGAACTATTGAGCAGAGCCAAAAACCACATAAACTAACCCCAAATTTGAATTTACCTCACGATAGTTTCAAATTCGGCCAATTCCCACAAAACTGTAGACGGTGTTAAGTTCCGTTAACGAATTAGTGACATGTATGACACGTGGGTCTTGGTTAATTCTGGTTAATTTTTGACCGTGTGCGGAAATAAAACGACGTCGTCTTGGTTAACATCAAACGACGTCGTCTCGTTGATTTGGGGAAAAAATTAAAACTAGGGTTCATCTGTACTAGGTTTGTCGGGTTTGAGAATTGAACAAAAATAGAGATCGAGAGTTAGAAAGAATTCGAGAGATAGAGATCGATAAATATAGAGAATTCGACGTAGAGAGAGATCGAGAGATAGAGAGAAGTCCACAGAGGAATGTGATCAAGAGACAGAGAGAATTCAACATAGAGAGAGATCGAAAATGAGGTAAGTGGAGTATTAGGTTACGAATTATGTTCAAATTTCATGAAATTCATAGTTTATTAAGTATTAGGTTTCAAATTATGTTCAAATTTCATGAATAAAAAGTTATATTGTAACATTCCACAAATTGTTCGATTAAATGTGTTACATTGTTTCTTGATATGTTTTGCAGTGGGGAAGTAGCAGAGGAAGTATCTTTTGGGTGTTATTATGGTGGAAAATTTGACATGGTTGGTGGGAAACTTATTTACATAGGTGGTGGCTATCGATATGTCAATGCTCGACCATCTGAATTGTTTGGTCAGCTCATAAATCAACTTCTGATCAGTTTGTATGGGCAGAGAGTATGGTATAAGGTTCCTTTTGATGAGGTAGAGGATCGAAGATTGTTGACAAATGGTTCAGAGAACTTTAATAAGATGTGTCGATCGGCGATATGGACCAAGACAATAGATATATATGTGGAGCCTAATACAACGACTGAGGATACAGAGAGAGAGGAGACTGTGAGGGAGGAGACTATGAGGGAGGAGCATGTGACAGAGGAGCCTCAAAGGAATGTTCATGATGGAGAAGAGAGAGAGAGAGGATTCCATCAGAGAATACAGAGGTATATGAGAGTGAAGAGTATCAGTTTCCTGAAGAAGCAAAAGTTGAAAGAAATGTCAAGAATTTTGTTGATGAAGAGATTGATGAGTATTGTACACCTCTTTGTTCAGATGATGATGATGAAGTTGAAGTTGATAGACTTAAGTATTTTACATACAAGAAAGGCAGTGGTGAGTTGAAGTTGAGACAAGCTTTTCACAGTATAGAGGATTTTAAGAAGGCCATGATGGATTATGTCTTAAAGAATGGTTGGAATGTCCAATACTGCCGTTGGGACACAGATAAATCTAAGCTCAAATGTGTTAGTGTAGCTGAGGAAGGAGAGGAAGCGTGTCTCTGGAAGGTTTATTGTTCTTATGAACCACCATTGCAAAAGTATATGATTAAAATGTACGTCAAGGATCACACTTGCAGCAAGACAGGACGTTCAAAGCTACTAACTCAAGAGACTATTGCTACTAACTCAAGAGACAGGACGAATACAATGTCCATACAAAATGTCATACGGCAAAATAAACAACTATTACCTCATCTCCATATGGACAAGCATGGAACAGCCTCCTTGGGTTGCTCGTCGTTCGTGATGTGGGCATTCTCACGCGTTCTCCGCATCTACAGTGGCTCGGAATCCCTCTTACTCTGTCACCCATTCTTGTCTATTCGATTTACCTCTCTAACTCTCAAACTCTACTTCACCGTCTTCTTCCCCGATGAGCTAGAACCCTAATTTCAATTTTTTTTCCAATTGAACAAAACGACGCCGTTTTGGAGAGATATAACTTAAAAACATAACCAGTTTAATCCTCTAATTTAAACCCAAAACAAATCCATTTCCCACGTGTCAACCACGTCAGTTTTTGCTAACGGAATAATCAATCTGTTTACGGTTTAATAACATCGTTTATGGTTTTGTGGGAATTGGCCGAATTTGAAAATATCGTAAGGTAAATTCAAATTTGGGGTTAGTTGATGTGGTTTTTGGCTCTGCTCAATATTTCATGTATGAATATGCTGGCGTTGTATAGTTTATGGGGGAATCGGCCGTTTTTCCACCCGAGTTCGACCCCAGGTACAACAACATTTTTTTTAAAGTGTCACGAAAATGTTAATTTTATCACGTCTTATATACCTTTTATTCTGATAAACAAACGAATGCCTTCAGTGGCCCAATGGTTTCACATCTCATATACACCCTGCAGACCCGAGTTCGAGCCCAGGTATAACCACAATTTTTTATTTTTCCTTTTTAGAGTTGTCACTAACTAGTTGCAAACGTGTCGCTCATTTGCAACGAATATGTGACTCTTTAGAGTTTGAGATTATCATTTGTCAGATTAAAAAATGTGTTACACATTCATCACAACAGCGTCACAAAAGAGTGACACTTTAGTGACGCTTTTCCAACTACTTCTAAGAATTTTGCAAAATTATACAACATTGTTGAATTACATACAGTATATTATCCTATATTTACATTTTCGTAATACACAACAGTCATAAAAGTCTGAAAATAGAGAAATTACATAGTCAAGTGGAAATGTGTGATTGTAGGTAAAGTCATAAGGAGTTTTAATGAAATTTAAGGTAAAGTGTGTGATTTTCTTTAGATAAACTTTATTAGTACTAATATCATGCTAAAAAGTTAACAAAATGGATAAGAATACATCAGAACTTCATATATAAATTCGAAAAGATCAATCTATAAGTAAAAAATGTTTAGGGTTTAGGGTATGGGTCTTTTTCGTCACAAATGTGTCATAAAAGCGTCACAAATAAGTGACTATTTAGCCACGCGGTTTTGGCTCCAAACAAAAAAAATTTGGGTTAGAACCCAGGAAAATTTTGGGCCTTTTACGCGGGCAAGTCTGGCCCACGAACTTAATATTAGCGACGATTTAGCGACGCTTTTGTGACTCGTGACCTACATATATAAACTAAAAACCCCCAAACTAGAAACCCTAATCCCCAATTCGCCTCTCTCTCTCTTTCATCTCTCTCGAATGTTCTCTCGACTCTGTCGATTCTCTCTCGATTCTCTGTGAATCGTTCCTCAATTCTCTGTGAATTGTTCCTCGATTCTCACTCGGTTCTTCATCTCTCTCTCGATCTTTTAATCTCTTTTTCTCTCCTTTCTTCGTCTGTTCTTCTTCTCTCCTTTGTTCGACGGTTCTTCTTCTCTCTCTGTGAATCGAACAGAATCCTTAATCGATTCTGCGTCGGTTCTTCATCTCTCTCTCTTTCTCTCGATTCTCTGTCGATTCGAGACAGAATCGTTCCTCGATTCTGCCTCGGTTCTTCATCTCTCTCTCGATCATTCAATCTTTGTTTCTCTCCTTTCTTCGTCGGTTCATCTTCTCTCTCTCAATTCTCTGTCGATTCCATTACAAAACCTAATCCCCAAATCAAAAAACCCTAAACAAACCTCTCTCTAATCTCTTACAATTTCCGCTTAGTCTCTTTCTCTGTTCTTCATCTATCTCTCTCTATAATTCTGTCTCTCTTTCTCTCGAATCGACGAATCGATATGGTTATTACGACTACAGGAGGTCGCGAAGGTTCTAACGGGCGAGGCCGTGGAGGTACACAAGGGCGAGGCCGCGGTAAACAAACCGTCGGTTCAGGTTCTCGTGTGAAACCAACCATCGGTCGTACTGGTGGTGTGAGCGGACCCAGTGGTCCTACTGCTGCTCTCACTAAACGCACCAAAGTAGCTCCTGGTGGTGTGAAACAAACCGGCCGTGATGCTTCAACATCACGTGCACCACCACCTGTCAGTAGGCGAGAGGGTAAGGGTAGAGCCGGCGGTCTTGATACGCTAGCAGCGGTTATCGAAGATGCTACAACTACAGGAGGAAGACCAGAGATAGAGATCGCCGGAGAGGTTCCTGCCAGACAGAGCGGTCATACACCACCGCAACGAGTTAGGTCAACCAGTGGTGGTTCTTCTTATTCCTCCAACCCGACTAGTCGTTCTCCACCCGTGGTGAGTAGATGTCAAGACTCTCAGGCGACCGTCTCTGTTTCTCGAACCAGGTCTGTTCCTCATCAGTTCGGAGATACGACTAATAGGCTTCCGTTTGCTCAACTAACGTCTAGAGCTACATCCGGTGACCACCTCTCTAACCTCAACCTGAATGACCAACCACGGCACCAATCCTCTCAGTCTCGCCACATAGAAGAAGAGGTTGAGAATGAAGATGAGGAAGATGAGGAAGAAGAGGAAGATGCAGATGATTTCGGAGATGGTGAACCAAACCAAGCTGAAGAATTCGATGGTTATCACGAACCAGAAGGGCTAGACGATGAACAGCTCTTGGAAAACGTCTTGGCTCTTCTAGGAAGATGATATGCTCAAATTTACCCTGAGCTACTCTCTCAAATTAAGAGGTCGTCGTAGTAGGGGTCGAATCACTGGGAGTCAAATCAAACGATAGGAATATTGACTTCAAATTCGGCTAAGTAAAATAATATAAAATAAAGACAAAAGCAAATCGAAATAGAGAAAGATTGTTGATTTAAAATTCAATTAAACAAAGTACTAGGCTTTTGGGTAATTCTCAGGATGAATCAGAATTGCAGGTTAAACAAAATCAGGATTTAATTAAGAACCGTTCTAGAACTTGGAACACTAATGTATAATTAACCAATTGTCGTTGCGAAAACTAACTATGTCTAAACCCTAGCAAGCCAAATTTCTTTGCGAATTCAATCAATTTAAACAAGCATTAAATTCATGTCCAATTTGTTCACAAAATCCCTAAACCAAATTTCTTTGCGAATAAGTAATTTTGCTCACCTAAGATCTAGTTCTGGCTAATCAATTACACTTTCGTGTCAATCTATCAACCTAAGATAGCTAATTTAGAGTGATCAATTCTAAATCAGAGTTAAAGCAATCTAGGTGAAGAACCTAACAGATAATCCTAACAAGTGAGTTTACCCTAACAATTCATCATCATTCCTTTCGAACTACCCTAAACCTAACAAGCAAACTACTCAGACATGGCAGCAAAGCAAATCATAGCTGAATAATAATGCATAAAGAAAGAGTAAAAGAAGAATTACAATAGGGTTCGAAGAATCTCAAAGTATAAAGTAAACTTGTCTCCCTAAAAACCCTAAAAATCTCTCTCTAAACTTTGTTAAATCAAAACTAAAGTTTTTTATCTAAAAACCTAAAATAAACTATTTATAGAGGTAAAACTCGTGGTGGGCTTCTATGACGGTCTATTGGTAACTTCTGGCCCGAAAAGGAACAATTTTCCTTCTTTAAAACGTATTAGGTCGGTCTCTGCGAGCACCTGTCGATCGATCGTCTATGTGTCTGTCGATCGACAGGCTGTAGTGTAGCTGTCGATCGATCGTCCTTCTTTGGGCTGTCGATCGATCGGCTGCTTCATATCAGCTTCTTTTCTTGCAAAATCCGGCTCCAACCTTGTTTACGTTCCAAAATGCACCGTATTCACCATATAAGCTCCTCACGTGTAATAACCTGTTAAGATACTAAAAAGACTCGAAATACAATGAAAAGACTCGATAAAAGGACTTATATCATGGTTGAAAACCGGTAAAAACCATGATATATCAACTCCCCCAGACTTAGCTTTTGCTTGCCCTCAAGCAAACTAGAGACTAAAACTGAAGTTGAGGTTTGAAAATCGCGAGAACTTACTTATCTTTGGGAACATTGCTTTCGCTTTCTCGACTCTTTCGCTGCATGTAAACAAAGTACCTTTGGCGGTCACGAATCTCAACCATCATAGGTTGGGCCTCAAATCTTAACCTGCAAACCCATCAGTTTCACATTCTCCTAACTGTCGCACACTCGATCGAAGTGATGATGGAATTCTCTCCAATGATATCAACCAAGTAAAAGGGCTAGGTGTGATGTAAAAGGCTTTTGTGTTTAAGTGGAGTTAAAGAGTGTTTAGGGTTACCGGATTTTATTTGGTGGATGCAGACATTATGCATAATCACAAGAGAGAGTCGGGTCCAGTTGATGCCCACAGTTTCTCATTCACATTGCACTCCCTCCTCCAAAACGTTATTAGGAACCAAACACCTTCATATAATCATGTTCCACTTTCCACATCCAACTTCTTCATTCCTTGGGATTTTCTTTTGAAGCTAGAGACTTATTTAAATAATCATTTCCTTTTCCCTTTCTTATTTTTCGAAATAAAATATTTTAAATTTTTTTTTTTTTTTTTTTTTTTTTTCATAGCTATAAGGAGGGGAAATGATTTTACAAAGATATTAGTCTCGAAAATTACCATTGTTGTGTATTAAATCCCAAGGAATGCTTAGCATCGCTGCTCTCTTTCAAGTACTCCTACCAAATCCTTTTCCTGTGCAATTTTTGTGAATGAAAAACTGCGTCGAACCTCTTTCTCTCCGGAGTTTATACACATGCCTGCACATAAAACTAAGGAAAAGAGACTGCATGAGGTTTGAACAAAAGGTTAAGGTTAGGGGTTGGGTACCAACTAAAAATGAGCTGGCCATTCAGGATCAACAAAGAGTGGTAAAGAGAATAAGGAGTCCTGAATGTTTTACTGTCGTGATATCACCAAAGAGAATATAGCGAAATGGAGGTCAAGTGTGCTAGTCTGGAGTTTGATCTACTTCGTTCTGCAAATCGCGATAAGAGGGGAACCTGTACTATCATCTAGTTTCGAATTCGCTCCATCCAAAGGCTTCATCGCAACAACTAAAAGTTTCAAAAACTAAGCTTTATTCCTAAGAAAGATCATTATTCCCTACATTTTGACTCAATAAAAACAAAATTTTGACTCCAAAATAGAAAACAATGTTAGTAACTACCTCCCCCAGACTTAAAAAACACTGTCCCCAGTGTTATTAAATCTGAGATTGGTGAAAACAAAAAGAAAAAGTCAGAAAATTTGTGAAAAGAATGAAATTCGGACCTGTTCTGCTGGCCTGTCGATCGATCAGCACGATGTGTGTCGATCGACAGGTCTTCATGGGGGTGTCGATCGACAACCAACAGGTGTGTCGATCGACAGGCTCTCGGAAATTCTGAAAACTTGGCTTTGACGACTGATGTTGTTGAAGAAATCTAAAGAAAAACTGAAGATCACTGAAACAAAATATCATCAAATACCACAGCAAAGAGTCGCAAACAACATGTTCCACAAATTTTTGAAAAAGCAAACAGAAACAAAGAACTAACTGACTCAAAGAAAGAAAAATGACTCAAAGGAAAAGAAAAACTTACAGGTGGGTTGCCTCCCACCAAGCGCTTGTTTTCAGTCTTTAGCTGGACTGCGGATGACGCTCAGGCTGGAGGTGGATCACTGAAATGCACTCCCCCAGACTTGCAAGGAACAATACCAGGAAAGAGCTTCACAGTATTGTTTAGCATCTCTTGGACAACTATCTCTCCCTTGTCCCTCAACTCCGAAGGAATGACAATTCTGAACTTGGAGAATGCTTTAGAGGTTTTTCTGCGCTTCACCTTGGGGGACTCTTTGCACTTGAGATTTGCTGGAATGTTGTCATGGCGACGTGGAATGGGAGAAGCCAACTTGAGAACGTTTTGAACCTTCTTCATCTCATTTTCAAAACCCAGCGTATCTCCAACATTGACACTCATACAGGAAGCTGATGTGACAAGAACCGAAGGATAGAAAACATCCTTGTTGATGTTCGAGAAGGAGATCCGCTTGTTAGGAAAATCCACCATTGCTCCCACTGTTGCAAGGAACTGTGCACCAAGAACCAATAATTTACAGATATCATACTTTCTCTCAATGATGTAGAAGTCCGTAGGAACAAGACAATCTCCTATTTGAATTGACACGTCAGGAATGAAGCCTTTGGAAATTGTAAATGATCTATCTATGAGCTCGATATAAGTCCTTGAAGGTTGTAACTCCAAGATTCCTAGCTTCTTTGCAACAGCCTCACACATAACATTCACATTGGCTCCTGTGTCGCATAAAGAATCCTTCAATTCTACACCATTGATCGAACAAGGAACCACAAACATCCCTGGATTCAACAACTTTGGCAGCTTCCTCAATGATGTTGGAGCTTGTTTCTTTTCCTCTCGAGGTGCTTTGTCACTGCCTTGGTTAATGCATGAAGGGTATAGACTCCTTGGATACGGAATCTTGGGCTTGTAGACACGTTCAATGGCGGTTTCCGACTGACATTCGAAAATCTCTGCATTTTTCGGGGCTGTCGATCGACACTCATCAGGTGTGTCGATCGACAGGGCTGCTGAAATCGTGTTCGTACCAAAATTTTCTGTAGCTGTCGATCGACAACCACCTGGTCTGTCGATCGACAGGCCCTCCGAAAACTCAGAATCTAGGTTTCTTTCATGAACCACTGCCCGATCACACTTCCCAATAGTTGGAATCACTTGTGCTTCACTCTTCAACGTGATAGAATTGGAGAAGTGTTTTGGATGCATGTCCGTTTTCCCTAGAAGACAACCTTCTTGTCTCCTTACATTTTCAGCAGTCTGAGCAACCTGAGTATCAAGCTTCTTCAAGTGAATGTTGATGGCTTCTATTTTTCCATTGAGATTAGTGTACAGCCCGTCAATCTTCCCATTGATACTTGCTGTTAGGGTTTGTTGCCCCTCAAGAAGCTGCTCGAACATACTCTTCAAGTCACTTTCTGAAGATTTAGCAGGAATCGGTTGATACGATGAAGATCCGTAGTTCCTCTGATTGTAATTGTTGTATCCCTTGTTCTCTGACTGATTCCCATACCGCTGACTCTGGTAGCCATTCTGGTTGATGTAATTAACATCTTCCTCAACAATCTCAGCTCCATTTGTTTGACCAGCTCCTCGTCTCCTTTCCTCATCAATCTTCTTTGTACTATTGCTAGTAGACACGTTCTTGATGAGCTCAAGGCAATCAGTTGGGAATCTGGTCTTGAAATTCCCATTACTCGCAGCATCTAGAGTCATTTGATGTCTCCAATCCATTCCTCTGTAGAATATACCTAGCAGCTGAACTTCTGTAAATCCGTGATGAGGACAATCTCTCTGATATCCCTTGAACCTTTCCCACGCAGCTTTGAAAGATTCTGTCAGATTCTGAACGAATGTTTGGATTTTAGCCCGTAGATCCTCTGAGCGCGACTCATCGTAGAAGTGACTCAGGAAAGCACTCTTGGTATCTCTCCAAGTAGTCAGTGAGCCTGGCTCCAACTGCTTCAGCCAAGAGGCTGCCTCTCCAGCAAGAGAAAATGGGAAGAGCTTACACATAATGTAGTCTTCCGACACGTTGTTAGCCTTGATGCTAGACGCAAGATCCTCAAACATCTCAAGATGATCCATGGGGTGCTCTGATGGGTGCCCATGGAACTGATGTTGAGCTACAAGAGAGAAGTACGCAGGCTTCAACTCAAAATCCCTCCGCTTGAATCTAGGAGGTCGAATCGCTGCCCTGTTGGCGTAATGTTCTTCCGGACGGTAGTAGTCTCCCAAAGTGTGTTGGTTAACCACTACCTCCTGAGGTCTACGATTCGCCTGAGCCAGATGCTCGATCTCAGCGCGCTGGCGCTCCAACTCAACCCTTTGACGATCTAGCTCAGCACGCTCTGCTGCAATCGGATCCTCAAACTCGATGATATTACCAGCATCATCAATGGGGTCTCCCTGATTGTTGTATCGATTACCATCTCGATCAACATTCTCTCCTTCAGCATTCCGAAAAACTACTACAGCTCGATTAACCATCTTAGCTAACTTTGCTTGTCGTCTGTTTTCCCTTTCCAAAATTCCCAACTCTGGAACAAAATCTGCTAACTCTTTATCCTTGTTGCTTCTGGTTCTGCTAGAAGGCATAAACCTGAAACACCAAAAATAAAAAAAAACGAAATCAAAAGTAAAAAGAAAACTTAGTCAGAATTCTAGAATCAAAATCCTATGGAAGATTTTGACTCCCCGGCAACGGCGCCAAAATTTGATATGCTCAAATTTACCCTGAGCTACTCTCTCAAATTAAGAGGTCGTCGTAGTAGGGGTCGAATCACTGGGAGTCAAATCAAACGATAGGAATATTGACTTCAAATTCGGCTAAGTAAAATAATATAAAATAAAGACAAAAGCAAATCGAAATAGAGAAAGATTGTTGATTTAAAATTCAATTAAACAAAGTGCTAGGCTTTTGGAATCAGGATTTAATTAAGAACCGTTCTAGAACTTGGAACACTAATGTATAATTAACCAACTGTCGTTGCGAAAACTAACTATGTCTAAACCCTAGAAAGCTAAATTTCTTTGCGAATTCAATCAATTTAAACAAGCATTAAATTCAAGTCCAATTTGTTCACAAAATCCCTAAACCAAATTTCTTTGCGAATAAGTAATTTTGCTCACCTAAGATCTAGTTCTGGCTAATCAATTACACTTTCGTGTCAATCTATCAACCTAAGATAGCTAATTTAGAGTGATCAATTCTAAATCAGAGTTAAAGCAATCTAGGTGAAGAACCTAACAGATAATCCTAACAAGTGAGTTTACCCTAACAATTCATCATCATTCCTTTCGAACTACCCTAAACCTAACAAGCAAACTACTCAGACATGGCAGCAAAGCAAATCATAGCTGAATAATAATGCATAAAGAAAGAGTAAAAGAAGAATTACAATAGGGTTCGAAGAATCTCAAAGTATAAAGTAAACTTGTCTCCCTAAAAACCCTAAAAATCTCTCTCTAAACTTTGTTAAATCAAAACTAAAGTTTTTATCTAAAAACCTAAAATAAACTATTTATAGAGGTAAAACTCGTGGTGGGCTTCTATGACGGTCTATTGGTAACTTCTGGCCCGAAAAGGAACAATTTTCCTTCTTTAAAACGTATTAGGTCGGTCTCTGCGAGCACCTGTCGATCGATCGTCTATGTGTCTGTCGATCGACAGGCTGTAGTGTAGCTGTCGATCGATCGTCCTTCTTTGGGCTGTCGATCGATCGGCTGCTTCATATCAGCTTCTTTTCTTGCAAAATCCGGCTCCAACCTTGTTTACGTTCCAAAATGCACCGTATTCACCATATAAGCTCCTCACGTGTAATAACCTGTTAAGATACTAAAAAGACTCGAAATACAATGAAAAGACTCGATAAAAGGACTTATATCATGGTTGAAAACCGGTAAAAACCATGATATATCAACTCCCCCAGACTTAGCTTTTGCTTGCCCTCAAGCAAACTAGAGACTAAAACTGAAGTTGAGGTTTGAAAATCGCGAGAACTTACTTATCTTTGGGAACATTGCTTTCGCTTTCTCGACTCTTTCGCTGCATGTAAACAAAGTACCTTTGGCGGTCACGAATCTCAACCATCATAGGTTGGGCCTCAAATCTTAACCTGCAAACCCATCAGTTTCACATTCTCCTAACTGTCGCACACTCGATCGAAGTGATGATGGAATTCTCTCCAATGATATCAACCAAGTAAAAGGGCTAGGTGTGATGTAAAAGGCTTTTGTGTTTAAGTGGAGTTAAAGAGTGTTTAGGGTTACCGGATTTTATTTGGTGGATGCAGACATTATGCATAATCACAAGAGAGAGTCGGGTCCAGTTGATGCCCACAGTTTCTCATTCACATTGCACTCCCTCCTCCAAAACGTTATTAGGAACCAAACACCTTCATATAATCATGTTCCACTTTCCACATCCAACTTCTTCATTCCTTGGGATTTTTTTTTGAAGCTAGAGACTTATTTAAATAATCATTTCCTTTTCCCTTTCTTATTTTTCGAAATAAAATATTTTAAATTTTTTTTTTTTTTTTTTTTTTTTTCATAGCTATAAGGAGGGGAAATGATTTTACAAAGATATTAGTCTCGAAAATTACCATTGTTGTGTATTAAATCCCAAGGAATGCTTAGCATCGCTGCTCTCTTTCAAGTACTCCTACCAAATCCTTTTCCTGTGCAATTTTTGTGAATGAAAAACTGCGTCGAACCTCTTTCTCTCCGGAGTTTATACACATGCCTGCACATAAAACTAAGGAAAAGAGACTGCATGAGGTTTGAACAAAAGGTTAAGGTTAGGGGTTGGGTACCAACTAAAAATGAGCTGGCCATTCAGGATCAACAAAGAGTGGTAAAGAGAATAAGGAGTCCTGAATGTTTTACTGTCGTGATATCACCAAAGAGAATATAGCGAAATGGAGGTCAAGTGTGCTAGTCTGGAGTTTGATCTACTTCGTTCTGCAAATCGCGATAAGAGGGGAACCTGTACTATCATCTAGTTTCGAATTCGCTCCATCCAAAGGCTTCATCGCAACAACTAAAAGTTTCAAAAACTAAGCTTTATTCCTAAGAAAGATCATTATTCCCTACATTTTGACTCAATAAAAACAAAATTTTGACTCCAAAATAGAAAACAATGTTAGTAACTACCTCCCCCAGACTTAAAAAACACTGTCCCCAGTGTTATTAAATCTGAGATTGGTGAAAACAAAAAGAAAAAGTCAGAAAATTTGTGAAAAGAATGAAATTCGGACCTGTTCTGCTGGCCTGTCGATCGATCAGCACGATGTGTGTCGATCGACAGGTCTTCATGGGGGTGTCGATCGACAACCAACAGGTGTGTCGATCGACAGGCTCTCGGAAATTCTGAAAACTTGGCTTTGACGACTGATGTTGTTGAAGAAATCTAAAGAAAAACTGAAGATCACTGAAACAAAATATCATCAAATACCACAGCAAAGAGTCGCAAACAACATGTTCCACAAATTTTTGAAAAAGCAAACAGAAACAAAGAACTAACTGACTCAAAGAAAGAAAAATGACTCAAAGGAAAAGAAAAACTTACAGGTGGGTTGCCTCCCACCAAGCGCTTGTTTTCAGTCTTTAGCTGGACTGCGGATGACGCTCAGGCTGGAGGTGGATCACTGAAATGCACTCCCCCAGACTTGCAAGGAACAATACCAGGAAAGAGCTTCACAGTATTGTTTAGCATCTCTTGGACAACTATCTCTCCCTTGTCCCTCAACTCCGAAGGAATGACAATTCTGAACTTGGAGAATGCTTTAGAGGTTTTTCTGCGCTTCACCTTGGGGGACTCTTTGCACTTGAGATTTGCTGGAATGTTGTCATGGCGACGTGGAATGGGAGAAGCCAACTTGAGAACGTTTTGAACCTTCTTCATCTCATTTTCAAAACCCAGCGTATCTCCAACATTGACACTCATACAGGAAGCTGATGTGACAAGAACCGAAGGATAGAAAACATCCTTGTTGATGTTCGAGAAGGAGATCCGCTTGTTAGGAAAATCCACCATTGCTCCCACTGTTGCAAGGAACTGTGCACCAAGAACCAATAATTTACAGATATCATACTTTCTCTCAATGATGTAGAAGTCCGTAGGAACAAGACAATCTCCTATTTGAATTGACACGTCAGGAATGAAGCCTTTGGAAATTGTAAATGATCTATCTATGAGCTCGATATAAGTCCTTGAAGGTTGTAACTCCAAGATTCCTAGCTTCTTTGCAACAGCCTCACACATAACATTCACATTGGCTCCTGTGTCGCATAAAGAATCCTTCAATTCTACACCATTGATCGAACAAGGAACCACAAACATCCCTGGATTCAACAACTTTGGCAGCTTCCTCAATGATGTTGGAGCTTGTTTCTTTTCCTCTCGAGGTGCTTTGTCACTGCCTTGGTTAATGCATGAAGGGTATAGACTCCTTGGATACGGAATCTTGGGCTTGTAGACACGTTCAATGGCGGTTTCCGACTGACATTCGAAAATCTCTGCATTTTTCGGGGCTGTCGATCGACACTCATCAGGTGTGTCGATCGACAGGGCTGCTGAAATCGTGTTCGTACCAAAATTTTCTGTAGCTGTCGATCGACAACCACCTGGTCTGTCGATCGACAGGCCCTCCGAAAACTCAGAATCTAGGTTTCTTTCATGAACCACTGCCCGATCACACTTCCCAATAGTTGGAATCACTTGTGCTTCACTCTTCAACGTGATAGAATTGGAGAAGTGTTTTGGATGCATGTCCGTTTTCCCTAGAAGACAACCTTCTTGTCTCCTTACATTTTCAGCAGTCTGAGCAACCTGAGTATCAAGCTTCTTCAAGTGAATGTTGATGGCTTCTATTTTTCCATTGAGATTAGTGTACAGCCCGTCAATCTTCCCATTGATACTTGCTGTTAGGGTTTGTTGCCCCTCAAGAAGCTGCTCGAACATACTCTTCAAGTCACTTTCTGAAGATTTAGCAGGAATCGGTTGATACGATGAAGATCCGTAGTTCCTCTGATTGTAATTGTTGTATCCCTTGTTCTCTGACTGATTCCCATACCGCTGACTCTGGTAGCCATTCTGGTTGATGTAATTAACATCTTCCTCAACAATCTCAGCTCCATTTGTTTGACCAGCTCCTCGTCTCCTTTCCTCATCAATCTTCTTTGTACTATTGCTAGTAGACACGTTCTTGATGAGCTCAAGGCAATCAGTTGGGAATCTGGTCTTGAAATTCCCATTACTCGCAGCATCTAGAGTCATTTGATGTCTCCAATCCATTCCTCTGTAGAATATACCTAGCAGCTGAACTTCTGTAAATCCGTAATGAGGACAATCTCTCTGATATCCCTTGAACCTTTCCCACGCAGCTTTGAAAGATTCTGTCAGATTCTGAACGAATGTTTGGATTTTAGCCCGTAGATCCTCTGAGCGCGACTCATCGTAGAAGTGACTCAGGAAAGCACTCTTGGTATCTCTCCAAGTAGTCAGTGAGCCTGGCTCCAACTGCTTCAGCCAAGAGGCTGCCTCTCCAGCAAGAGAAAATGGGAAGAGCTTACACATAATGTAGTCTTCCGACACGTTGTTAGCCTTGATGCTAGACGCAAGATCCTCAAACATCTCAAGATGATCCATGGGGTGCTCTGATGGGTGCCCATGGAACTGATGTTGAGCTACAAGAGAGAAGTACGCAGGCTTCAACTCAAAATCCCTCCGCTCGAATCTAGGAGGTCGAATCGCTGCCCTGTTGGCGTAATGTTCTTCCGGACGGTAGTAGTCTCCCAAAGTGTGTTGGTTAACCACTACCTCCTGAGGTCTACGATTCGCCTGAGCCAGATGCTCGATCTCAGCGCGCTGGCGCTCCAACTCAACCCTTTGACGATCTAGCTCAGCACGCTCTGCTGCAATCGGATCCTCAAACTCGATGATATTACCAGCATCATCAATGGGGTCTCCCTGATTGTTGTATCGATTACCATCTCGATCAACATTCTCTCCTTCAGCATTCCGAAAAACTACTACAGCTCGATTAACCATCTTAGCTAACTTTGCTTGTCGTCTGTTTTCCCTTTCCAAAATTCCCAACTCTGGAACAAAATCTGCTAACTCTTTATCCTTGTTGCTTCTGGTTCTGCTAGAAGGCATAAACCTGAAACACCAAAAATAAAAAAAACGAAATCAAAAGTAAAAAGAAAACTTAGTCAGAATTCTAGAATCAAAATCCTATGGAAGATTTTGACTCCCCGGCAACGGCGCCAAAATTTGATATGCTCAAATTTACCCTGAGCTACTCTCTCAAATTAAGAGGTCGTCGTAGTAGGGGTCGAATCACTGGGAGTCAAATCAAACGATAGGAATATTGACTTCAAATTCGGCTAAGTAAAATAATATAAAATAAAGACAAAAGCAAATCGAAATAGAGAAAGATTGTTGATTTAAAATTCAATTAAACAAAGTGCTAGGCTTTTGGAATCAGGATTTAATTAAGAACCGTTCTAGAACTTGGAACACTAATGTATAATTAATCAACTGTCGTTGCGAAAACTAACTATGTCTAAACCCTAGAAAGCTAAATTTCTTTGCGAATTCAATCAATTTAAACAAGCATTAAATTCAAGTCCAATTTGTTCACAAAATCCCTAAACCAAATTTATTTGCGAATAAGTAATTTTGCTCACCTAAGATCTAGTTCTGGCTAATCAATTACACTTTCGTGTCAATCTATCAACCTAAGATAGCTAATTTAGAGTGATCAATTCTAAATCAGAGTTAAAGCAATCTAGGTGAAGAACCTAACAGATAATCCTAACAAGTGAGTTTACCCTAACAATTCATCATCATTCCTTTCGAACTACCCTAAACCTAACAAGCAAACTACTCAGACATGGCAGCAAAGCAAATCATAGCTGAATAATAATGCATAAAGAAAGAGTAAAAGAAGAATTACAATAGGGTTCGAAGAATCTCAAAGTATAAAGTAAACTTGTCTCCCTAAAAACCCTAAAAATCTCTCTCTAAACTTTGTTAAATCAAAACTAAAGTTTTTTATCTAAAAACCTAAAATAAACTATTTATAGAGGTAAAACTCGTGGTGGGCTTCTATGACGGTCTATTGGTAACTTCTGGCCCGAAAAGGAACAATTTTCCTTCTTTAAAACGTATTAGGTCGGTCTCTGCGAGCACCTGTCGATCGATCGTCTATGTGTCTGTCGATCGACAGGCTGTAGTGTAGCTGTCGATCGATCGTCCTTCTTTGGGCTGTCGATCGATCGGCTGCTTCATATCAGCTTCTTTTCTTGCAAAATCCGGCTCCAACCTTGTTTACGTTCCAAAATGCACCGTATTCACCATATAAGCTCCTCACGTGTAATAACCTGTTAAGATACTAAAAAGACTCGAAATACAACGAAAAGACTCGATAAAAGGACTTATATCATGGTTGAAAACCGGTAAAAACCATGATATATCAGAAGACAACGACTACCCCTCCTCAGTGAGGTTCCTATCCGAGATAGCTTATGGTAAGTTTTCTTTGTATTTCTCTTCTGGTTTAGCTAACTAGTTTGACTGGGTTTTTTCATCTGCTTTAGTTTTTCTTGAATTTCATTTGAACCATTTTCTTTGCCTTTTTGTAAGTGTGTATGTTTGTCTGATGTGCTAGGTTTACTCGGAACAATGGAATATTGACCCGTTGCATTGCTGGGATTTTTCGTCGCAAGTTCGATGGCCCATACTACAGCTGGGGTGTCACTCCAATAGTTAAACAAGAACTATATTTCCGGACGTTTGCGGTAATGTTTCACTCTCCTCCTTCTCTCTGTTTTCAGTTTTTTTGCATGTTTCATTCAAATTTTAACTGAGGTTTTCTACTGTGTAGCGGAAATACAACTGGGATATAGGGATCACGGAGCTTGTTAGAGCTAACTTCAACAGGATTGCTACGAAACGGATGCGAGGAATAGTGAGTCAGGTTTGGAGGAAGGGTGTTAGGCCAATTTGGATTGGTACCAAGCTTTGGGCACATATGTGCAACTATTGGAAAATTCCAGAGGCAATCACTAAGAGCAACACTGCTTCAAACTCCCGTACCTCTACTCGTGGTGGACTTGGGATCTACAAACACGTCTCTGGCCAAACATCTCACTTGACTGTTGAGCAACAAATGGTAATACTTTAATCTTTTTCTATTCTCTACTTACTTAATTATCTTTTTCCTCACTTCTATTTCTACAGGAGGAAGAACTAGGGAGACCTGTCTCCTTTGAAGAAGTATTTGTCATTTCGCATACAGCGGTAGATGGAACGTTTGTTGATCTAAAAGCGAAGCAAATCTCTTATGCGTATGAGATGCGACTGGCAGAGGTTCTCGAACAGGACCCATGCACTGGAGCAGAGGACCCTGACTTATCCTCTGAGCTTTCCACTCACCGCAACCTCACCGTTGACGAGAAGAATCAGCTTTTCCTTAAGGTTAGCAATCCTTTCTCTCCTGGTTTCCTCTCATGCTTTCTTTTTGTGTTGGTGTCTTTATTTCTGTTGAGAATCTGGATTTGTGATTGTTGTTGCAGTGTACTGAGTTCGATCAAAAAGGCAACCCTTTTGGAATTGGTGGTTTGTCTTAGACCTTCAACAACAGGAAAAGGAAGGTACAATATGCAACCTCATCTTCTACTGCGGTTGACCTAGAAGAGCTCCAGGAAGAGATGAAATCTGCTCGTCAGAAGATAGCTGAACACGATGAGGAGATTAGGCGACGTGATGAGGAGAACAAGAAGCGAGATGAGGGGAACCAGAAGCAGGATGAGGAGAATAGGCGACGTGACGCTGAACTGCTTGAGCTAAGGCAAAGTCAGTCCCGGGTCTCTGAAATGGAGAAGCTCCTCTCCTTTTTGAAGAAAGACGATCCGCGAATCGCTGCATACCTCGACGCTGCAAATGATGATTCCAACACTTGAAAGGTTTCTTTCTTTTGTTTCTCAAACTCTCTACCTTCTCTAAACAATGAACTTACTTAACTTTTTCTAATGTTTAATTAACGATTTATGTAATGCTATCTATAATTATCTACTTTGCTTTTTGTTTCTTATGTAATGATATCTATAATTATCTCCAATTTCAGCATTACTTTTTAATTTGGTTTTCGTTTGGGATTTGTTTGCACAGATTTAGGTTGTTCTTTACTTCCAGTTTAGTAGCAAATTTGCAACACATAACTGACCAACAATAGTTAAAGAGAGACAAAGTTGTGGCTAATTAGTGACACTTTAGTGACTCCTGCTCCTAAGAGTTGCTAAACCGTCGCTAATTTGTGACTACTTACTCACTCTTTAGTGACCACACATAGGCGTTCCCCACAACACAAGTAGTCTCAGATGCGTCGCATATGTACGACGACGTAATCGTTACAAAATAGTCGCCATTTAACGACAGAAAAATCAGTCACTAAGTCGTCGTAAATAAAGATGTCACTCATTCGTTGCTAACTAGCCACAACTGAGTAGTCTAAAAAACGTCGCAACTTTGAGACACCCAACATGTGTCACTGATTGGTCGCTAATTAGCGACTATCTAAAAACGTCGTAAAGTAGTCACAAATTTACGACAACTTCTAAGTGTCATAAATGCGTCACTAATTTGCCACGCTTTTGCGGCGCTAAAAATTAGCGACGAAGATTTTGCGATGCCAAAATTGTGTCACAAAGTAGTGGCTAATCACTCTTTTGTGACGCTTTTGTGACGCTTTTCGGCATCGCTAATGATCTGTTTTCTTGTAGTGCTTGTAAAGTAGATAAACTAAAACCTGTACATAATAAAATGAGACGAAGTTACTGCAAATGTATAAGAGCAGTACATGTGTTCAACTAAACTTATCAAGGAAATAGCCCAAATTCTATCTTAAGACTTTTAAATGGTTTCATGCACATGCTAAAGTAAAAGATCAAATGCACAGAGAGAAATATGCAAGTAATTATCACAGATTTAAGCCTTACTAAGACTAACCTTTGCCACATACTTTCTATAATCTCTCGTCACTTGAACATGACGAATAGTTATGTCATTAACCATTATTTTTATTAGGCTATATACGACCTATTAGTTTGGGACATTTTGTTACACATTTGCAAGAAACCGATTTTTTTGCAGAAAATTCAATATATAAAATATCTCCATAGTACACTCAATCCTCAACATACACTACAAGTCTGAATTGAAATCTTAGCTAAAAGTACAACACCAAGATCCTCAAGTTCCCATACAGAGGCTGTTATCCCACTCAAGCACATGAACAACAATATCTGAAGAAGATCTCAATAGCTAATGCAAGAACCACAGGAAACAGCAACCATAAAGTACTATAATTGTCTCAAAAGTTTTAATCAGTTGGAACAAAGAAACCATGCAAATAGAAGAGAGTGGAAGCTTATGTGAAATATAGTGAAGCGAAAACAAGTTGATACAGAATTGATCTCTACTTCTTCTTCCTGCACAATCCCACAACCACTTTGAGCTCCAATGATACACAACTGTTTTGGTTCTTACGGCAAAACTCTAAATGGTGCTTTATTGTTGAAGACTTGTTCTTGCTGCAAATTAAGATCGTATAACCTGAAATTTGGGAAGATATCTTCTAGATCAAGAGGCAAACTAAAAGAAAGAAAAAAGAATGTGTAAATACGATGGTGTGTGATTTTCATGGATTCACTATACATGCACTGAAACAAAGAGAAAATATGTGTTAATACAAAGAAAAAACAAACTAAAGAAAGAAAAATGAATGTGCAAGAACACGTAAGGAGGGTTCTTACTTGCAAAAAACATGGTTGCACAAAAGTGTGACTGCAGAATTAAAATAGACTCAAGCTGCAAAATGAAATCATAAAAAAAGGATATTAAACAATGCTTGAAATCCACTTATAATTCCAGAAATTACATGCTTAAGAATAAGAAATCGTAAATTCTGAGATTAGAAAACAAAAAGCTCAATTTGAAATCCAAACAAGAGATTAAGGCAGCAAATTAATCTATTATAATGCAACACATACTTGAAGAATAAACTCTCCATCATGTACTGGTTCAATCTTTAAAGCTCTAATCAAAAAGCTGAGAGCAATAGTAAAGCGATTTTCCATGGATATTCCCATCTTAAACATGGAATCAGAAAGTGCCTAAACATTTAGCTCATTCTTCGACTAGAGCTCAGTGTATCTTTCTTGCAACATAAAGGAAAGTCAAACACAATCCATGACGAAGAATAGGAAGATCACAAGGACAAAGAGACTTAAACGTTGACAAGAACAAAGAGATCAACAGACTAACCATTGTTGTGAGACCAAAATGTGGAGGAACCCTGATTTGAACCGGTAAGGGTCTACTGGTTCGAGAGCCACCGCAACTGTTGCAAGCCGCACGGCCCAAACCGGAACACCTGCTACAACCAACATCTCCGTCGGACCATCGAGAGCAGAAGCACGTGACTCGTTCGTTGCCGTTGCAGGTCGGACATCGAGGGAACTGACAAGCCAGCTTATGGTCCATGACGGGTTTCACTAAGATTGGTGGCTAGCTGGGTGAGGACGATTGGAGCCATTTGGGTTTACCAATTTTGGGGATAACAGAAGAATCATCAAGTAATGAAAGAAGAGAGATATCGACAAGAAGATCTTTAGTTCCAAGTCATAAAGATATGAGACATAAGAACTAATTTTAAGAAATAGGACGAGGAGAAGAGGAGCTTCAAAGTCTACAAGAGGGATCTGGGATTTAGGTTCAAGGTCGAGAGAGAAGAAACTGAAACAATTTAGGGTTTTGTTTCTTTTACGATAATAAAAAATTAGCATCTTCTCTCATTTGGTCTCAGATTTAGGCGGAAAATGAAAATTTTTGGCTAAAAGTATTGCCGCTTTCTATGATTTTTTACTCACATATCTAAATTCAGATCTTTAAATTTAGCAAAGTATAACCATTTTGTGACCAAATATTATGAGTCACAAATCTATACCCTAAACTCTAAATATTTAGAGGGAAAATAATTATAAATATGTAACTACAATCATTCTTTTCTATGTTTTAATTTTTTTTTTATACAATGTATTGACTACACTAATACTAATCAACTAAATTTTGAAAATTATTGAACTTGAACTAACTTTCTCTTATAAAACATGTAAGGTAGATGTGATGAACCAACATTAGTCAATCCATTTGAAATTGAAAATGTTCAGTATTATAGTCATTAAGTGTTTCAAATATGTATACACATATTTAGAAATAATACTTTTACAATTCTATGCTGTTAAATTTCCAAAAATCATTCAAAAGAATTGGTAAAAGGAAGCAAATCAGTCACAAAATAGTGGCAAATATGTGATAAATAGTGGCAAATATAGGAAAGAGTAGTCACAAATTACTGACTCTTTTGTGACACTAATTTGTTAATAACAAGTATATACCCTATACCCTAAACTTTTAGACCACTAAAATTAATATACATGCTTAATCAATAATTCCGATTATATTTCTTAAATATAGGCTTCATTATATAATGTTAGATAATACTTATTAAGTAAAGTTTGAAATATTATATACTTCAACAATCATTAGACTGAAAAGATATATGTATGTAAGACGATGGAATATTAGATAAGATAAAAGTATATACACTTGTTTGATAAAAAATTCATGGTTAGATAATATACCTTCCAAATATACATTTTTCTACTTAAAATTGGTTAATAATTTTTCCAAAATCAAATTAGGAGTTGCACATCTGTCACAAATTTGGCTGCAGGTCACAAATTCATGACTAAAGAGTCACAAAACTGTGACCACTTTGTGACTAATTTAGTAGTCCCTACTCCAAACCCTAAACCCTAAATAATTTGAGGCTAAGTTGTATGACATAGACCTTACCAAGCTAAACTTCATCTATTTCCAATCTTCTTGTTGTTTTTAAAAGAGTTATATGTAACTTTTAAAGTCCATTTTGAAAAAATTCAATCATTCTCATAGTTTATAATGTAATCACATACATTTTATGTTTAAAATTTAGGGTTTGGTACAAAATTTAATACTCCCTCCGTATTTGAAAGATTGATGTTTTAGAAATTTTCTTTGTTATTGGAAGATTGATTTTCTACATTTCAATTAATACTTTTTTTGCTTTATCACTTAAATTCATGGCAAATATTTGTTTTACCCCATAAAGTTGCATACTTTTTTATTGGAAAACAAAAAAGTACGTAGAAATAAATAAATAAATACAAATAGTTATTGTGTCTTAATATGTGTGAAAATTTCTAAAACATCAATCTTTCAAATACGGAGGGAGTAAATGTTTAATTTTCAAAGTTGTGAGTGGTAATCATAATGTACATAGTAATTTATAATAGTTTACATTAGAAAATACATCCTTGAACTTTTTATATGTTAATGATTTCAGAAAAATATTAGAGGGAGTTACAAATCCGTTACAAATCCGTCACAGAATTCGTCATGTGGTCACAAATCCGTCACAACTTCGTCATAAACACTTTAGTGAAAAACACATGTTTCTACAAGTCGAATTAAACACGTTGCCACCTACTTTTTTGGTTGCTGACACTTTTAGCAACGCATGGCAAACATCACAAATCTGTTACAAATTAGTGACCACGTATATATGGTCGCAAAAGCATCACAAATGTGTAACGATGGTGTGACAATTTGTTTCTGTCGTACATTTGCGACGATTTTGCAACTGTGTAAATTTTCGTCGCAAATGTGTAACAATTTCGAAGCAAAAGCGTCACAAATATATGTGACAGAAATATTCGTCACAAAGGGACGTCACAAATCCTGTGTTTTCTTGTAGTGAAAGTCCAAATGGCATTCTGCAATATGCAAACGTGCCATAAGGACAAGTAAAAGTAGTCTTCTCCTGATCGTCTGGATGGATGGGGATTTGGAAGAATCCAGAATAACCATCAAGGAAGCAGTAATAGGGATGATTTGCTAATCGTTCCAGCATCTGATCAATGAAGGGCAAGGGGAAATGGTCTTTCCTTGTTGCTGCGTTGAGCTTCCTGTAATCGATGCACATTCTGTGACCAGTCATAGTCCTTGTAGGAATCAACTCATTCTTCTCATTCGTTACCACAGTAACCCCTCCTTTCTTTGGCACCACGTGAACGGGACTAATCCAAGGACTGTCTGAAATTGGATAGATGATCCCTGCCGCCAGAAGCTTCATGATCTCTTTCTTGACAACTTCCTGTAAGTTTGGATTTAATCTCCTCAGATGCTCAATCGAAGACTTCACGTCGTCCTCGAGATGAATCATGTGCATGCACAAATCTGGAGATATTCCTGCAATATCATCAAGAGAATAGCCAAGAGCCTTGCAAAATTTGCGCAGCTTGCTTAGCAGTAACGTGAGCTCTGCGTTGTTCAAAAAAGCACTAACAATGACAGGATAAGTAGAATTGGGGCCAATGAAAGCGTACCTTAATCCTGCTGGAAGTTGTTTGAGTTAAACCTTTGGAGCATTTTCCACACTCCAATCGTCATTCATTGCACTCTTCTCAGAAATTTCACACAATTCCATATTGGCAACCATCTTCGTTACTCTATCATTGCTATCCATTAGCCTTGCATACCCCCATTGCAGCCTCATCCAATTCCTCAGTCTCTGCATTAGATCAGATCAACGTCCTCTCCAATGCATCAGTAGGATGTGTCTCATTGAAAACCTCTTGAGCAATGTCTGTGAGTGTATCCACATAGTAGGTCTGACCATCAATCGTAGGCTTCTTCACCAACTGATCCACATCAAACTCATCTCCAAATCACCCACACATAGAGTAATCCTTCTCCCTTTGACATCAATCATTGCTCCAGCTGTGGCTAAGAATGGTCTTCCCAAGATAAGAGGGTCTTTGGGTTTTTCATGATATTGCAGAACCACAAAGTCTGTAGGGATCAAGCAATCTCCAACCTTGATTAGAACATCCTCCAAGATTCCCTCTAGGATCCTTACTGATCTATCTGCAAGGATAAGTGAGATCCTTGTTGGTTAGAAGTCACTCATACCAAGACTGATAGCAACCGAGAGTGGCATCAAGTTGATGCTTGAATCCAAATCACAAAGAGATCTTGGAAACCTGTCTGTGAAGATCAAACATTCCAATACAAAACTTCCTGGATCCGTGAGCTTCTCTGGAATCTTGTTTAGAATTATGGCACTAACTTGTTCAGAGATCATAGAAACTCCTTCCTCAAGACACAAACTCTTAGTAACCATCCTCTTCATATACCTTCTGATTACAGGAAAAAGCTTCATTGCATCCAAGAATGGAATCTTAATACGTAGCTTATCCATGATAGCTTTGCATCTAAGCTCTTTTAGCTCCTGTTTAGACCTCCTCTGGTTCCTAGGGTAAGGAATCTTGGGTTGGAAAACCTTCTAAACAACCTTAGTCGGATCTTGTAGATTTTCAGATTTCTGCGTATCCTGTCGATCGACGGAAGTGTTTGAGCATCGATTGACGAGACCAATTTTCGTCGATCCCGCGTCGAGGTCTTGTCGAGGTGACGTCGAGACAGCATCGGGATTTTTCTTACCCGTCGATCGTTGCTTCTCCTGACCGTCGATCGACGGAGGGTCTGGTGCGAAATTTTTTGTATCTTCTTTATCTTCTAATTCGTGAATCAGCTGATCTGAGGCGTCATTTCGCAGGATTGGCTTCACAATCTCACCACTTCTAGTTGTATCTTGGGTTTGCATCCGTTCTAGCTAGAAGAAAAACTTCTTGTCTCTTCACATTCTCTGCGGTCTGAGCTACCTGAGTATCGAGTTTCTTCATGTGAATGTTGATGGCCTCAATCTTCCCATTAAGATCAGTGTAGAGGCTGTCAATCTTCCCATTGAAGTTCATTGTTTGTGCTTGTTGTCCCTCAAGAATCTGTTCGAGCATAGCCTTCATGTCGCTTTCTGAAGACTTAGCAGGAACCGGTTGATATGACGAAGATCCATAATTCCTCTGGTTGCTGTTGCTGCCAAATGGTTTCTGAAATTGCAACTTCTGAGCATAGCTTAGAGAACCAAGAGTTCCTGAGAATGAGCTCCTCTGATTGTAACTATTGTATCCCTTGTTCTCTGATTAATTCTCATAACGCTAATTCTGATAGCCATTCTGGTTGATGTAATTAACATCTTCCTGCTCTTTATCTTCATCCTGAAAGAAAGTGTCAACTTCCTATGCAAAATGAACCGACTTCTTGTTCACTAGAAGGCTATACATGGAATCTATCTTAGCCTTAACCTCACGGATCTCAGCTCTACCTGACATACTAGCTTTTCTTGTTCTTTCCTCATCGATCTTCTTCGTACTGTTGCTAGTGGACACGTTCTTGATGAGCTCGAGACAGTCAGTTGGGAACTGGTCTTGAAGTTCCCATTACTCGCAGCATCTAAAGCCATCGAAGCTTCCAATCCATACCTCTGTAGAAGATACCCAGTAGCTGAACCTCTGTAAACTCGTGATGAGGACAATCTCTCTGATATCCCTTGAACCTTTCCCATGCAGCCTTGAATGCTTCTGTTGGACCCTGAACGAATGTGGAGATCTTAGCTCGCAGATCCTCTGAACGCGACTCATCGTAAAAATGGTTCAGGAAAGTGTTCTTGGTATCACTCCAAGTAGTCAGCGAGCCTGGCTCCAACTGTTTCAGCCAAGAGGCTGCCTCTCCAGCAAGAGAAAAAGGGAAGAGCTTACACATGATGTAGTCTTCAGAGATGTCGTTAGCTTTAATGTTAGACGCAAGATCCTCGAACATCTCGAGATGATCCATGGGGTGCTCAGATGGGTGCCCATGGAACTGATGTTGAGCCACTAAAGAGAAGTAATCGGGCTTCAACTCGAAATCCCTTCTTCGAAATCCAGGAGGCGGAATCGCTGCCCTGTTGGCGTAGTATTCTTCAGGAATGTTGTAGTCTCCCAAAGTACGTTGGTTAACCACACCCTCCTAAAGTTTGCGATTCGCCCGAGCCAGACGCTCCAGCTCAGCACATTGACGCTCCAACTCAGCCCGTTGACGATCTAGTTCAGCTTGCTGTGTTGCAACTGTATCGTCAACCTCTTCTGCCACCACGATGGCATTACCAGCTTCGTCAATCCTATCTCTGTTTCCATCTCTGTCAAACAGCTCACCCTGAGCATTCAGAATAACAACTACAACACGATTGACCATCTTAGCTAACTTCACTGGTCTTCTGTTTTCTCGTTCTAAAACACCTAACTCTGGAACGAAATCTGCTAACTTTTGATCCTTGTTGCTTCTAGTTTTACTAGAAGGCATACACCTGAAACACCAAAAACAAAAGAGAAGAAATCGAAGATTAGTAAAAAAATAAAAAAAATACTTATTCAAAATTTTAGAATCAAAATCCGATGGGTGATTTTGACTCCCCGGCAACGACGCTAAAATTAGATATGCTCAAATTTGCCCTGAGATACTCTCTCAAATTAAGAGATCAATTGTAATAGGGGTCGAATCACTGGGAGTTAAATAAAAAAATAGAATGTATCACTTCGAATTGAGCTAAGCGAATAATAGTAAAGTAAAAGCAAAAACAATTCGAGATAGAGAAAGGTTGTTGGTTCCTTAAAATTCAATTAAACAAAAGCTAGGTTTTCGGGAAATTCGCACAAATAGAAAAATTGTAGAATTATAAAACTGTTAGGATTTTAATGAAGATTCATTCTCGAACTTGAAACTTTAATGTAAAATTAAACGACTTCTGTTGAATTAATTATCTATGCATAAACCCTAGAAAACCAAATTCCTTTGTGAGTTCTAACAATTCACGTTTCAATTGTTCACAAAATCCCTAAACCAAATTTCTTTGAGAATAGGTGATTTTGCTCATGTAAGATTCTAGTCAGGTTATCAATTGCTTCCGGTTCTAATTAATCAACCTAGGATGTCTAATTCAGGGTGATCAATCCTAAATCATAATTAATGCAATCTAGATGAAGAACCATAAGATACTTTTAACATGAATTCAATTCTAACAATTCATCTTAAATCCTTTGAAAAACCCTAAACCTAACAAGCAAATTATTCAGACATGGAAACAGAAAACATGATAACTGAATAATACTGCATTAAATAAAGATAGAGAAAGAGATACAGAAGGGTTCGAAGAATCGGAATGGTCTGAAAACTTGTCTCCCTAACTTTCCAAATCTCTCTGAATCTCTAAGTCTTGAAAAAAAGAAAGCAAAATGAAAACTAAAAGAAAACTGAGTATTTATAGGCTAGGATTCGTGGTGGGCTTTATTTGTTAACTTCTGGAACTTCTGGGGCAAAAAGGAAATCTTCATAATGGAAAAATCTGCTTTTCTTCGCGAAATAACATTCTCCGTCGATCGTTGCACAAGGCCTGGCGCCGATCGACGCGCCAATCAGACGGCAATTGAAAATCCTTCCTCGCGACTTCAGCTCCTCTTTCCTTGATGCTCTAAAATGCTCCATAATCACCAATTAAGCTTAATTCATACACAAACCTACCAAGACTCTAAAACACTAGAAAATACCAAAAAGACTAGATAAAACTGGGTTAAATCATGGCCAAAAGATGGTAAAAGCCATGATATATCAACTTCTGTTCGCCTCGTTCTACGCGTACTAACACAGCACTACTGACAGCTGTTTCGGAAACAGCGATGTAGAGGAATAGAGGTTCTCCAGTCACTGGTTTAGCGAGGATGGGCGGCGTTGCCAAGTATTCCTTGAGCTGTTTGAAAGCATCTTCACTCTTTTTTGACCATTCGAACTGTTTGTTTCCTCGCAACGTGTTGTAGATAGGTAGGCACTAATCAGTGGATCGCGAGATGAAACGGTTGAACGCAACCACTTGCCTAGACAATCTCTGTACTTCACGCTTGTTCCTTAGAGACGCCATCTGGATCAGCGCATCAATCTGCTTTGGGTTAGCTTTGATACAACGACTGGTGACCAAGTATCCCAGGAATTCTCTGGAAGTCACTGCGAATCTGCACTTCGTTGGATTCAGCTTCATGTTGTGAAGGTTGAGCTAGTCGAAGCATTCTTCCAGGTGAGAGATGTGATCTTTCTCCTCAAGAGATTTGACGAGCACATCGTCGATATAAACCTCCATCATTTCGCCTAGCTGTTCACGAGCCTTTGATAGGTTGCACCACCGTCGGGACCGAGTTTTTCCCTCCTTGCTTCACTAGTTTCACTATTTGATCAACATTGAGTTCTTGGCTGGCGATGGTGATGTCTATCCCATGCATGTCTTCCGCTGCCCAGGCAAAGGTATTAACGTTCCTCTGGAGGAAACCCACTAGCTCCTTCTTAAGCGTTTCATCAAGCGCAGCTTTGAACTCTACATACCTTTTGGGGTGCTACTCGTCAATGCATAAAGACACTACAAGTTCGCAGGTAGGTCTCTCTTCTTCTACACAACCCTCTGCAGTTTGTAATTGCTATAAGAGGATGGTCATGTTTATGACCTGCACGGAGTGGTTCTTGCTCTCTTTCGTGATTCATGAGGCTCAGAGTCGTCCTTCTTCTTTTTGATGTTTCGCAGCTTATGCTCGGCCAAAAAACACATACGAGAATCCTTATGATTTTCCCATATCGTTCTATAACGATGGTCATCGGGAATTTGAGGCACAAGTGGTATGTTGAAGACACATCTCTCATCTGATTGAGCCAAGGAGTTCCCATGATCATGTTGTAAATGGCGGGATGATCAGAAACTGTGAAGTCGACCATTTTCTTGACGTTGCCACTTGGACGGGTAGGGGAATCGTTCCCATCGTCATGGTTGTTTCTCCAGAGAAACCTGTTATAGGCTTAGGCCGCCCTTTGATTGTGGATAGATCAATCTTCATTCATTCCAGAGTATTCTTGAAGATGACATCCACTGAGCTTCCTGTATCAATGAGGACGCGAGCGACGTTGAAGTCATAAAATGTCAGATTGATTACCAAAGGGTCGTTGTGTGGTTGATCGAGACCCTCAGTGTCTTGCTCGTCGAAGGTGATAGGATAGCTGGAAAGCCTTGGCTTTGCTGGTGCTGATATATTCCCGCAGACCTCAGCGCATCGTTGGTATGCTTCGATGGCAGTGACGTTGTCAGCATAGTATTGCGACCCTCCCGTTATCATGTTGATACTCTCATGTAGGTCTCCGTTTTCGATATCTTCATCTCGACTGGTTCAGCCGCAGTGGTTGCGGTTGCGGGAGTTTACGGAAGCGGGTGACTGCGGTTTGCAGCGTGTAGGGCTCGGATTTCACCCCTATGAGATCGATATAACGACAAGATCAATTCAACTTCAAAGCGACATAATCGAAACGACATTAAACTCATATGTAAAATGGGCTTAATAAGAATGTGGGCCTAAATTTAATATATTGCTTAATGGGTCTGGCCCATTCTATTAGTTAACCTAGGTTACTTAGGGAGACTATATATAGTTCATTCTATTCACCCAGAAAAGGGATCACAACTTTTACAGAGAAATTCTCTTGTAACGACGCTTAAGCCATAACAGTAATAAAGAGATTTCTTTTTATACATCTGTCTTGTGCTAAGTGACTGCGCTTACTAGAGATCTCCGCCTCTTCTACAACCCCTGACATATTTAACTATGCAAGTTCACGCCCCCACAGTTTCGCGCAAACCAAGGGGAAGGAGAATTCTCTGACACTTAGGAATCACTACACGCATCAAACCCGACACAATGACTAGCAGCAACAAGAGCTCCTCAGCATCGCACCCTGACATGGACACCGCCACAACAGCTTCAACAGACATGGCCGAGGTGAAGGACATGTTGAAGACGCTCCTCGAGAAGACTGCAATGCAGGATAAGCTGAACACTACCTTCAAGGGCAAGTTAAAGGTTGTCACGACAACACGCAGGAAGGGAGGACGGTTTAAGCCACATGCCCTCAGCTTCTCGACACCGTGCACTGCACGAAGAGCCAGAGATGAACTACCACCACCCCCGCAGACAATGGACGCTGCTCCAGAACAAGTTGACGATGCAACGCATGTCAACCCACCAGCTTCTGGAGCAACGCACGTCAACCTCTGCGGGACTCGCACTAAAAACCGCAACCTACCTACAGATAGGAGCCAGACACATACTCAGCGAAGCGGCGCATACGTGAGACATACACAAGACCTCACCAACGAGGAAGAAGATACTTATTGGATCGAGCATGACAGACTCAAGCAGGAGCGTAGAGCGCAACACCAAGCTCAACAGGAAAAGATGACAAAGCTGCGAGAACAGATGGAACGATTGTCATTCAAAGTAGATGAAAATATGACAACACCAATCCCAAGTACACCGCGTCACCAGCAGGGCTAAGAAATCAAACGTGTGCTCGAAGAGGCGCAAAACACTCCCTTTACTGAACGGATCTCTAAGACAAAATTTACCGACCCTCGAAGGATCAAGATCCAACCTTACAAAGGGAAAACCAACGCAAATGATCACCTCTTGTCATTCAAAGTAGCGTTGGACAAATCTAACTTCAAAGAAGAAGATAGAGAGGTCGGGTACCGTAAGTTGTTCGTCGAACACCTCAGGGGACCTGCCCTTCAATGGTTCTACAGATTAGAAAAGAACTCAATCGATAACTTCAGACAGCTCTCTGGTATGTTCGGGCAACAGTACGGAATATTCTTGGAGCAAAAGATCTTCGACGGAGATTTATGGAATATTCGACAGGAAGAAAACGAGAGTCTGCGAACCTACATGGAAAAGTTCAAAATAGTACTTTCCAAGGTGGAAGGAATTAGCAACACCTCCGCATTGGATGCTTTGAGAAGAGCTTTGTTATGCCCCTCTCCCTTTCGACAAGAGATGACCGTGAACGCCCCATCAACCATCCAATATGCTCTTCATCGCTCTAGGACTTCGCCAAGAGCGAGGACAAGATACGAGCATCGCAAAAAAGGGTAAAATTCAAGCCGACAAGTGACCCACCACAGACCACAAACCCCCATACTTCAAAACGAAGTAGTACCAGCTCCGGCTATGTCCAACACGAAGGAGGATTCAGAGAAGCTCACACCAACCATGTAGAGTCGCCAGGCTATGGTCGTGGTCGGGGCCGAGGTCGAGGAAGCGGCAGAGGATCCTGGAATAACACTTGGACCAGAAACCAAGAAGAATATGATGAGAAATTATACTGTGATTTCCACAACATAGCTGGACACTGCATCACGAAGTGTCGCATCCTGGGACAACGACTCACCGCCAGACTAGCTGTCGGCACTCTCAAAAGAGACATCAACGTCAAAGACTTCGAGTTGGACGAAGATAAAGCCCCCGTCGGGAAACCATAGGAGGAAAATCCAAAACGTACGCGCCGAAACAACGAGCCAGACGAGGGCGGTGCCCGCCAAAATCTCTACTTGATAATGAAAGGATCGCAGTATTGCGCAGACACAGTATCGACGCTAGTGTCACCCTGGACGAGCCAATTAAGCTCTCTTGTAATCATATCCCCTTTGAAGAGAAGGACACCAAAGCCATTGATCGTCCACACAATGATCCCCTCGTGATCAACCTAACTGTTGGCGACTATAACGTCGCTCGAGTGCTCATCGATACAGGAAGCTCTATCGACGTCATCTTCCGCGATACCTTAGAAAGAATGAAGATAGCCTTAGTTGGAATCAGGCATCATCCCAAACCAATAACGGGATTTTCTGGCAAAACAACAATGACGATATGGACAATAGAGTTACCAATCCAAGCTGGCAACATAAAAAAAATGGTAGAGTTCTCAGTAGCAGACAATCTGGCGAATTATAACATGTTTATGGGGACGCCTTGGATTAACTCGATGCGAGCTGTGCCATCAACATATCATCTCTGCCTCAAGTTCCCAACATCGCTTGTTGTGATGACAATATGGGGAAACCAAAATGCGTTTCAGATGCGTTTCATGGCTGAGCATAAGCTTCGGAATCCAGACAAGGAAGACGAACCCACTTCCCAAAGTGGGAGAAAAAAGATGAAAACCAACCAAGAACAAAGAAAAAATGTTGCTAATTTCTTATAGCAATTACAACTCCACGACAGCCGCGCTAGAGAGTAGCGGCCCACTTGTGAACCCGTCGTATCCGTGTGCATCGACGACGACCATCCTGAATGTTGTGTAAAGATCGGAGCCAAACTTAACGAAGAAATGAAAGGAAAACTTATCTCTTTTCTTAGGAAGAATGTTGATACCATTGCATGGGCAGCGGAAGATATGCCAGGAATCGACATCAGCGTCGCCCGTCATGAGCTAAACGTTGATCCAACCTTCAAAACGGTCAAGCAAAAACGACGCAAACTTGGACCAGAAAGGGCAAAAGCATTCAACGATGAAGTAGAAAGACTTTTACAAGTCGGTTCTATAACTGAAGTCAAATATCCTGACTGGCTAGCTAACCCTCTCGTTGTCAAGAAGAAAAGCGGCAAGTGGCGTGTGTGTGTGGACTTCACTGATCTAAATAAAGCTTGTCCCAAAGATTGCTTTCCACTTCAACATATAGATCGTCTAGTTGAGGCAACAACACAAAATCAACTCCTAACATTCATGGACGCATTCTCAGGATACAACCAGATTATGATGAACCTCGACGATCGTGAGAACACGGCTTTCATCACTGATCGTGGAATCTACTGTTATAATGTGATGCCTTTCGGTCTACAAAATACGGGAGCAACTTACCAACGTCTAGTAAATCGCATGTTCGCTAATCAACTTGGTAAGACAATGGAAGTTTACATCGATGACATGCTGGTGAAATCGCTAGAAGATAAGGACCACATCGCACACCTGGAGGAATGTTTCGCACAGCTTAATGTTCATCACATGAAACTCAATCCTACTAAGTGTCGCTTCGGTGTTACCTCCGGCGAGTTTCTTGGTTACCTCGTCACTCACCGCGGCATTGAAGCAAACCCTAAGCAAATAGAGGCTTTAATCCAGATGGTATCACCAAAAAATAAACGGAAAGTCCAACGATTAATAGGACGAGTCGCCGCTATTAAAAGATTCATCTCACGATCTACCGAAAAATGTTTGCCTTTCTACGACGTCTTACGTGGAACAAAAAGTTTGAGTGGACGGAGACAAGTGAAGCAGCCTTCCAGCAATGGAAGCAATACCTCGCTACTCCCCCAATACTCGCTAGACCAGTCGAGGGAGAACCGATATTCCTATACATAGCAGTCTCTACTACAGCCATAAGTGGCGTGCTAATTCGAGAAGAACGAGGGGAGAAGAAACCAATCTTTTACGTCAGCAAGACTCTTACCGATGCAGAATCAAGGTATCCTCAAATGGAGAAGTTGGCGTTATCTGTAATCATGTCTTCCCGAAAGCTAAGGCCTTACTTCCAATCGCACTCCGTCATCGTGCTAAGTACCTTCCCGCTACGTTCGTCCTACATAGTCCAAGTCAATCGGGCACACTAGCAAAGTGGGTTATTGAATTAAGTGAATATGACATCGAATATCGGGGACGCACTGCTGCTAAGTCTCAGGTACTCGCCGATTTTTTAATCAAGCTACCGGAAGACACCGCCGTAGAGACTAACCCTGAGGCTATCTAGGCACTTCACGTGGATGGGTCGTCCTCCAAAAATGGGTCGGGGATCTGTGTGCCCTTAACATTAGTAACAGGCGAAGTACTCGAACAATCGTTTCGCTAGGCTTTCGAGCATCCAACAATGAGGTAGAATACGAAGCCCTCATCGCTGGCATGAAACTCGCCTAGGCGCTTAAACTTGAACGAGTCCAAACTTTATGTGACTCTCAACTTGTTGTCAAATAATTCAGCGGAGTATATACAACCAAAGACGATCGAATGGAAGCATACTTAAGATTGGCCAAAGACTTAGCTGCTCAATTCAAGGAATTCTCGCTAACACGCATCCCTCGAGGTGAAACCACTGACGCCGACGCCCTGGCTAACATTGCATCTACCTCTTCTTCGGATCCTAACCTCACGCGAACCATCAAACTGGAATTTATTAAGCATCCTAGCATCACGCCACCTGCAGAGGTAAATATTGTTACTTGATCTACAACGGCTAAAAGAACAAGGGAACAGGCTACACCAGCAACGTAAGATTTGTCTATCAACCCACACCCTGAACAACCACTACCCCCTACCACCAGAGGAGAAGCAACACAACCTGACGTTGATCATCTTACCGCAGCAGAACAAGACGTCCTAATCTCTCAAGCACCAACAAATATTCAAAACGAGGGTTACGAGACCAACACGGAGAAAGAACTCCCTGAAACAGAGTATGGTTGTGACAAGCAATGGATTGACTCCATTCGAAAATACATCTGCAACGGTGATATTTCGCTCGATAAATAGGAAGCTCGGAAACTCAAAGCTCTAGCCGCCCGCTATAAGATGCTAGATGGAAAAATCTTTAAATGGCAACTTTCCGGACCTCTCTTAAACTGCGTTGAAGGAAAAACCGCCATTCGAATCAAAAGACATGGATATTTTTGGCCAACAATGATCAAAGACTGCGAGAAGTTTTCGGCTAGGTGCCAGAAATGTCAACGTCACGCTCCAAAAATCCATCAACCCACCGAGCTACTCTCTTCCGTAACATCGCCCTATCCATTCATGCGGTGGGGGATGGACATCGTTGGCCCATTGCATCCGTCAAAACATAAACGTTTCCTACTCGTCTTAACAGATTACTTCTCTAAGTGGGTCGAGGCAGAAGGCTATGCCAGCATCAAGGACGCTGAAGTCAAACAATTTGTATGGCGAAACATTATCTGCATACACGGAGTCTCGTACGAATCATCGCTGACAACGGCTCACAATTTATCTCGCACAAATTTGAAACTTTTTGCGAAAAATGGAAAATCAGACTTAACACGTCAACTCTACGATGTCCTCAAGGGAATGGCCTGGCAGAATCCACCAACAAAACAATCATCGCCAGCCTTAAAACGCACCTAGACGCTAAAAAAGGCAGATAGGCAGACGAGCTCGATGGTGTGTTAAGGTCTCACCGCACTACCCTGCAAAGAGCAACTGGTGAAACACCATTTGCCTTGGTTTACGGCGTGGAGTGCGTCATTCCGTCTGAAGTGCACTTTCCAGGAGTAACCAACTACCAGCAAGCTGCAGCCAGATACTACAACTCTAAATTTCGAATACGGCGATTCTACGATGGAGACTTAGTTCTCCGTGAAGTTTTTCAAAACACAGCAGAGTTGAACGCTGGCAAATTCGGAGTGCACTGAGAAGGACCTAACAAAATTACTAGAGTCGTCCGTCCAGGCGTCTACAAAATTGCCAACATGGAAGGTGTCCCAATAAAATGATCATGGAACGCACGGCACCTTAAGAAGTACTACCACTAAGTGCCATCATGGCACTCACAATGAACTATGAGGCGACTTGATCCCTGCAAAGGGTTCGTAGGCGCTTGTCTTCGGACGGTTCAGTTGCCCCCCTCCTAAACACAGGGGTGAGTCAAAATGCTTCAATGAACTACGGAGCGACTTGATCCCTGCAAAGGTTACGTAGGCAGCTCATCTCCGGATGAGTTCAGTTGCCCCCCTCCCTAAAAAGGGGGGGGAGTGGGTACGTATACTCGTATACTCCCATTTTTGTAACCAACTCTACAATTAATAAAGATCAAAGATTCGTTCACATTTCTCTTACATCTTTCACGGATTATTCATGTCTTAACAAAAAAGACTTGACGTCACTACTGGCCACAGTGACGAACTCATCTAACTATTACAACCACCACGGGTATGCAGCGAGCTATATAAATAAATGAACGATCATTATCGAGCGGAGGTGTTCAAAGAGTAACACATGCGTCATCCGGAATGATTGTTTTAAACCCAGTTAACCATAACATTGGTACCATCGCAAAGTGTCCATTATAGGAGCGGTTGCGTTCATTGAATACAAAGCCGTAAACCGAAATGTTCACTCAAAAAACCCAACTAGACTTAATCGTTGGTCATTACGCGATAACGTGATCATTTTGGAATGGGTGTATCAATTTACTCATAAACCAAGATGATCATCAGAAAACCCAGCCAACACATCGCTAGTCTCCAACAATATAATATGTTCATTCTTCGTAACACGGACTTGCATGTGGGCCAAGGGGATCATCAGAAAACCCAGTTAACTCGACACTGATGGCAAAAATAATATTCTTGGTCTTAGGAAGCGGACTGATCAAAGATGGCCCACCCGCGAACCGGATCAATTAACATTCATACTGAGCAAATTTGAAAGTTTTAGAGTAGTTGAAGCAGTTGAAGCAGGCGTCCCACCAGAGGCTCGCCTGAAAGCTGCAGACATGTCAAAACTTTGTAAATGCAAACAAGTCACTCAACTCATCGGGAGATGTGCAAATTCATTAGAACATCGATAAAGTTAAAGGAGTCAAAACTAAAGCAGTTTGTTCGGAAGACGAAGACAACGATCTTAAAAGCTCCATTCATAAAATCTATCTTGCGGCAATGCAAGGGAAAAAAATGACAAGTCTATACAAAAGGATAAAACACCATCCAAGTCGAAATAAATGCGGAAAAACAAATCAAAGGAGCAACAAAAAGCTGAAACATCATGAAGAAAACCAAAAGAAAACAACAAACTAAGACGTGATCTCCTCAACATCCTCATTAACATCAGCAACTCACTAAGGTGGACCTCCGGTCGTAGAACTCGACGAATCCTCATCGCCCAACGGATTGGAAGAGCTTGAAGCAGGCACCGCATTAGCTTCAACATCAACAACCCGACTTTCGGTTCCACCCGTTGACAGGTCCTTAAGAATATCTTCGAGCTTGCCCATGTGAAAGGCGAACTCATCGGTCGCGGACAACAAGCATGCCTCTTGCTTCTTGAGGGCAACAAGCTCGGCGTCAAGATCAGGCACCTCTCCCTTCTTAAGCAAACCGACGAGCTCGATATACTCTGGACTTCAGCAAGGAGAACTATGTTAACCCTCAGTGAGCCATTAATCAGTTTGATCTTCCTGTTAGCCCGGCCAATCCTATCTTAGTATTTTATCGCCATATCACGGTTCGCCTTCTCGACGGCTCGTTGCACACCCGCATCCCGAAGACCTAGGTGATGCAAGACTCAGTGGTGAGACTTGTAATAGGATAGATTGATGGCTCCACAAACTGGCGTTCGCACTCTTTTGTGAAGAAACGATGGTTGATGCTGAAGATCTTACACGATGGCGTTCGCTTCTCTCGTGTGGGATTAAATAAAGGGGAGTGTTGGCGGATTACGGTGCACCATAGAGTTCTGATTGATCTCTGATACAGCATAGGAACTCAGCCTTGGTGAATCTCACACACAAGACAAAGAACTAAGGGTTTTCTCTCAAGGATACTCAAGGAGAAGAAATACGGCGTTTTTATTGATAATCAAAGGTAAAATTCGTTACACAGCTGTAGGGGACTTCATAAGAGTCCATCAGCTAGCCCTAGGGCCGAAATAAATGAAAAACACAACATGAAACAAAGTAAAGTGCAGAAATAGAAAAGGAAACACAAAATCATTGTTTTTGGTAAACTGAATCATTGAAATAAGGAAACTACTTTTGAATGATTACTCCTTGAACTGGGTCGTTTTGATGGAGAACTAGCCGTTGGGAGGGCTCATTAAACCTATAAAGATCAAATATATTGAGTAAAACTTACCTGGCTTTGGTTTGAACCGAATTGATGCTCCTTGAGTCACTTCTTGCTCTACTTGCTAGTTTGTTGATTTCTTCGTGTATATATCTTCTTGGAGTCCTTCTTGAGTAGCTTGATCAGTCACTTCTAGCTCGACAATGTCCTGGAAATCTTGATCTTCATCTTGACTCTCTTGATCACTATCGAATGTTACGCTTGTCTCACACGTCTCTTGCAGCTCTGAGGTCTTTTCTTGACTTCTAAGGGTTTCTTGACCTGTAAAATAAGATTTTATACTTGGGTAGGTTGTTTGATCAAGGCTCATTTGATTGAAGGCAGCAGCAAGCTCTTCTTCGGCTAAGGAGTCTCTTTGGAGCAGTTTGCTTCCTCTAGCTCTAAAGAGTTTACAATGTCTTGTACAGCTAAGTTAAACCTCCTCCTAATTTGCTTGGACTTTGAACGTATCATGGGGCCTTCTCTAACTTCCGGTACAGGGTGTGGTTTCTTGATTTGAGTGGTATGGTCGATGTTCTCATCATTCCCTCCCTCTTCAAAAGGTTTTGTCCCCAAAACTGATTATACTAGTTCATAAGGACACAAGTCAGCAACATTAAAAGTATGCGAAATTTTAACCTCCTTTGGCAGCTCTAAACGATAGGCGTTGTCATTGATCTTCTTGAGGATCTTGAATGGCCCGTTGCCTCTTGTTGATAACTTGGAAGCCCTTTCTTCTGGGAACCTTTCTGGCCTCATGTGTAACCAGACCCAATCTCCAGGTCCGAATAGTACTTCCTTTCTTCCTCGGTCAGCCTTGCGTTTGTTCTCCTCATACTTCTTCTCCAAGTTCTCTTTTGCTTTGATGTGTAGCTTCTTGATTACCTCTGCTTGGCTTAGACCATCTTGGTTAACCCGTTCAGTCTGAGGCAAAGGTACAAGATCTATGGGAGACAAAGGGTTAATTCCATAGAATATCTCAAAAGGAGATAGCTTGGTAGCCGAATGAACAGATCGATTATAAGCAAACTCAATGAAAGGAATGCAATCAAGCCATGTTTTCATATTCTTCCCAAGGGTGGCTCTAACTAAAGTAGAGAGAGTACGGTTTACCACTTCGGTTTGACCATCTGTTTGAGGGTGACAAGTTGTGGAAAACAAAAGTTTGGTGCCTAACTTTCTCCAACGGGTTCTCCAAAAGTGACTTAGGAACTTTGTGTCACGATCAGAGACTATGGTTCTTGGAATTCCATGGAGGCGCTCCACTTCCTTGAAGAACAACTCTGCGGTTTGAGTGGCATCATTGGTCTTGTCACATGGGATAAAATGAGCCATCTTAGAGAACCGGTCAAGAACAACAAAGATTGAATCCTTGTGTTTAATCTTGGGCAATCCTAAGACAAAATCCATAGAGATATCTACCCAAGGGGCGTTAGGAATAGGTAAAGGTAAGTAAAGACTGTGAGGATGTAACCTGGATTTTGCTTTGTGGCAAACAATACAGCGGCCACAAAATCTCTCAACGTCTTTCTTGAGGTGAGGCCAGAAGAAGTGCTCCATTATGATGGCCAAGGTCTTGTCTATTCTGAAATGACCCATTAAACCTCCTCCATGTGCTTCCGTAAGTACCAACTCTCGCATGGAACCCTGAGGAATGCACAACCTTTTGTCTTTGAACATAAACCCATCTTGCAAGTTGAACGCCTTATAAGCTCCTTGACCGCGTCCTTGGTAGCATTCACTCAGCTCTGGATCATCTTTATAGAGTTCTTTAATGTGTTCAAAACCCATCATCTTAGCCTCCATAGTGGCTATAAGAGCATATCTTCTTGATAAGGCATCAGCAACCACATTCTCCTTTCCCTTCTTGTATTTAATTACATATGGGAAAGTTTCAATAAATTCCAGCCATTTAGAATGCCTTCTCTTAAGTGATGTGTGGCCCTTGAGATGCTTTAGAGTTTCATGGTCAGTGTGTATGATATATTCCTCGGATAACAAATAGTGTTGCCAAGTCTCATGAGCTCGGACCAGCGCATACAACTCCTTGTCATACGTTGGGTAGTTTAGGGTTGCTCCATTCAGTTTCTCACTAAAGAAAGCCACTGGTCTCTTTCTTTGATGTAGAACAGCTCCAATTCCCAAACCAGAAGCATCACATTCTACTTCAAACATGACATCACAGTCTCTCTTTTAAGGTGTTGAAGGAACGTTCTTGAGCTTCTCCCCATGAGAATGGTACGTTAACGCCATTGGTGCAGCCACCGTGCTGAAATCTCTAACAAATCTTCTAGAGAAACTAGCTAATCCATGAAAACTTCGGACATGTCCTATAGTTGATGGGGTAGGCCATTCACGTATTGCTTTGATTTTCTCTTCATCTACCTTTAATTCATATTTACTCACTACAAAACCTAAGAACACACACTGGTCAGTACAAAATGTGCACTTCTTTATGTTGGCATAAATGCCTTCCTTTCGAAGCGTTTTCAGAATTAACTTCAAATGCTTAATATGATCAGAATAACACTTACTGTAAATGAGTATGTCATTAAAATAGACAACAACAAATTTACCGATAAATGACCTTAGAACCTGGTTCATTAAGCGCATGAAAGTGCTTGGTGCATTGGTTAGCCCAAATGGAATCACAAGCCACTCGTAGAGACCTTGCTTGGTTTTGATGGTTGTCTTCCATTCGTCTCCTTCTCTTATTCTGACCTGGTGGTAGCCACTCCTTAAATCTATTTTGGAGAAGATGGTAGCTCCACTTAATTCATCTAGCATGTCATCAAGTCTGGGTATTGGGTGTCGGTATTTGATGGTGATGTTGTTGATGGCTCGGCAGTCCACACACATCCTCCATGTACCATCTTTCTTTGGAACCAATAGGACGGGCACTGCACATGGGCTGAGACTCTCTCTAATGTAACCCTTTTCCATTAGATCACGCACTTGTTGTTCTAGCTCTTTAGACTCTTCCGGGTTCATTCTGTAGGCTGGTTTATTAGGTAAAGGTGAACCTGGGACGAGGTCTATTTGGTGCTCTATTCCACGGATAGGAGGGAGTGCAGGTGGTATCTCCTCTGGAAATACATCCTTGTATTGTTCTAGGACTGATTGGATCTCCAAGGGAAGCTCCATTTCACCTAACCCTGTACTTTGACACTCTTTAAAAACCATTAGTGCTCATTAGCTCTCAAATAAAGACTAAAATTTCTTACCTCTTCCTCTTTGTTCATATGTTTTTGTAGCTCATGAACTTCTGAAGGACTAAGAAGAGCAAGGTTGTACTTACGATCCTTAAGGGTGAAAGAGTAATAGTTTGTGTGCCCATTGTGATTTGTAGCGCAGTCAAACTGCCATGGCCTTCCAAGAAGAAGATGCCCGGCTTTCATGGGCACGACATCACAAATAACTTCATCTTGATACTTTCCCACGCTGAATGGAATGGTTACTTGCTCAGCAATCCTCACTCAGTATCATCATTAAGCCACCTAAGTTTGTACGACCTTGGATGCTTGGTTGTTTGTAAACCTAACCTGTTTACCATGTACTTGCTAGCAACATTAGTACAAGATCCTCCATCTATAATCAGATTACATACCTTGTTCTTTATTGTGCACCGAGTGTGGAAAATGTTCTCTCTTTGAACTCTTTCTTCAAGGTTGACAAATACACTTAGCATTCGTCAAATCACAAGGAGCGGTCCTATGTATGGATACTCCACGTCTTCTCCCGAGTCAGTTTGGTCTTCATCATGCACATCTTGTGATTCATAGTCACCACTAGGGCTGATAATCATCACTCTCTGGTTAGGACACTCTCTGGCCATGTGTCCCCTATCTTGACATTTAAAACAAGTGATGTCACGTGAACAAGATTGACTAGCACTAGGAAACTTACCTGCTTCAGGTTTAGAGGTCTTTGGTGTCTCGTTGGACTTGCTCTTGAACTTGGAGTCATTGGCTATTGCCTTGCCTTTGTCCATGCTCCGGTTGTTATTAGCACTCCAAGGAGTGTTGTTTCTAGTCTGGCTATTTAGGGATGCCTTACGCTTGTTTTGATGTTCAATTTGTACAGCTAGATGTAGTAGCTCATGAAGTCCACTATATTGAGATCTCTCCACTTTCCACTGAATCTTTTCTTGCAACCCATCTATAAATTGTGCCATCAGTGCTTCTTCGGATTCTTCAAGCTCCAATTGATTCATCAACTTCTCAAACTCCTCAAAATATTCATCTACGCTTCTGGTTCCCTGAGACAACTTACGAAAATGTTTCTGTAAGTCTCGATGATAATGATCAGGTACATACCTAAGTCGTAGTAGGAATTTCATGTCGCTCCATGTAGTCACTGGTCTAAAATGTTACCTCCTTCTTTCAGCTACGTTTCTGTCCCACCAGGCAAATGCATTATCAGTGAGCTGAGCAGCTGCTACAGCCACTTTCTTATGTTCCCCATAGCCATAACACTCAAATATGTGCTCTAGACGCCTCTCCCAGTCCAAGTACACTTCAGGGTCTGATTTTCCCGCAAAGGTAGGCGGTGTTAGTTGCAACTCATTATAAGTTTCACGAGGCTCAACTCACCTTGCTTGGTTCCTCCCCAAAGGATCCTCTCTGCGTTGACGTTGTCCCCTTAATGGATTAGGTGGTACGACATCGTCCTCCCCATCTTGGTCCTCCTCCTCTTCTTGTACATTTCTCCTAGCTTGTACATTCCTCTCTTCAACTCTCTCTTGAGGTTTCTCCAACCGTCCTACTCTGTCTCCAATTCCTCTCAGCTCCTCCCTCATTGCATTGAGCAACTCGAGTACAACATCTTGTGGACCGTTGTTGTTTGTTTCATCACCCATTGCAAAAGCTTATTGTTGAAACTCAGCAAAAACACCAAATCGTTAATAGCACCGAATGTAATCAAATGTAAAATCAATGGCAAATTTCTAAGTGAATTAAATTCAAACTCAAACAAAATTATGGAAACCGATGCAATTATAGAAATAAGGAAACTATGAAATATGAAACAGATTTTTCTTTTGATTTTCTGATTTTACTGAAAAGGAAACAACTAAATGCAAACTTTTTTATTTTTATGTTTTATATGGTTTATGAAAACAAAAATAACAATTGAAATAGATTCAATCCTTCTTTTTTTGCGATTTTTGATCTTATGAATGCAAACAGAAACTAGCAACACGTTTTTATGGTTTTTTATGATTTAATGACTTTAAGAGAATGCAACTAACAACCAGAAGCAATTATTTTATGTGATTTTCGTTTTTATAGCAAATGAATCAAACAAACTAAATAAAATAGAATGAAAAGATGTAAAGGATAGAAGAAACCAATGGTAGGAACCTTTGGCTCTGAATACCAAATGATGCAAGACTCAGTGGTGAGACTTGTAATAGGATAGATTGATGGCTCCACAAACTGGCGTTTGCACTCTTTTGTGAAAAAACGATGGTTGATGCTGAAGATCTTACACGATGGCGTTCGCTTCTCTCGTGTGGGATTAAATGAAGGGGAGTGTTGGTGGATTGAGGTGCACCACAGAGTTATGATTGATCTCTGAGACAACACAAGAACTCAGCCTTTGTGAATCTCACACACAAGACAAAGAACTAAGGGTTTTCTCTCAAGAATACTCAAGCAGAAGAAATACGTCGTTTTTATTGATAATCAAAGGTAAAATTCGTTACACAGCTGCATGGGGACTTTATAAGAGTCCATCAGCTAGCCCTAGGGCCGAAATAAATGAAAAACACAACATGAAACAAAGTAAAGTGCAGAAATAGAAAAGGAAACACAAAATCATTGTTTTTGGTAAACTGAATCATTTAAATAAGGAAACTACTTTTGAATGACTACTCCTTGAGTTGGGTCATTTTGATGGAGAACTAGCCGTTGGGAGGGCTCATTAAACCTGCAAAGATCAAAAAAATATTGAGTAAAACTTACTTGGCTTTGGTTTGAACCGAATTGATGCTCCTTGAGTCACTACTTGCGCTACTTGCTGGTTTGTTGATTTCTTCGTGTATATATGTTCGTGGAGTCCTTCTTGAGTAGCTTGATCAGTCACTTCAAGCTCGACAATGTCCTGGAAATCTTGATCTTCATCTTGACTCTCTTGATCACTATCGAATGTTACGCTTGTCTCACACGTCTCTTGCAGCTCTGAGGTCTTTTCTTGACTTCTAAGGGTTTCTTCACCTGTAAAATAAGATTTTATACTTGGGCAGGTTGTTTGATCAAGGCTCATTTGATTGAAGGCAGCAGCAAGCTCTTCTTCGGCTATGGAGTCTCTTTTGGAGCAGTTTGCTTCTTCTAGCTCTAAAGAATTTACAATGTCTTGTACAACTAAGTTAAACCTCCTCCTAAGTTGCTTGGACTTTGAACGTGTCATGGGGCCTTCTCTAACTTCTGGTACAGGGTGTGGTTTCTTGATTTGAGTGGTATGGTCGATGTCCGCTTCATTAGGCGATTCTTAAGGTCGGCAACTTCCTGCTGCAAGCGCTTCCTCTCATACTCAGATTTCTCAAACGTCTCGTCTATTTTGCAACGTTTGTTGTTGGTTGTCTTCACAACCTCCTGAAGAGTGGCAACATGTTTCTCCAAGTCTATTTCCTGCCCCATGTAATCATCGCGAGCCTTCTCAGCAGCGGCAAGTTTTAGAGTCTGCGAGCGGGCAACCAACTCGTAACCTCTAGCAAGTTGGTTAAGCGATGAAAGGAACTGCAAAGCAAAAACTACGGGGAAAAGCTTAGAAGACAAAAAAAAAAGCGATATAGATGATTATCAGTGACGTTTCCCTCTGCGCTTCGGCCTATCTCCACGCCATCGTATTTTTTCTTCGCCTCGTCATGACGCTTCTGCAATGGGTTGGGCTGATTATTAGTAGCAACAACGACGTTTCGCTCTAGATCTGGACGACGCGACTTGGGAGCAGTAGTAGCACCAACTTCACAGGCTGGTGTCGACGATCCGGCTCGCTGAGACACTCTCGCATTGGACCCTGTCCCAGTCTCAACAGCTCTCTTCTCATGAGCGGATAGTTCTCTTCTGTTGTTCGACATTTTTGGTAACGAATCTGATGAAGTATTTTTGGGGTAACGAGCGAGTGCTTCTCTGACTCTGGGTAGAGAAAAATCGCTCTTCCAGCTACACTTCTCGGCGGCAAGTTCAGCACAAAGATCAAACAAGTCTTGCGTTAATTTCTCAATTTGGTTCGGAGCTGCAAAATATGAACGTTACAAAGAGTTAGAAATTTCCAAAGCCTGAAAACAAAATGAGCAAAGTTGCACAAGTCAAAACTGGTAATTCTAAAATAGTAGCACAACTAAGCTATCTACCACAAAATCCCCATTCCATCTGAATCTTTTGAAGATAACGACGCCCTAAGAATCCTCATTGATTCTCACGAAAAAGAATTTATCCTGCAAAGATCTATCATTTCCAGGCAAATCCTTCGTTATCTAGAATAGTAGACGGGACCTCCATTGCCACCAGCCCTCGTAATCGTTAAATAGTTCAACAAATGGTCTACTTTGACCTCAAGACCGCACTCATAACCGCGCACCATTATCCCAAGTACATGATGCATTCCGAGAGAAGTAATTTGAGCAATAGCAGTGTAACTCCTCCATAAAAACTCGAGAATCGCTGAAGGAATCGGGAACCAGAGAAGACTTCTCCTGAGATAAGCTTCGTATAACGTGAAGAACCCCTCTTGAGGATGGTCTGCGCGCTGATTCGAACTAGGAACGATAAATTCTACTCCTTCAGGAACATGAAATTGAGCGATGAAACCATCTAAAGAATTGCGATCTGAGAGAGTAGATCCTGGCGGATCAGGTTTCTTTGGTGACGGTCTTTTCTTCTTAACAGCCTGCGGGACCACAGCCTCGGCTACGGTGGTTACATCCAAAGCACTGCAAGGAGATGATCTAATCGAACTGCTAGTGTCAGTCTCTGAAGAAATAACAATTCCCCTGCCGAGAAGAAAAGGGCCTGCAGACATATCTCTGGAAGCGTCTAAGTCCAAAACAGTTTCTGAACCATCCTCGTCTTGTTTGCGATCGAGCCACGAAATCCGCGGAGTTAGAAGACATTCTCTTCGATTCACTTTGTCTGTTGCGATAAGAATTCAAGACTTAGTCAAACTCGTGGTTAAATTCAGTCCTAGTCAACTCCGCCAGTCAAACCTAGTCAAACCAGATAAGACCAGTCAAACCAGATTAGACCAGTCAAACCAGATCAGACCAGACAAACCGGATCAGACCAGATTAGACCAGCCAAACAGGATCAGACCAAGTCGAACCGGGTAAACCGGTCAAACCCGGTTAACCGAGCTGAACCGACTTGACCGAGCTGAGCAGGTCAAACCCGAGTTAACCGAGTTGACTCGGTTCAACTCATTTCTTCCCGATCCAAGCATCGCTGTCTCCGATCCAAGCTTCATCGTGCGTTCCCGCTTCAAGACGGCTCCTTCCCTCGTCGCATGAACATAGACGGAGAACGGTGGAGGTAAAAAGGAGGAGAAAAAAGTTTGGTCGATTGGAGAAGGAGGAGACGGCGGAGGTGAATCGGAGAGGGAGGAGAATACGGCTGCCGAACGGACGAGATCGACGGCGACGATCGTCGGTGGTGAAGAAAAAAAAAGTAGAGAGACAAAAAAAAACGCAGGAGAGAGAAAGGAGAGAGCAGAATTTTTACCTTTTACTTTGGGAAAGAGATGTTAATTGGTGAAAATAAATGAGAAGGAATGAGCTTTATTTATACCTGAAGGATTTCTTAAAATCAATTTGGGATTTAGTAAAAGTTCCAGAAACTTGTTAGCAAGCCTCAAGCTTGTTAACCAAAGAAAGTCATCAGCTTCATCAGAGTATACTACGTAAAAAGGAACAAAAAACAACAACACACACAAGTCCAGAAAAACGTGGTGACGCCAGCTCAACATGGAATAACTGAAACTTCCCGAGTGTGGTGACAAAACGTTCACGCCTTGCAAACACGCAGTCCATCATATCGATCTCTGTCTTCAGCAGCGACTACCTTGGCATTATCATCATTCGATACTACCAAGTTGGGGGGCTAACTGTAGGGGTAGATCAATTCAACTTCAAAGCGATATAATCAGAACGAGCCTACAAAGGCCCAGTTGAAATCTAGGCCCAAAATGACATTACACTCATATATAAAATGGGCTTAATAAGAAGATGGGCCTCAATTTAATATATTGTTTAATGGGCATGACCTATTCTATTAGTTAACCTAGGTTACTTAGGGAGATCAATTATCTACCCCTACAGTTGGGGGCTAACTGTAGGGGTAGATCAATTCAACTTCAAAGCGATATAATCGAAACGAGCCTACAAAGGCCAGTTGAAATCTAGGCCCAAAATGACATTAAACTCATATATAAAATGGGCTTCATAAGAAGATGGGCCTAAATTTAATATATTGCTTAATGGGCATGACCTATTCTATTAGTTAACCTAGGTTACTTAGGGAGACTATATATAGTTCATTGTATTCACCCAGAAAAGGGATCGCAACTTTTAGCAGAGAAACTCTCTTGTAACGACGCTTAAGCCATAACAGCAATAAAGAGATTTCTTTTTATACATCTATCTTGTGCTAAGTGACTCCGCTTACTAGAGATCTCCGCCTCTTCTACAACCCTTGACCAATTTAACTGTGTAGGTTCACGCCCCCACAAAGCGTTTGCGGGACGTTTATACGATTGGCGCAGCTATTGGAAATTGGTGCGTTTGCAGGATGTTTATGACTGGTTGACTAACGGAACGGTAGCGGTTAAACAATAAAATTATAATATAAAAACATTATACAGTAGTAATAACATTAAAATCAATATTATTATAAAAAATATAAAAATCATTAATTCAACATAATTAATAATAGAAAACTATTTATATAATATTTACATTGTTTTTTTTAAAACAATTGTTTGGATGAAAGTTATGAATATAATGAAGAAGTTATTTTTTTATTTGAGAGACTAATATTATATTTAAATTGTTAAATTTATGTATGTTTACAATCAAAATTTATTTAGAATATTTTGGTTTGAAGTTTTTATAACTATAAAATTGTGATGGATTCTTGAATAATAATTAAAAATATCAAATTATTTATATATTTTGTAATTCTAATATTTAAACTTTGAATTTTAAATATATATTCTCATTTTAAAATGACTTTTTTATAAATATTTTTTTAAAACATTCAACCGCAACCGCTCATAACCGCAAACGCTCGAGGGAATGAGCTTTTGGATTTGAGAGGTTTGGAGCTGTAAGGAACGGTAAAAAGCGTTTTCCATGATTATTGTCAAACGCTACCAACCGCAACCGCCCGCAAACGCAGCGTTTGCGGGTGGTAGCGGGTTAACCAATCAAGCCCTCAGTAGGGGCTTTCTCCTCGGGTTTGAAATCAAACAAGCTGTTGTTGCCTTTCAAAGTGCCCTTCGTCAGTTTGGCTATTAGTTGTCGCCCTAACTCGCGACACCTCGCAGTCGAATGCCCACTTCTCTTGTGGATGTCGCAGTACAACTTCTCGTCATAGTCTTTCGACTCTCTGGTCCAGGTTTTGTTCCAAGTTCCTTTACCGCGACCTCGCCCGCAGCCTCTACCAAGTCCGCGACCCAATGGCTATACTTGATAGTTGTGAGCCCCGTTGGATCCTCCTTCGTATTGGATGTAGGCAGGATTGCTCTTCTTCGGTGCAGCGACATAGGCTGGTTCACTTGCTTGCTTAGCTTTTCTACCTTTCGTGGCACGGACTTCCTCTTCTGTTCAAGGGAAGTCAGCAACACGGTGGAGAGCATCTTGGATTGTTGTCGGCATGTTGAGACTCATCTCTTACCTGAATAGAGACGAACACCGAAGTGCTCTTCGTAAGGCCTTTATTGCTGACTTGTTGCTAATTCCTTCAAATTTTGAGAGTGTGTTTTTGAACTTTGTCATGAAAGACCGAAGACTCTTCGTCTCGCCTTGCTTATTGTTCCATAGTTCAGAATCGTATATTTTCAACTCCATGAAGATGTTGTAATGTTGCACGAACAGCTCGGAAAGCTGGAGGAAAGTATGAATCGAATTTTTCTCCAGTTTGTAGAACCATTGAAGGGCAGGCCCCTTGAGGCTTTCCATAGACTTCTTGCAGTAGACGATGTCTTTTTTGGCTTCTTTGAAATTTGCTCTTCCCATGGCCACTTCGAACTCCATCAGATGGTCTGAAGGATCTGTAGTTCCTTTTTAAATTGGTAACTTGAGTCTTCCGGGATCAGATATTTTAGTTCTCGCGATCCGTTCATCGAAAGACGTGTTTCTCGCCTTTTCTAGTACGTGTGCGATGACTGGAGCCTTCCCAGTTCCATGGTGTATCTGTGATTGGGTATGCTTTAGGTCAGAGGCTACTCGCTCCATCTGAGCCTGCATCTCAGCGAGCTCTGTAGTGTAACAGTGCTTAAGCGCTATTCGTTCTCGCTATTTCCTATCGTACTCTTCACTGGAGTAGTTGGTGTACTTCGAGGTGTCTTTCACAATCTCCGTCTTGGAAGAGCCTAACGCGCTTTGAGTGTCAGGATCACGTAAATCTTGTTGGGTAGCATCTCCACCTTGTGCTCGGGCTCGCTTCAGGGGAGCTGGTTGATCTCCATCTGAGATATCAACGACGCGTTCGGGAGACTTGTCTATTTCTCAGAGCGGCGGTGGTGGCGGCAGGTCATCTGGGAGGCGCTGAGAAGTCGGGGCGTTGGGGGTCGACGCGTGCCCTAAGTCTTGTTGTGTCAGTGCTTCAGTGTTTTCTTCGCGAAAGAGCTTTCAGCTCCTTTGAGGTCGCCTCGTTGATCCTAGTTCGCTCCATCTGTTCTTTGAGGAGATCCTCTAGCATCTTCTTGACCTCGGTTATATCACCCTTAGCGACGACGTCGGTGGCAGCAGTTTCGGCAGTAGGTTCCTTCTCATGGTCGACTTTGTGAGATGAGACCTCTTCGCCTATCTTGTTCCCTTCGGCAACCATCTTCTTAGATATGGTGTGTGACGTAGCTTTTTGTGTAATAAACGCTCTAGCTCCCCTTAGTCGGCGCCAAATTGTGGATGGTGGAAATCACACAATTAGATTTGTAAGGGTTTCAAGAGGAAACAGAGATTTATATGTTTAGCTACGAAAGAGAAAATGATGAGCAAAGAGAAAAACAGTTTTGTTATTAATGTGTATTGCTTTTGTGAATAAAGTTGCGAATGCCTTTTTCAAGGGCTTATAAATTGATTTATATAGCCTCCTAAGTCGGCTAAGCCTATTCCTAAGAGATAATGCTAACTTTCTTAAACCCTCGTGGATTGCCTTTTCCATACGTCGGTTGCTCCTATGTCGGTCGCGCCTCTGTGGGCTTCCCAGCTGGACTGGGCTTTAGTGCAAGAACCTTCTGAAGCCTTCGTCATTACTCTGGCGGACATCGGAGGGCCTCGACATTGGTGGCACTCTGGCAGACACCGAAGTGTCCAGAAACATTGGTGTCACTGCCAAGTGACATCGGTCTCACAGTGCTGGGGTATTCATAGCGCCTTTTGTTGGCTCTGTGATCTTCTTCCAACCTTCTGTTAGCTCTGTGATCTTCCTGACACTGTGTTCATGGCTTTTGCTGAGAGTAGGGACAACACAAAAGGTTCCTGTAACATCCCAGAATCAGGTCTAAGGCCGTTTAAACACTTAGAAGAAAATCGGCAGAGGTTCAGCGAGGAAGAATGATAGGCAGTGAGGTATTAGGATAGGCAATTTGAGAGTTAGGCCATCGGTGAAGATCAGGGCAAGAGAAGGGGAGTAGGAAATTCCGTTTAGGCAATAGTTGATGACGTGGTAGTAAGGGTAAGGAAGGAAAGAGCCAAAACTTGGAGAGGAAGTAAAAGTAAGCGGGCTTTGGGCCCATGCAGTAAAGAATAAGGAAAGTGGATATTCTCCTTGGGGTTTTTGGTTTAGTATAAATAGGGAGTTAGGAAGCTCATTATTTACACACCAAACATTTCTCTTCTCTCCAAAGCCAAAGATAAACGCTTAGGAGAGAAAGAAAGTGAGGAGCTCGAGAAGGAACTCGGCACCCAACCCTAAGGAGCAGTGGTATACGGTAAGGCGCGATCTGTACCTAATACTCTCCTTATATTATTTTTCTTTATAGCTTTCATACGGAAGTCTTAGTAATACGGGTTGGGGTAGTAGTAGTAGTAGTAGTAGGAGTAGTAGTAGTAGTAGCAGCCTTGGATTGAGAGAGATCCGTACATGGCCCGGTAGCAGTAGCAGCCTTGGATGGAGAGAGATCCGTACATGGCCCGGCAGGGTCGGTAACGCCTAGTGCTAGCATTGGTATGGCCTCGGGGTGCCTCGATGACAGTACGACAGGATACCGACGATAGGCCTCGATGATGGCTCGAGAGGGCATCGGAGACACTTTGACAGGGCATCGGAAAGAGGTACTGGTGACGCCTCGATAGGACACAATGGTACTTCGACATGGCCTGAGTAACCTAGAGGACGTGCCTCGAGGAGGTATCGTGAGGAAGTAAGGTTGATCGATGATGAGGACGAGAGAGCCGCGGATCATTCCTCGATGGACGTATCGGTGAAATGATCATCGGTACAGACACTCGACGATCCGACCATTTCAAGAGTGGCTATCAGGTAGTATCTACGATCGGACCATGGGGACGCGTCGATCGGCCCTCGGGGAGGCCTACGATCAATGTACCACTAGCCATCAAGGATAACTGACCAGTCCGCAAAGGCAGTCCGCGATGTGATCGTTGACTGGCATCGGTAAGCCTCGTGTAGGCCTCGGTGTATCAGTACGGTACCTTGTTCGTCCGCGATGACCAAACCGGTAATCATCGGTGAAGGCATCGATGATCGGAGAGAAAGCTAGACGGGTAGTGCCAACCACTATATCCCGGACCGGTAAGTCCTTGATAGAGATCAATACGGCCTCGGTTCGGAATCACGCCCGGTAAGCAAAAGCACGCTTAGCTTATCGTTAGTGGCAGAGCTCCGATCAGATCATGGCGATCTGGCTATGGACTCGTAGGTGAGACAGTAGAGGAGCATGGCAAGGCTAACACAGCTTGTTGAGTAACTGGGCTATCACGATGGATCTTGGTGAGGGTACACGGACCTAGGCGTTCCGGCCGTGGGACTCAACCTTGTATCTCGAGGAAACTTGGCTCGGCATAAGCTGGCCCAAGAGTGACTCATTGTTTGGCGGACTACAGGCTAGCCATGGTAGGATCAAGCCTAGCTCCGACTTACACCGCATATAGTTTATGAAGTCAGGAGGAATGAGTTTGCTTAGGAATCTGATAGAGTCATGCATCGGCTAGCTATACCCTTCCAAGGGAGCTGGTGGGCTAAATGTGAGGATTAGTTTGGCAGACTGAAAGGTCTTATACTAATTGATCATTAAACCACGAAATAAAGCTATTGTAAAGTTACCGTCGCAAAGCAGTAATAATACTCGATGGTTCACTTGTTAATTGGACTCGGCAGGCTACTAGAGAATGTCGTAGCCCAGATAGGTAATGTCTGGCAACTCGATAGTTGTTCGGCCATGCCTTAGTCAACCTGATATAGAGTCTAGATGGTGTATGCCAACAAGAGAAGCGCTAAGGAGGCTTAGCAAACTCGTACGGCCGGGGTTAGAGGCAAGGCCAGGTGAACGCTTAGGCTAGTAATGGTCAAGGCTGGATCGTGAGTCTTCCATAATTAACGGATAGTTTTATGTGTGTATTTCTACAGGGACGGTCGCCGTATGGCCATAGATGTGTCATGAGTAACTTATTGGGATAGCCATGCTTACCTGGGGCCGACCATACGGGGCAAAGGTATTGATTGAAATGCTTTGGCTATTGCTTGAGAACGTAGAGGTATAAAGGACTAGGATTAACCGGAGTAGATAACTTGATTGTGAACCTTAGGAGAGTCTAGTAGTTTTAGAGCATGTTAAACCGGATAGGATAGTAGGTTCACAATGCCAGTAGCTTTAAATACCGCATCAGCTGCTGTATCTATATACGACCCGTTTGTTTGTGTTTGGCCTGAAAAAGTGGCACGAAGACCTAGCGTTCAGTTGTCCGGAAGAAGGGCCAGAGTGCCAAAACATGAAAGTCCGCCGATGGGCCGACTAGGAAGAGTGGCTGCCAGCGTGCCACGCATACCAGTTTACTGCTAAGGAGTTGTAGTTACCAGCTTGTTGGTATTGTGTTAAGGCTGCCAGCATGCTAGGCATATCAGTTTACTGGTAAGGAGTTGTAGTTACTAGCTTGCTGGTGTCGAGTTAGGGCTGCCAGCGTGCCGGCAAGAGTAGAGGAGTTGTATCACCGCCAAAGGGTTGGCCGTGAGACATAGTACCGGGCACGTAGTGCTAAGGGTGTTGTGTGGGGTTGTAGGGGTTTAGAATAGCTAGGTAGTGTTAGGTGGTGAGACAGAGAAGACCGTTTTACTGAGTATTCAATACTCACCCCCTTACCAGTACGCAGGATAGGACATCCGGTCAGGTCGACCATAAAACGGCAAGGCAGGAGGGAGCAGCAGGCGATGGAGGAAGACTTTTCCCAAGGCGTTGTGAATCTAGTACCCATACGTTGTAATTTACCGAATAATGTATTGAGAAATTTTAGAGTAATGAAGATACCATTATTTCACTAACACTTGGGTCTGGATTCATAATCCGAGATGCGGGTGTTGTAGTTCCCTCCTTGGATGGAAAAGACTTAAGGAAAGAAGGAAGACTTAGTCATTTCTTGTATAAAAACGACTTACGGGCCATATTAACAAGCTCGTTAAAGTGTAATCATTGTCAATCAGAACTTTGAACACTGAACTCCAGCGGGTGAAATCCGACCCCAACAGCTGTGTTGGGACAGAAAAATGACAAGAAACTTCATGGTATCTATCTATTATGCAAGCCGAACTTTAGATGAAGCACAGAGGAATTATGCTACGACAGAGAAGGAGTAGTTGGTTGTGGTGTTTGCTTTTGAGAAGTTTTGTCCTTACTTGATTGACACTAAGGTGATAGTGCATACTGACCATTCAACACTTAAGTATTTGATGCAGAAGAAGGATGTGAAACCAAGGTTATTGAGATAGATTTCACTCCTCCAAGAGTTTGACATTGACGTTAAAGACAATACAAGAGTTGAGAAGGGTGGTTGTTAAGTTGTTTAAGACCATCATTTTTCCTCGCTTTGGAGTGCCTCGTGTTGTCATCAGTGATGGTGGCACACACTTCATCAACAAGGTTTTCGATCGGTTGCTTGCAAGTATGTTGTTCATCATTGTGTGGGTAGTCCTTACCATCCTTAGACGAGTGGGGGCAGGTTGAAGTTCTGAAGCGACAGATTAAGGAAATCCTAGAAAAGACTGTGAATTTGACAAGGAAAGATTGGTCTCAAGGCTGGATGATGCACTTTGGTCTTATAGGACAATATTCAAAACGCCTTCTGGAACCACTCCCTTCCATCTGCTTTATGGAAAAGCATGTCATCTTCCAGTGGAACTTGAACACAAAGCAACATGGGCAGTGAAACACTACAACTTCAACAGCAAACCTGCTGCAGAGATGCTTATGATACAGTTGGAACGAGCTAGATGAAATCAAATATCATGCTTATGAAAACTCAAGTTGTACAAGGAGATAACTAAAGCATATCATGATAAGAAGATCATCTCCAAGGCATTCGAACCAAATGATCAGGTACTTCTTTACAACTCTCGTTTAAATTTGTTTCCTGGTAAACTGCGTTTTCATTGGTCAGGTCCTTTCACAATCAAAGAAGGTCGACGACATGGAGCTGTAGAACTCATCGGTTTAGACGGGGCCGAGTTCACTCTGAATGGGCAAAGGGTGAAGTATTATTGGGCAGAAGCCAAGATTCCAGACGATTACATCGTGTCTCTGGATTAAGCACCCACTGCCTAAGTTCCGACACAGTGAAGCTAATGACTGAAAACAAGCGCTTAGTGGGAGGCAATCCACTGGTACGTGTACATACTTTAACTATTTCTTATTAAAAAAAAGAGAAAAAACGAGAAACCCATGTGTTGATCGATACAAAGGAGGTGTGTCGATCGACACACGAGCAAATGCCACGAGGTACGTCAATTTAACTTGTTGTTTCTTCTTCTTCCTCATAATTTCTTTTCCCTCAAACGATTTCTCTCTCAATTCTTCACCAAATTGAGAAATTTTTGAGCTTAACTCGAGTAGATTTTCATCCTCTTTTTGTTTTTATCATTCACTTCTCTGATCCATAAAGGTATGTGCTCGAAAATCTCTCCTTATAGTTTTGTTTCTAGGGTTTGGAATTGGTGGAAATTGTTGGAATTAAAGGTTTAAAACGGTTATAGGATGTTATAGGATGCTTGATTCTTGTTGTGGCAAGTGATTGTGGTCGATTATACATGTTTCGTTGCCGAATTTGAGTGATTTGGTCATTGTTCAATTTTTGTCGGTGTGTCGATCGACACAACCTCGATACAACCCCATCTTTTTTTAAAATCTGAATTTTGTGTTTATTTTCTCTTGTGATTCTCTTACAGATGGCTTCACAGAAAAGAGCACGCATAGGCAATGATGATTCTTCCAGCTCCAACCCCGTTTCACGACAAATTGCATCTTCTTGGCCAAGACTCGAGGCATTAAAGTTTGTGATTAAGCGACAATTTGGTAATGTTCTTAAGGATGTACTTGGTGATCATAAGGTTTTAGATAAGGCTATTAGTGAGACTTGGGATGACTATGATTCTTTGTTCTATTATGAGTGGTTGAAGGTGAAGTTGAAGCCTAAACGGGTTGTTGATTATCAAGCTATGACATCTTTGGAGATAAGAGATGAGGTGTTGTGTTTGCTGCAGAGAGCAGGATTAGGACATATTCCAACCAAGCATCATAAGATGCACCCAAACTTGGTGAGACAATTCTTTGCTACAATGAGAGTTTACTACGAGGCGATTGTTAACGAGAGCGTGCACACTGGGACGTTGACATTTATGATCAAGGGGGTAAGATACAGAGTTCCTTTCACAGATCTTTGTAGGATCTATGGGTTATAGTCTCATCATGAGGATACAACTCTTCCAACCACATTTAATGAGATGCATACTTTTTGGGATTTCTTTGGGACTTGTTTCTATGATACCAGGTGTACTCCGCATACCTATATTCGTCATCCAGCGTTGCGATACCTGGCTCGCCTTTTCTCTACCACCATTATGTACAGGAACGAGCATGGGAAGATGAGATTAGATGAGCTTATCTTGCTGTTTTACGCTCTCAGGGATGATATACTCTGGCAGTCCATGCCTAGTTTGCCATTGAGGCCAACATGGGAGCTGTCTTTGCACATCAGTTGGTCTCTGTGAAGACCACTCCCTTCACTCTGAACAGTGCCAAGTACTTTACTGCTAGTAGTCTACTCACTCCTAACTTCGAGTTCTGCAAGATTAACACATCATCTTGCGCAGTAGTGAGCGAGCCTTACACCATGGATTAGCTTATCTGAAGAAAGCCACTTAACTTTAGGATTCTTTTCTGTTGCCTCTTCCCGAGCTATCTGCCATCAGGGCTGGCACACCTGCACTGGCTTTTTAGTGTAACGAGCGTTTGCTTCAACCAGTTACTCGACGTTCCACTACTCGTAGGAAGGCGATTATGTCTACAGGTGCTTCTACAGGACCGAGCACTTCACGAGCATCAGTAGGAGATTCAACACCTAAGTCTCTTTGTCTTCCAGATGTTTCTACGAGGCCCATGAGTCAAGATAATTTCCAGAGTTTTGCGGTTCAAGGTTATCAGAGCGTCTGGAACGCCATGGCGAGATTGTCCACTTGTGGTTGTGTTCATCCCATCTCACCGTCTCCTGCACACTCTTCTTCACCACACTTTGCTGATGAGGATGAGGATTAGTTCTTCTCCGCTCTAAACTGGTTTCTTGTTTCTTTTTCTTTTTCTTTTATTTTTCTTTCCTTTGAGTAATTTTCATGTTTTTATTGAGTCAGTTTGTCTTTGGATTTCTGAATTTGTGAACTTTATTAGATAATATGATGTTGGTGCTTTTAATCGTGTTTCATTTTAGTGATCTAAAAGTCTAACCATTGGAATGCTCATCTGACAAAAGCTCCTAAAACCCACGATTGTTTTGTAGGTAGGTGTGTCGATTGACACCACATGTGTGTGTTAATCGACACACCACACCAACGGGTAATCGAATTCACTTCTCACAAATTCACTTTTTCTTTTTCTTTTATTTAATCGAGTTCATGCTTAATTAACACTAGGGACAATGTTGTTTAAGTCTGGGAGAGGTGGTTGCTAACATTGTTTATTATTTTGGGAGTCAAATAAGTCTTTTATTGAGTCAAAACATGTAGGAAATTATGACCTTTTCTAGGAACAAACGCTTAGTCTCTGTGATTTCTAGTTGTTCCAACAAAGCCCTTGGAAGGAGTGAATTCAAAGCCAGCTGATAGTACACGTTCCCTTCTTATCAAGGTTTGCAAGACAAAGTAGATCAAACTCTAGACTACCACACTTGATCTCCATCTCACTATTTATCTCTAATGGTGTCACGATAGTAATTGATTCAACATTCATGACTTCTTATCCTTTTTACCACTCTCTGTTGATCTTGAATGGCCAGCTCATCTTTATTTGGTACCCAACCCTTAACCTTAACCTTCATTCAAACCTCACGTATTCTTCTTTTCCCTTTGACTTATATGCAAGCATGTGTTATAACGTCAGAGAAAAAAGGACCGACGGAGTTTTCCATTCACGAGATTGCGCAGGAAGAGACATTTGGTTAGAGTATATGGAGAATCACAACGAGCTTGGCATTCCTTAGGAATCACACATTGTCATGGTAATTTTCGAGACATCTTAAATATGTAGATCATTCCCCCTTCAGTATTCAGTAAAAAAAATCAGTAGAAGGAAAGGGAATTATCAATTTTCAAACGGTCTTTAGTTTTAGATGTCCTAAGGAATCAAAGGATTGAGTGAAGAGCATGTATGAAAATCTTATTTGGAGGAGAGTGAGCAAGTTGATGAGAAACTATGGGCTTCAACTAGACCATTCTCTCTCTTGTGATTTTGCATAATGCCTGCATCCACCAAATAACATATGGTAACCCTAAACACTTTTAACTCTACTAAACATCAAAAGCCTTTATATACCTAGCCTTTAGGAGAATGTGAAATTGAAATCTTTGCAGACTTTGATCGAGTGTGCGATAGTTAGGAGAATGTGAATCTTAGTCTTTGTAGACTAAGATTCGAGGCTCAATCTAAGATGATTGAGAATTTGTTACCACCAAGGGGACTTTGTTTATATACAACAAAAGAGTCAAGGAGGAAAAAGCTATGTTCCCAAGGATAAGTGAGTTCCCTTGATTTTCCAACCTCGACTCCATTTGTAGTCTTTAGTTTGCTTGAGGCCAAGCAAAGGCTAAGTCTAGAGAGTTGATAAATCATAGTTTTACCGGTTTTTTACCATGATTTAACCCCGTTTTTTCGATGTTTTTCGAGTGTTTTAGAGTCGTTACTGGTTTGTGTACGTTTGGAGCTTAATTGGTGATTATGGAGCATTATAGAGCAACAAGAAAAGAGCAGCCGAAGTCACAAGCTCGGAGCTGAAATTTACGCGTTGTGTCGATCGACACCTTCTATGTGTGTCAATCAACACAACTTATTATGATGAGCCAAATCGTGACTTTCCACATCTGAAGTATTTTGTTTTCGCCCCGAAAGTTTCAGAAGTTTATAAATCAAGCCCATCACGGATTTTCCCTTTGTATATTTAGTTTTCTTTAGGTTTTTAGTATGGAATCTTCAATTTTGAGACTTAAAGAAATTTAGACCTTTGAGAGCTAGGGAGACAAGTTTTCAGACCTTTTGGAGATTTCTTTGAACCCTTCTATATCTCTTTCTTTATTCTCTTTAATGCAGTATTATTCAATCATCATGTTTTCTGCATCCATGTCTGAGTAATTCACTTGTTAGGTTTAGGGTTTTTCAAAGGTTAAAGATGAATTGCTAGATTCATATAATTGATTAGGATAATCATCTTGTTCTTCATCTAGATTACTCTTAATGCTTGTTCTACCTTGATCCCCCACAATTTAGATTTTAGGTTAATTAATTGATACGAGAGTATAATTGATTTCCTGAACTATTTTAGATGAGCAAAATTCCTATTCGCAAAGAGATTTGGTTTAGGGATTTTGTGAGTAATTGAACCTGAACTTTAATGCTTGTTTAAGTTGTTAAAATTCGCAAAGAGATTTGGTTTTCTAGGACTTAGGCATTGATAGTTTTCGCAACGAGAGTTGGTTATATTTACATTAGTGTTTCAAGCTCGAAAACTGTTCTTAATAAAATCCTAACGTTTTCAATCTACAATTTAGCTTTACTTGAGAATTTCTCAAGGCCTAACTCTTTGTCTAATTGAAGTTAAATCACACATTCTTAGTTTGCTTTCATTCATTTTTGCATTCATACATACATCCTTCGGTTAGCTTAATTCAAATTAAAAGTTCTATTGTGTGACAGAGATTCCATGTGTTCGATTCCTACTGCATACGATCTCTCAATTTGAGAGAGCAGCTCATGTTAAATTTGAGCATATCAACAATCAGCAAATCGTGCCGTAAAGACGTCACCAGTCTGTGGTTTTAGATATTAAGTGATTGATGGAGAATCACAACCAACATATATTCCCAACCTTCTATGTGGTCCCATCTTTGTACGTTGTGGTGGTGTGATAAGTGCATAATTTGCCCTTTCTTAGCATGTATTTTAGTAATATTTTGAGATATTTATCTTAGGTTTTTACATGTTTTAATGCATAATTCGTTTCTTTTAGATTTTATCGAGTCTAGAGTTCAAGTTCTTGTTTTCTTGCATTTGCATGCATATTTTGTCTATTTTATGTGCAAATGGAGTCTTGGAACAATGGTGGAACAAATGAAGAGAAGAATCAAGATGAAAGAATGAAGAACAAGAAGTTGAAGATCGAGAAGACCTATGGATCGGCCAGAAGTCGGTCTCTTGGTCGATCCATAGGATGCCCCGAACGTCAAAAACTCTCTGCCCCATTTTCAGCCTGTGGACCGACCAGTTGGTCGGTCTACTGGTCGGTCTACTGGTCGGTCTCTTGAAGATCATGTCGGATGGATGCCTTATACTGCTCCAATTGATCTGAAATTTTGCGGTTTGATAGGAAATTGAGTTAGCTTTTCAATGGCGGTGGTTTCAACTCGATCATAGCTATATTGAAGGAGTTATGATCGATGTACTGGGCACATATCAAAGCTGACGAAAATGAAGAAAAAGTGTTGACCTAATAATTAGGGTTGACCCGAGTTCCCTTGCTGTAAAAACATATTTTTCTCTAAGTTTCCTTTCCTCTAGAGATGGCTTAGATCCAAACACTTTTCTTGATGATTTGGATATGATCTTCATGTTCATTCCATCCTATAGAGGGATTCTTCAACTTTTATATGTATCTTTATGTTTATGCATTTAGTTTTATCTAAATTTGTTCTTTCTCTTATCTTGATTTACTTTTCTTTCTTGTTTAAAGTTTGGATCTTTAAAGCTTGAGTTTGAATCTTTAAAGATTGAATCTTTATATAGTTTATTGAAGTTTGTTTATCATTCATTATCTATAATCATGCTTATATCTTTAGTTATTATAGTTTTAATGTTTAGCATTCATATGTGTTAGTAACTCTTCTATTCTTCTTATGGATTATGATTAAGGAACATTGATAGTTGATTAATGATGTTGGGTTTATCATCTTGTGATTTACATTGATTAAAGTGTGTTTAATGCTAGATTGAGGAGTAGCTAACCAAAATCTAGATCATGGTCTTTTCACGCCCGGAAGGTGTTTGTGAAAATGTCTAGGAGAACTTTAATCATGCATTTCTCATCTTAGCCAATGAAAGTTAATGTTTAAGGGCATTTGTAAGTTAATATGAACATTTGCATTAATAATTCTTGATTAGTGATTAGCAAAATGGAAGTTTGTGTTAATTGTTGATTAAGAAATGGATTAGCACAATGGAAGTGGGTTACTCTAGATTAAACGGATTCATGCTTTGGAATTGAACTTGATTGATATCTCTAGTTACATGTTAATCATCCTTACTGAATAACCTTCTTCTTTAATTCATGTTTTCTCTTTTGTTGGACTTTGAGTTATGATTGATTACGATGCTTTGATAGTTAGATGGTGATTGTTATGATTGAACCTTGTTGGGTCCTTCCCTTAGGTTGCTCTTTATACTAGTTTTGAATTGATCACTCAAAATCAATATCCTAAACGAATTCCACTCAGAAGGTGTTTGTGAGATTGATTGAACTAAACCTTTGTGAGCTTGACTTATCCTAGCCATCTAACAATTGGCGATTATGGTGTTTAGTGAACTTGTTCTTAAAGCTCATTTGGTTTATCTAGTTACCAACGGAAGTTGTGATGATTAGGTGATTACGTGAAGTGATTAGGGCCACGGAAGTGGATTAGTCGAATTATCGAGTTTCATGTTCTAGGACGGTGTTTACTTCAATCTTTGATATCGTTATTTGATTGTTAACTCGCTCTTATGATAGATTAGCTTATGGTCTAATGTTTTTCCTTGTTTTGCATTTTCTTTGCATCTTAGTTTCTTGCATTTCTTAGCATTCTCAACTAAATGAAAACCCCAAAAACATGCATGATATAGATTAGTTTGTTTATCGCATCTTTAGTGTCTTGTAATCTTTACTCCTCATGGGATCGATACTTGTAGTTTTGTTTAAGGCTTTATAAATATTAAAGCTTTGAGCGTCTAGTTGGATCTTTGGTCTTTAGCAAAGGTTGAGGTAGGATAAAAATAGCGCATCATGGTGTTATAGGCACGTATATTGCACAATCGAAAATTCTTAGATGGGCTGCTTTTTGTTCTCGACCGAAAGCTAATTGTAATGGTGAATATTTATTATATGCACTTGGTCTTATCCGAATTAGTGCTTCTGCATGCAGAATGGCATGTCCCCATACAGATGTTGGAAGTTTTGACCTCTTGATCAATGGTCTTGCAAAATGATTCAGCGAAACCATTTTGTGTGTGAACATGGGCTACCAGATGTTCAACTTCAATTCTCGTTACCATACAATAATCATTAAAGGCTTGGGATGTGAATTCACCAGCATTGTCTAATCAAACTCTCTTAATTGGGTAATAATAAAACTGAGCCCTTAGTTTGATTATCTGAGTTAGAAATCTCATAAAAGCCAAATTTCGAGATGATAATAGACAAACATGTGACCATCTGATAGAAGCATCAATCAACACCATAAAATAATGGAATGGTCCACATGATGGATGTATTGGTCCACATATGTTGCCTTGAATTCGTTCAAGGAACTTTGGTGATTCTTTATAATTTTGGTTGGCAATGGCCTTATGATCAATTTTCCAAGAGAACATGCACCACATGTTTTTTTATTCCATGATATATATCTTAGATTTTCAGTGAATGACCATGTGAGTTCTCAATGATATTTCGCATCATTGTGAAATATCATTGTGGTGCGTGGGTGACCGAGGCTACCATGCCATAGTGTGAAATCTTTTATATTTCTTTTAATTACTAGATGCGATTCGATTGAACTTATATGAGTGAGATGCAATCCTGAAGGAACCTTTGGAAAATTTCCACTATATGCCTTTTTTGGATTTATTAGAAGTTATATACATATACTTCCTTCCATTCTCAGTTGCGGACTGAGTATCATATCCTTGAAGGTATATGTCTTTCAAACTCAACAAATTCCTTTTAGAATTCAGAGAATATAAGGCATTACTTATGGAAAACTTGGTTCCATTAGGCAACGTAAAGTTAGCCTTGCCGCTTCCTTTAACCAGGTTTGTAGGACCTAATAATGTCTGTTGATTTGAAGTTAGAGAAATATTTCTTATCTTTCAGAATAGTGTACATTGTTCCACTATCTAGTATACAGATTTCATGAACCATTTCCTTGTGTGTTCTTTCATCCATTTCTGTAATCAAAACATTAAATAATAAAAAATAAATTTTATTTATTAGAGAACACACTTAATAGGTATGCATTACAACATAGGGTCCGTTTGTTTGCTCATTTGAATGGATGAAATATGTAATCAAAACATTAAATAATAAAAACTTATATTTTATTTATTAGAGAACACACTGAATAGTTATGCATTACAACATAGGGTCTGTTCGTTTGCTCATTTGAATGATTCATTCAAATGATTCATTCAAATGCTCCATCTAAATGATCATTTGAATGATGTTTGTTTTATTTTCCGTTATTCATTTGAATGTTCCATTTGAATGAATTTTTATTTGTATGTGTTTACTTACATCGCGATTCAAATGATTCTAATAAAAAAATGATTAAAAAGCATATAAATTTAATTATAATATTAATCATATTACGGTTTGGTGGGAAAACGTGATTTTACAGTTTAGCAAAAAAGGTATTTCATAATATTGATGGAAAATGCTATTTTCGGTTTTGGCGGGAAAACATGATTTTACGGTTTAGGTGGGAAAACGCTATTACTCGATATTGGTAGGAACGAAATTTTACGGTTATGGTGGGAAAAGGTGATTTCACGGTTTTGGTGGGAAAACGTGTTTTTACGCTTTTGACGTAAAAATGCTATTTAGGTAGTAGAACACAATTTTATGGTTTTGGCGAGAAAACGTGATTTTACGGTTTTGGCAAGATAATGTAGTTTTACGGTTTTGATGGGAAACTTAATTTCACAATATTGGCGAAAAACGTTATTTTAACGGTTTTGGCGGGACAACATGATTATACAGTTTTGGCGGGAAATATAATTTTATGGTTATGGTGGTAAAACGTGATTTCACCGTTTTGATGGAAAATGCTATTTTACGATTCCTGTAGAAAAACGCGATTTTTTTGTTTTGGCGGGAAAATACTATTTTGCGATATTGGAGGAAAAACACTATTTTACGGTTTTTGGTGAAAAACGTAATTGTACGGTTTTGGCAAAAAAACACTATTTTTCAATTTTGGTAGTAAAACGCAATTTAGCTATTTTAGCGTGAAAACATAAATTCACGGTTTGGTGGTTAAACACGATTTTACGAAAAATGTGGTTTTATGATTTAGGCGAGAAAACGTGATTTTGTGCTTTCTTGTGTGAAAACGTGATTTTGCGGTTGGGCTAAAAATATTTTTTTTAGAGATAAATTGTAAAGTGTTATTTATGTCCAATCAAATGAACCATCTCCATTCAAATGGTCTAACTTGGTTCATTCAAAAAGATTTGAAAAATTAGCATACATTGTGAAACTCATTTAAATGTTCCATTTGAATGATCCATTTGGATGATTCTTATTTAGCACAAAATGAACATCGATTCTCATCTCTATTCGAACATGCCCAAAATGGAAAAACCACATTATTTGTTGAAAACAGAAAGAGATAATAAGTAGACATGGCAAAAGTGGAGACTATTTATTAGTTTCATTACAAGCATTTTCTGTTATCCGCTATAGCGGTCTCATCAAGGTCATTGGCAAAGTCTGAAGACTCAAGGTACGATGTACCCTCTAAGTGTTCTGTGAGGTTCACTTCTTTCCCTTTGCCTTTGGTAGACTCTTGGTATAGCTTGCAGAGATGTCGGGGAGTTCGACATACATTGGACCAACGTCTTTTGGATCCGCATTTATAGCAGATGCGATCACACTTTTGCGCTATAGTGTCTTGAGTCTCTTTTCCTTTGGGGGCTTGTTCAAAGCAAACCCATTGGAAAGACTTTGTCCCTCGTGAATTGTAATTTCTCCCACGTCCGCGATTGAATCTATGACCACGACCCCAATTGGTTTGATTTGTCCTCTCCAGATTCTTTACATCTGTTGCATTCACCTCTAGAAATGCTTTGGCTCTCGTAGGCTGATAGTTGTGGTTCTTGATGAGAAGTTCATTGTTTTTCTCTGCGATTATGAGCATTACAATCAACTCAAAGAACCTTGTGTATCCGCAATTTCTATACATTGCTGGAAGGACACTGTGTTCTTTGTGGAACGTGAGGTATGTCTTCTTGAGCCTTTCTACTTTAGTGACAGGTTTACCAAACAAATTTAGTTGTGATACAATCCTCTACATTGCGGAGTTATACTCATCCACTTTCCTAAAATCCGGAAACCTCAGGTTTTTCCACTCTTCCATCGCATGAGGGAGATTGATCTCTCTTGGATTATTGAACCTTTCTTTTAAGGGTTACTTGCTAAAGTAACCCATAATTTCAATTCAACTTCAAAACTAACCCCCCTTTTCTCTCTCCCCTTTTTTTCCAAATAATCCAAAACACCTCATTTATTTACGACAATGCCATTAACATTTGAATTATTATTTTTTTCTAAATAAAATCATATATTTGTGTCTTTCAAAACAATCCAAAAATATCAATTTATTTACGAAATTGTCAACATCATCAAAATTTTCAACCACCATTAACAATCAAAATCAAGTTCTAAATGCTTGGAGATCTCATTTTTGGTAGATAAATACTTCAATCTTTAACATATAACTTCTTCCTCTATCAATTCTTCTTCAATTTCATCCAAAAAACAATCAAAATGAAGTTTTCTAAAATTATTTATTTCATAATCTTTTGAATTTCAATTGTTTTTAGTTAAAGACTTCTGGGCTTCTTTGCTAACGGTCATATTAGAAGTTTTGGGTGTTTGAAGGAGCTGAAAATAGAGATCTACGGCAGAAATAAAGCTAAAAACAGTGATTTTCGATCTGGTTCGCGAGAGTAGACGGACACTGAAGTCTACAGTCAACGCAGGTTAGATTTGCAATTGACCAGATTTAAAATTATTTAGCATAAACTTCTCTTGAAGTCTATTTGTTTCCTTTGACAACAAAAAAATATGCATAGACTTTATATGTAGTCTACGTGAAAATGAGTTAGTTTTGAAATTGACCAGAACTTTGACTTCGTTGACTATATTTCGAGTTCAAAAATCAAAAAAGTTGAGGTCTTTTTTTGCAATTGACTCATTGTTGACTTTTCTAGTAGACGCAATCTTAAGTCTACTCAATACGGACAGGTCAGTTTTGCATTTGACCAAAAATTCAAATATTGACCAGAATATGCAATTTCTGGTAGACTTATCGAGAAGTCTACGACATCTGTAGACTTAACGAAGAAGTCTACTATTTAATGAATTCGAATTTTGGTCAACTACAAAAAGTAACCTCTTTTTAAGAGTAGACCTCGCCAGAAGTCTACTTTAGAGTAGATCTCTACTTAAGTCTACTGTAAATAGTCAACAACTAGTCAATTGCAAAACTAACATACTCAAAATACGCGAAAAACCGTCAAAAAGAGAGTAGACGCTATCTTATGTCTACTCGGCAGTAGACGTAAGATAGCGTCTACTCTAAATAACAGATTTCCGCGTATTTTGTGTGGACTTCAAGGGACGTCTACTAAAAAAGTCAACTTTTGGTCAATTACAAAAAAATAACCCCTTTTGTAGTAGACTACATGATAAGTCTACAAAAAAAGTCAAAATTTTGGTCAATTGCAAAAAGTAACCCGTTTTGTAGACTTCATCATTAGTCTACTAGTAGACTTCTGTATTCACTAGTAGACCTCTACTGAAGTTTACTCGTAGACTGCTGGTGAAATCTATGTTTTAAAGTTTTTAAAAAATACATTTATATCTTATTTATAATGATTTTTTAAGATTTTCTTGCTCTCACATGTGTGTTATCTAATGTGTTTTCTTTTGTATAGATTTGAAATATTTAGGTGTAATATTTATGGTATAAATCAATTTTCTTGTTTTAGTAGTACTTAGCTTTTGTTGGTAAACTTTTGGATGCAATCTACTAGTAGACGGCATAGGAAGTCTGTATTTTAGTTTTTAATATAAATTCATTTTAAAATTATGTATAATGATTTTTTCAGATTTTATTGATTTCACATGTGTGTTAATTAATTGTATTGCTTATGTCTGAGTTTTACATCTTCCGTTCTAATAAATTAATTTTCTTGATTAATTAGTCTTTCATACATTTTAGTAGACAACTTATGAAGTCTACGGGTAGACTGCGTATGAAGTCTTTCTTTTAAATATTAATAAAAATGCATTAAAAATTATTCATAATGAATTTTTCATATTTTTTTGTCTTATAAAACTTTGAACTAGAAGCAGAGAGATTGTAATTTATAGACAAGTTCTCAATTATATCTCGAATCTTCGATAACATTACTACTGTTAATTTATGTGATTAACAAACATCAATTAGACCAAAACGCAATTCAATCTAAGTCGGGCATAATCCATGAAATAGATAAAAAAAACTTCTTGAGAATTTGAGATGGCATGTTGACCAAGCCTTTAGAAATGACAACGATTTCAGAAACGATATTTAGAGTTAAATCAATGGATGGGTTTGTGCCAGAAATAAAGAGAGAGAATGGAGGTTACCAGATCTATGCTGACTAAATGAAATCTCCATTTTCTTCCATGTCTTTCAAGAACATTTGCAAGATATCCTCTTTAAAACTAATCAAGGTAATTTGTTGAGTTACACATAAATGAGATTGATTCAATAAGTTGTGTTGTCTATGGAGAATGGATGACTCAATATACATCGTGGCAAAAGATAAGATATTACAGAAGTTTCATTCGAAGAATAGCTCAATTACACCAAGTAAAATAGAAAACTAATTTGTGGTATAAATCAGGTCATAAGTTGATATTACTGAATATGACAAATTGATCTTCTTCGGCATGGACCTAGAATATAAAACCACTTTACTATCACTATTTTATCAACTTTTGCAATGAAGCATTAACATATGTATTTGGGATACTCTATAGTCTATCCAGTGCTCATTCATATTCAAAAACTAGTTATTGATAACCAACTCTTTTTCTGTTATTCATGAAATGGTAAAAGTGCATAATTCTCTGTTTATAGCCACACACCAAGAAATACAAATGAATTCAGAAGTACACACAAACTAGCCAGGTCTAGAAGTTGGACCTCTTTATTACAGCAATCTCTTTTTTACAAACTTAACCCTGAAGACCAATGATACCTGCAAAATGGTAGACCAAAGGTCAGTCAGTTGGTCCTTTCTCTTTCTACTAGATCAATTGAGAAGTCATCACGAATAAAACTTAGTATCACAAGATGTGGTTCTATGGACTGAAGTCCCATGAGTCTATAGTTATCTCTAGTCACTTCCCAAACATACAAAAAACTATGATACGTTTGTAGACAGACATGATGTAAAATAGGTGATAGATTTTCAGCCAAACCCAAAATGGAAGATGATTATATACAACCAAGATAAGTGTTGAGTTGCCAGAGAATCAATGGAGTTCAATGTGACAGTGATAGTAATGATCCAACATCTGATCAAGTAATACAGATGATTTTCCACAGAGAATGTGAGTAAATGTGATTTAGTTCTACTTACCGCAAGCAATACGGCCTCCTGCGTTTCCGGTAGCCAAGCTGAGTTCATGGCCTCCTGATAATGTAAAAAACCAATGAGTCCAGGTTAGCAAGTGTTCTTAGCATAGATGTTGAGTCCATTTGATGTCCTCATATGGACAATGTAACTTTAAATTCGGTTAGCATAACTAGCATGGTTAAGGAAATTAAAGACAAAAATCTCAAAACGGAGATAGCCAAAGATCATCACCCTTTCCGATATCATCAGGGTCAGCGTGGACAACAACAACCCTTCCAACAATGGAGTTTGGTCCAATAAGAGGAATCTGTTAAACGAACACAAAATATTAGTTATAGTAGAGACCCGGAGAAGGAACAAACGCATAAAATAGGTACAAAGCTATAAACCTGGCTATCAGTGATGGTGAAGGTGGCAGTTCCTGAGAAAGCAAAAAACAAAAAGGACTTAGTGTCAACGATGAAAAATGGTTAAAGACAACAAATGTATAATACAACTTAAGACTGCATAAATCACATTTGAGAGAGAATATCAAACAAATGGGATGAAGAATTTTCAAGATGCAAAACAGCTCAAAAGAAGAAGCTTGAGATGAGGATTAGGTACCATCATCTCCAACCACAATGTTTCCTAGATCACCAGCATGTCGATGAGCATCCTCTGGGGCACCGTGGTTTTTACCATCAGGATTGAAATGTGGACCTAGAATAGGAAATTGACCAAAGGATTAATAAGTATTTCAAATACTTTAGCCTAGAGTTCCCTATTCAAACAAACACCATAATCTCCTAAAGTTTCTTATCCAAACAAAATTCCTATAAAGGTATTCACAGAGGTATATGAGAGTAGTACCGGTAGACATGCAACCGTTAGTAGTATCACCAAGAGCATGGACATGGAAACCATGAAGACCAGGCTTAAGACCAGAAACGGTTCCAGTCACAGTGGTCACACCTGGAAAAAAACCAACACAACAAATTTAATCCTCTATAAAGAATGAAACACAAAGAAAATATGTGAAGAGCTCTAAACAATCATCAACCTTGTCCTTCCTGAGTGAAGAAGATAGTTCCAGTAACACCCTCACTGCTGTTCAAAATTGCAACTCCTTTAGCCATAGTGTGTTTCTCCTTTGTGATCTATAAAACCAACAGAAACCATTTCATTCATGTCAACATATATACACACACACACAAACATGTAAAAGACACAGAAACAACAACTAAGAGTTACATGTGAAGCCATGTCCCGTAGTAAAGTCGATGGTGAATCGTTGATCGAGTCAAGAGTCAGTGGTAGTACATAGGATCCTACAGAAATCGAATACATAAAGAATGTTTATTTACATAAAGATTTTCTTTTTCAAAGCAACTTTGAGGATCAAGCTTAAACGGAAAGCTAGAGATGAGCTATTGTGAAATGAAGGATTTCTAAAGGCTTACATGTGAATACGAAGCTTCTTCTTCTTCCTCTCACTCCATATATTCTGGAGAGAAGAAATACTCTAGGATCAGTTGGAATTCCTCTGGGAAGAATCCGGCAGCAGCGTCGGCGCTGGAAGATGCAGTATTGGAAATGGTGAACCAAGAGAGAATGAGAAGGACGCTAGAAGATGAAGGAAAATTTGTCATCATTTGTCAAAGACTAGTGTTTGTGAATCTGGAAGTGAAAAAGAGAGTCAGATCTAGATTTTGAAGCGTCGCCGGTTGTGAGAGAGAGAATTGAAAAAAATTAGGGCTAGCTCCAAATATATTCGGTTTATATATGCTGGTTAACTGATTCGGTTAGGTTTAATTTTCCGGTTAGTAGATTTCATTTGCAGTCTACTAAACCCTACACTTTTAACCAAACCCTAAACTCCAAACGAAACCCTAAAACTATATGTAGACTACTTTAGAAGTCTACTATCCAAAATCTTAAATCGAATTTTTTCAAAGATTATTCAAAATCCTAAAAAAGAACTTATACAAAATATTCAAAATGTTTTACATAATCACAAGGAAACATTTTTACGCAAATTTGACATTTTAAATATAAATTTCAAAACCCCAAATATAACTTTAAGTGTAAGAACATGTTTGCAACGGATAAATTTCAAATGATTACCCATATTCCGGACTCGTAACTCGGATACATAAGCAAAATTACAGACATAACTCTAACTTTAACATCACTTTTGAGTAAATTCAATTTTTAAACTAAAACCCTATACTACATTTACCTAAATCATCCAACCACTAAACACTAAACCATAAATAATAATCCAATCCCTAAAATGAAACCATTATAACCAAATATAAACTCATGAAACTTAAAAATACAAAACAATATTGACTATCAACATGTGATCACATCTGTTGATCTCAAGATCAGGAATGTATGTTCGTATATTATGAGAGGCCGAGATGTTTGTTAAGTGAAAGTAAACGCGATCGTAGAAATATAAGATGTTCGTATTAAGCGAGACGATCGTATCAAAAAGAGGCGATCGTATAGAAAGATGATGGTCGTATGAAAAGATAACGGTCGTATAGAGGACACAATGCGGTCGTATTGCTCTGCTCTGAGTATTATATCATGAGTTGTCACATCAAGTAATGTGACAACTATTTATAGTTACATTTGATAAGGTATAATGCAACTATAGTTACATAAAGTAACTAAATAAGAAAAGCACTATCGTTTAGTTAGCAAATATTGGGCCTTCAGCTTCTGACGGGCTTTGTCACAAGGAGTGGATTTGGGCCTCCAAATCTATGCCCAACAGTAGCCCCCCCCCCCCAAAGCCTGAAAATTAACTGGGCTGAATTTTGCAGGTCGGGCTGAGCTTGGCCCATGACGTTTTAAAAAGCCCATCTGGGATGTCGACCTCTGAGTGGTCGTTTGCTGAGGCGCCTAGGGTTTTGAGCCGAGCGCTTTTTTCGACTTCCTGCTCTCTCCTATAAAAACGAGGTCTCCTCCTCCATTTTTACCATTTTTCTCTCTACAGCTTCTCTTGAAGGTATTCTCTCTCAATCCCGCTCGTATTTGTTTTCTTGTTTCGACTGTTGTTATACTCGTTCGTATTTTCTTTGTTCGATCCATGCCTTTAGTCGATCGTATTTTCTGTGTCCAATCCGTCTTTTTAGTCGATCGTATTTTCTTTGCTCAATCCGTCCTTTTTGCGTAAACCGTTCATTTATACGATCGTATATTTTTCTTCGCTCATCCCTGACCACCGAAAAATGAAGTCTCCGGTCATAGTTTCTTCGAATTCAGACTCTGGTTCAAGCTCTGAAGATTTGGAAGTTTCCCTGGCGATCGATCAATCTCACCAGATGCGTGTGTCGGATAAAGGGGGCGCGTCGTCTTCCAGACCGGTTCGTGCGGACCAGGTAAATGATGATCGGTGTATGACCATTGTGGGAGCTGATACTGCTGATGGTCGGGATGCCGATCGCCTGAACATTAATCGCAACCTGTCGGTCGAGGAGAGCGAAGATCAGGAGCTTGAAGAGCAAGCTCTGCCTAAGTTTGTCGAAGAGGTAGATGGTAGTAATTTAGCCATCGATCGTACGTTACCACGTATACCTCGGGCCCCGGGGCTGTCTCGCGATCTTTTTCCCAGAGGTAGTGACGACATTGCGTCTTCCAGTTCCTATGAAACCATCGAGAGGATTCGAGGAAATGACGACTGGTCGGGTATCGACATCAGAATCCCTCTCCCTCACGAGCGTCCCTGGTCTCCTCCTGAAGGTTTCCTGTGCCTGTACGAATGCTACTTCAACCACGGAGGGATATGGTTCCCGATACCTAAGCTTGCGCTCGAATATTGCGAGGCTCGACGCGTTGCACCTTCTCAGCTTACTTGCGCCTCATATCGCAACATCTGCGCGATCCTGACTATGGCTGCTGAATTGGGACGGTCGGTGAACCTAGCCCAGCTCGAAGAGATGGTAGGGATCGCAAAATCTGGGGATTGCGGTCGTTTTTATGCCTCAATGAGGTCGGGATGCATGATTCTGACCGGGGTTAGCAGTAGGATCGAGGGTTGGAAGAATAAATATTTCTTCGTGAGGATCAATAAATACGTGATCGGAGATTTCACCGGTCTAATTCATGCTGGATGGAGTTCTAGGATTGGTATGCTTTACCTCTTTATGCCCGACCTCCAGTCTTAGCTGATAGTTAATCTATATTTTGTTTTGTAGGTAGAAAACTCCAAGTGCTTGAACCGGTTCCCAAAGGCGCATTCTCTCTGATTGCAGAGTTGAAGAAATTAGGCCAACAGAAGTGGGGGGATTTTATAGAGCAACGGATCAGACGTTGTCGGCGCCGTGTTACAACATGTTTGTTTACGGTCGGTGTGTTTAGTTGGTTCTTATTTTCGATCGTAGATTCCCGGTTTGACTAAACCATGTATTTCAGGTGACTTTACCGTTCCTCTTGCGAAGATCGGGCCGTATACTCACCGGCCTTTGAAGGACAGAAAGAAAAGACCATCCAAAAAACAGGGTTCAGAAGCAAGAAGCATGGAGCTTGAAGACTTGGACGTTGTTGTCTATAACGTGGGCTCGGGGTCGGCCAAAGTTGCTGCTTCCTCCGATGTGAGAAGGAGAGATAAAGGAATCGTGATCGACGATTCTTCAAAGAAGAAGAAGGTTGGTGCTGCGATCCCGAAGGAGCCCGCCGAGGCTTCGAAAGCGGTCGGTGATTCCGAAGCAAGGCGGTTGGAAAAAAGGAAAGATCGCGAGGACGATCGGATGCGTTCTGGGTCTGATCCGAAAAAGAGCAAAAAGGAGATGAGGAAAGACAAAGGCTTGGTCGCTTCCGAGGTTGCGAACGTTGAGCGTCCTAATCTCGAGGAACGAAATGCCGAGGAGTTAGTTGATGACCAAACGACGGTCGGTGCGACCTTGTCATTCGGGGACGATTATGATTTTAGCCTCCGGTTCGCTGGTCGGGGCCGCCACATCCTCGAGGACCCTGTAGCATGCGGGGAATACGTGCGTTGTATCCAGGGCCATCCCAGGGGGCCGGTGCCAACTTCTGAAGAGTTGGTCGAGCGCGACGAATTCTTGGCTTTCTCGGTCGACCTTACTAGGGTAATTTTTTTTTTTTTTTTTTTTTACTAAGTGCTTATGGTCATATATTTGTGTCAGATGGTGAGCAACGTCAACTTTATGAGGACTAAGTATGAGCAGATGTTGCAAAAGAACCATTAGCTTATTCAGGAGAATAGGAGCCTGAAGTCGAAGATGAGGAATATGACCAAGTCTGCCGAAGAGATGGTCGGTCATATTAACACGCTGGGGCAGAAAAACGAGGAGTTGAAGGTCGAAGTGGCGAAGTGGGAAGACGAGGTGCAGAGTATGATGGGAGAGAAAGAATCTCTGTACCACTTAGCCAAGTCTCAGATAAAGCGTCTGAGGCTGTCGCGCGAAGATACGGCCACGAGTTTTGGGGAGTACGCGATTGAGAAGGTCGGCGCTGGCTTGCAGGAGAAGGTCAGAGTCCAACTCCAGAGGATACGACGCCATATCGATGATTCGAGAGAGATGAATCGAATTTCGTCGACGGTCGGGCAAATTAAGGCCTTCCTCAGTTTTTACGAAGAGCAAGGCTCCGCTCCGGAAGGCGCGGTGGAGAAGTTGAAGGAGGACCTGGAGAAGTATCTCAAGATGGTCGCTGCTCATAACGTTGAAAAGGTCGCCGAGCAGGACTTTGTCTTCCCTGATCGATCCGACTGGATCCCGGATGACGAGCTCGTCTTCTCGGTTAGTTCCCCGAACAGAATTGGTCAGTATGGTCTTGGTGAGGAATGGGACTCTGCTGGGGAGGAGGAAACTCGAGGTGATGGCGAGGCCGACCCACGACCTTCTCGAGTCGTTCTTAAAGTTGGTAGCTCTGACCCGACCGTGTCTTTACATGGTCGCCAGAGAGGGGATGGCTCTGGGTCCTCTCATGTATCCGAGACTGACGAGGATGAAGACCCCTTGACGGTCGGTGATCGTGCGAAGGCGTCGAAGGGTCCTTCCGAGGTTGCTGGACCTTCGACCAAGGCTGATGGACGTCCTTGTACAACTGCTGATCTCGCTGCAAATCCGGATGAGGCTCGGGACAGAAGAGGTTGACGTCGTCAATTTCTAATCTTTGTTTTGAACATTGCTTTTCCTGGTCGGGCTGTATGTAGCCGTAAGACTTTAGTTGTATTTTTTCTTCTTTTTTGTGAACGATTGCTCATGACGAGCAGATGTATATGTGTGTTGTTCCCTGACCCTTGACGGTCGGGTTTTATCTTTTTTATAAAATGTTACGTTTTTCTTTGAGAGTCTGAATTTTGCCAAAATCTCATCAAAGGGCTCTGGTCGGTTCGCGCGATGGACGACCAGGCTAATTTGTCTGCTAGTCGGGACCAGGCTTAAGACGGAATCCGTCTCGTGGTTAAGTGTGCGAGTCGTGGTCGGCTTACTGCACTTACACGTTCTTTGGATTCGGTGCAGGTCGGGGCCTGGCTGACAGGTTTTACCGGTCAGGAATTCGTGATTTCCAGGCTACGGTTGTAGGTTTTCCTACTGCGTTGAAGCGAACGCGTATTTGTTTGTCAGATGCCTGGCCAGGGCATCGAACGTAGGGAACGAGGCTTCTTAAATACCCAAGTGAGGGATAGTGCCGATCGTATATATATATATATATATATATATATTTTTTTTTATATATATATATATATTTTTTTTTTTTTTGAAAAGTAGCTGAGCCTCCGGAGAGGTTGCCTACGTACCCGAAGTCGGGATCAAGCCGACCGTAGTTCAAGTACAAAGAGTACGTTTTTTTTTTCTTAACCAAGTGGTTATCATATAGAGCGACGGTCGTAGTTTGGAGTAACGCTACGATCGTATGTTTTTTTTTTTTTTTTTTTTTTTTTTAACCAAGTGGTTATCATATAGAGCGACGGTCGTAGTTTGGAGTAAGGCTACGATCGTATGTTTTTTTTTTTTTTTTTTTGATAGTAGACCGTGGATACTACTTTGGTGGTGGAGGAAACTTCGGCCTAGCAGACTCGTGGTCGGGGTTGTACTTCGTTGATTGGAAGTGGATTGTAATGATATCGTTTTAAGGACATCGTGTTCCAAGACCGCGGAATCATTGTTCCGTCCATGGTCATGAGTTCGTATACGCCGGGGCGAACAACTTTAGAAATCTGGTATGGTCCTTCCCAGTGGGCGCCTAGTTTCCCTGCCTTGTACTCAGCTGTGTTTTCGTATACCTTCCTGAGGACGAGGTCGCCGACGGTGAAACTTCTGCTTCGAACGCGCTTGTTGTAGTAACGTGCGGCTATCTGCTGGTAATTTTGTATGCGGATGAGCGCCTGACCGCGCTCTTCTTCGATGTGGTCCAAATTGTCTACGAGCATTCTGTCGTTGAGGTCGGGATCCGTTTTCATAATCTCTCATCGTAGACTGTTGACGCTGACTTCGGCTGGGGCCATCGCCTCGATTCCGTAGGCCAAGGAGAAGGGGGTGCGCTTGGTTGATTGACGTGGTGTCGTTCGGAGCGACCATAGTACGCCATCTAGTTCATCAGCCCAGGTTCCTTTCTTTTCATCGAGACGTTTTTTTAGTTCGGAGATGATAGCCTTGTTCGTCGCCTCTGCCTGTCCGTTTCCTTGTGGGAAGCGCGGTGTCGACTTGTTAAGACGGATTTTCCACCTTGCGCAGAAATCTTCGAAGGTCTTGGAAATAAATTGCGACCCGTTGTCAGCAATAATTTCGTAGGGCAATCCATGGCGACAGATGACGAATTTCCAGACGAAATCTTGGACATTGTCGGCCTTAATTTTTGCGAAGGATTCCGCTTCGACCCACTTCGTGAGGTAGTCGGTGACTACGATCACGTACCGCTTTTGTTTGGACCTCGGAAGTGGACCGAAGATGTCCATCGCCCATCTCATGAACGGGTAGGCAGATGTTGCGGTCGTCAGAGGCTCAGTTGGAGAGTTTATCATTGGACCGTGACGCTAGCACTTTTCGCAACGACGGGCGTAGTCTGCACAGTCGGTGAGCATGGTCGGCCAATAGAAACCGAGCTTCTTGATTTTCATTGCGAGTGTTCGTCCACCAGAGTGATTGCCGCCTTCGCCTTCATGCGTTTTGGTCAGAATGGCGCTGATCGTATCGCCGTTGACACACTGAAGTAGAACTCCCGCTGCACTCCATTTGTATAGCTTTCCACCCATTACTACGTAATGCGCACTCTTTGATTTGAGCCGACGTGCTGCCCACTTGTCCTCTGGGACCTTTCCATCCTTGATATAGTCAGAAATTTCGTCCCGCCAATCTATTTGGTCGGCCTGATCGGGATGGTCGGTGCTGTCGGTGTGGTCGGCCTGGTCGTTTTGGACGGCCTGGTCGACTTGGTCGATTCGATCAAGCTCGTCCTCTATGCTGCCAATCTCGCCGTCGTTTGCGATGACGTTCATCCGGCTGGCGCCACAGGGTAAATTGATACTTGGGTCGGGAATTGTTTCGACCGGTATGATTCGTTTTAGGTCGGAGTCCGAGCTTGTCGCTAATGAGGCCAGAGCGTCAGCGGCGAAATTTTCAGATCGAGGGATGTTAGTGATAACGAAGCTGTCGAAATCGGAGAGGATTAAAGCTTCTGTGAGTTTTAGGTAAGCGTTCATGCGCTCGTCTCGCGCGTCGTAGTCGTTATTTAACTGATTAGTGACGAGCTGGGAGTCGCTGTACGCGTGTACTCGTTTAACCCCGAACTCTTTGGCCAGGCGGAGCCCGGCGATGAGGGCTTCCCACTCTGCTTCGTTGTAGGTGGCTTTGAACTCGAGTCGGAAGCACTGCTCGAGTATTTCATTGGTCGGGGAAATCAATCGTATCCCTGCTCCACAACCGTGTCGGGATGCCGACCCGTCGATGTAAAGGCTCCAGTCTTGGCTGGTCGGTGTGATCGGGATGGCTTCCGGGGGTAGCTCGATCAAGAAATCAGCCAAGGCTTGCGACTTGGTACTCGTGCGGTTACGATATTCGATGTTGTATTCGCTGAGCTCGACCGCCCATTTCGCCATGCGCCCTGACTGACTCGGACTATGGAGGATTGTTCGCAGAGGCTGGGTGGACATTACAACGATCGTATGTGATTGGAAGTAAGGACGAAGTTTTCGAGCGGCGACAACGATAGGTAAGGCCAATTTTTCTAAGGTCGGATACCGGCTTTCTTCTCCATCGACTGACTTGCTGACGTAGAAAATGGGTTTCTGGTCTCCTCGGTCTTCCCGAACTAGGACGCCGCTCACTGCCGCGTTAGTGACGGAGACGTAGCGGTATAGAATTTCGCCGTGCTCGGGTTTCGACAGGACGGGAGGCGATGTTAGGTACACCTTTAATTCATTGAAAGCGGTTTCGCACTTGTCATCCCAAACAAATATTTTGTTCCCGCGGAGGAGCTGGTAGAAAGGAAGACTGCGGTCGGTGGATCGAGATATGAAGCGGTTGAGCGCTGCTATTCTGCCGGTTAGTCGCTGTACCTCTCTTTTGTTTTTATGGGACGGTAGGTCGATGATCGCGGTGATCTGCTTTGGGTTTGCTTCTATTCCCCTTTGTGTGACGATATAACCAAGAAATTCGGCTGAGGTCACCCCGAACGTACACTTGGTCGGGTTGAGCTTCATCCCGTACTCGTTGAGAATTTTGAAACAGTCCCGAAGGTGTCCGACATGGTCGGTGGCATTTTGAGACTTCACCAGCATATCGTCTATGTATACTTCCATCGTATCTCCAAGTTGGTCGGCAAACATCTTGTTCACCAGTCTTTGGTAGGTTGCTCCCACGTTTTTCAATCCAAACGGCATGACTCGATAGCAGAACGTTCCTCGGTCGGTTATGAAGGATGTTTTCTCGCGATCGTCGGGGTGCATTGCGATCTGATTGTACCCGGAAAAAGCGTCCATGAATGATAACAACTCGTTCCCGGTCGTAGCTTCTACCACGCGATCGATGTGGGGCAAGGGAAAGCTGTCTTTTGGACAGGCTTTGTTCAAGTCTGTAAAATCGATGCAGACGCGCCATTTGCCGTTCTTCTTTTTAACTACGACCGGATTGGCCAGCCATTCGGGGTATTGAACTTCTGTAATTGAGCCGGCTTCGAGGAGCTTGGTGACTTCCTCGTTGACAGCGCGGGCTCTTTCGTAACCGAGCTTTCTCCGTTTCTGCTTTATAGGTTTGTAGGTGGGATCAACGTGAAGCTCGTGGCTTGTGATGCCCGGGTCGATGCCCATCATATCTTCTATCGACCAAGCGAACGTCGCGACATTCTCGTTCAGAAATTCGGTCAATTCTGTCTTGATTGATTCGGAAAGCTCGGCGCCGATATTAACGCATCGCTCGGGATGCAACGGATCGATGTTCACCGGGGTTGCAAGTTCTTGTCTCGGCTCGGTTGCATTCGGCTCTTCTGGGTTACTTATGTGTAGGTTAAACTTCTGCAGTTTTTGGCCGGTGATGAAACAGGTTCTAGCTGCCTTCTGATCTCCTCTTATAGTGTGAACCCCAGTCGGGGTCGGGAATTTAACACATTGATGGTAGGTGGAGGCGATCGCTCTGAGAGAAAACAACCAAGGCGTTCCCATGATAACATTGTACACTGTCGGTTTATCTACGACCAGGAACTTGACATCCCTGATCAAGCCACCAGCGTATACTCTCAGCTTGATTGTTCCTACGGTCATCGTGGTGATTCCTTCGAAACCGACCAAGGGTCTGATGCTTGGTTTAATCTTGCCATCTGGTATGTCCATTCGTTTGAGTGTATCCTTGAAAATGACATCCACCGCGCTTCCGGTGTCGATCAGAACACGCGTGACATCGCAATCCTCGATTTTGAGTTCGATGACTAAGGGATCGTTGTGTGGCATCGCGAGATCCTTAGTATCTGCTTCAGAAAAGATGATCGGCATGTCGACTTCTGCCCGACCGTAGCAATCTTGATCGGCCTGGTTCATCTTCTCGTACTTCTTAAGAGATTGTACATAGGCGTGGATTGGCTGGAGGCCGCCCATGATGACGAGCACCCTTCTCTTTGAGGTTGGTGGTCCGTCTCGCGGACCTTCTTTTGGTGGTAACGGTTGGGCGGGGTTGTTGTTCTTCCGCTGTTCGCCTTGCCCAGAACTCTCCCCTCCTTTCCGTTTTTCCCCGCGATCGGGCGGGCTATCCATTTTTATTTCTCCACGCTGATAACTGGTGAGCAAGGCATCTTTGAGACCACGACATTGTGTAGTAGAGTGGCCGAATACTTGATGGTAATCGCAGTATAGTTTAGTGTCTTTCGAGTCTTGCCCCCGTATCCACTTGTTCGACTGTCTCTGAGGTGGTTGGTCGGTTCCAACCTGGTGCACTGAGAGTTTTTTGTTCTTATATTCCTGGTCGTAGTGTTGCCGGGGCTCTTGGTATTCGCCGTCGTTTTTCGGTTTTGCCTTTTGCGCTGGAGGCTTCGCGGGAGAATGTTTCTGCGTGTTAATGGTCTTATCCTCCTCGAGACGGATGTATCGCGTAGACCGATGCATCGCGTCTTCCAAGCTGGTCGGTGGGGTGAGAACGAAATTCTCCCTAAACTTTGATTCATACCACAATCCTTGCTTAAGTGCTGAGATCGCGGAGTTGTCACTGACCATGACCCTCGAGAGTACCGCTTTGAACCTGTCCATGTATCCTCGTAGCGTTTCGTCCTCCTTCTGGACTAGGGACCAGAGGTTGGCGTCGGAGATTCCCTCTTCGAGGTACATGGAGTAATGCTTGAGAAAGGCTTGGTACAGTTGTGGGAAGCTGTCGATTGATCATGGACGAAGACGGGCGAACCACTCTAGGGCAGGTCCTGAGAGATGCTCGACGAAATGTTGGCAGCAACCAGCGTCTTTTTCCGCTGGGGGGTAGTGGGTACGTCCCATTGCTAGGTTGAACTTTCTTAAGTGTTGCATCGGGTCGGTGTCTCCCGCGTAATGCGAAATGCGGAGTTTACTGGAATCTCTAACCGGGGTTGACATGATGCGGTCGGTGAAGGGAGTCTGCTGCGTTTCCGCCAATACACGTTCGATTTCTGGGGCAGAACTAATTGCGTGGTGCACCTTCGAGGTTATTTCAGTAAGCTTTGCTCGGAGATCTTCCATTTCAAAATCTCGGTCGGTCCTTGGTTCTTGCGACCGGGTTCTGGCCGGCCTTGAGCGTTGCGAGCTTAATGGGTTGGCTAGAGCGGGACCGGTTGGCCGATTTTGGTCTGACGGTCGTCCTAACCTTTCGAAAACATCCGAAGAGATGACCGGACGGTTCTGTTCGGACGGTCGACCCAATCTTTCGTGAACGTCTGACGAAGCGGCTGGTCGGTTTTGGTCAGCTGGGAGACTCAACCTTTCGAATACGTCCGAATGAACGACCGATCGGTTCTGGTCCGATGGTCGCCCTATCCTTTCGAACACGTCGGTCGACCGGCCGAGTCTATCGAATATATCCGTCTGTCGCCCCAACCTGTCGAAGATGGTCTGAGATGAGCTGGCTCCGAGCTGTGGGGAGTCGTTGTTGGGTCGGCTATTGCCGGCCTCAGTTCGATCACGGGTCATCGCTCGGGAGAGCCGTAAGTCCTCAAGCCGAGAATTGGTCTGCCGTGTCAATTGCTCTTGATCGTCTAAGCGTCTCATGAAGGCGTTCATTACTCTGGACAGGTCGGCCTGCTTGTTAGTGACTCTGATTGCTCCCCGCTGGAGGCTGGAGGATTCGACGACGGTCGTCTGTTCATTGACGAGAGCCTGTTGGACGGCTGTCAAATTGGTATCTTCTTCGGTCGGTGTTACGACCTCTTGCGACGGGAGGTCGGGTTCGACGATCGGGTCCATTTTCGGTGTCTAAGACTATCTCTGAAGGCCCCTACCTGGCGCGCCAATTGTTGATCTCAAGATCGGGAATGTATGTTCGTATATTATGAGAGGCCGAGATGTCTGTTAAGTGAAAGTAAACGCGATCGTAGAAATATAAGATGTTCGTATTAAGCGAGACGATCGTATCAAAAAGAGGCGATCGTATAGAAAGATGATGGTCGTATGAAAAGATAACGGTCGTATAGAGGACACAATGCGGTCGTATTGCTCTGCTCTGAGTATTATATCAAGAGTTGTCACATCAAGTAATGTGACAACTATTTATAATTACATTTGATAAGGTATAATGCAACTATAGTTACATAAAGTAACTAAATAAGAAAAGCACTATGGTTTAGTTAGCAAATATTGAGCCTTCAGCTTCTGACGGGCTTTGTCACAAGGAGTGGATTTGGGCCTCCAAATCTATGCCCAACAACATCTATAGCTAAAGAAATGATTATGAAATACCTTGTTAGGTAACTCTTTCTTTAATATAAGTATGTATTTCATATATAACATAATTTATCATTGTTAATTTAATTTGAGAAATTTTGTGCAATTTAATTTTTTATAGATCATAAATGTTTATAGTAAGGTCATCAATAAAAAATTTTAATCAAACAAAATTTTGTTAATTTATAAATTTAAAATTTATATTTAATTATACGTAGACTTCCACAAAGGTCTACAAAACCAAATAGAAGACTACATATGCAGTCTACCAGTTCTAGGGGTAAAACAGTCATTTAGGTCTCTGTTTTTTGTTTGTTTGTTCATAAAGGTTATAACTGTAATTTCACTACCCTTTTAGGTTATTTTTTTCAAAAATGAATTCTTAGGTTATTTTTGAAAATAAATTGAAATTTTAGGTCATTCTTAGCAAATTCCCCTTCTTTTAAAGTTTTCCACAGCTTTGTTGGGTCTTCTATGTGCGCATAGTCATGCGTCACATTTTCATCCTAATGTTTATGCAAAAATATAATTGTCTTTGCCTTAGCTTGGGCGGATGATTCGTTGCCCTCTATGATGGTGTCAGATAGATTTTCGCCTCCATATAGAGTTCAACGTCAGTTGTCCATGATATATAGTTTGCTCCAGTTATCTTCAGAGTTGGGAATTTGAGCTTCTCAATGTTAGCCATTTTGATTTCTAAGACAAAAATTATAAACTATAATTAGAATTTTATCAATCAAATCAACCGGGCAGATTAATAATAAAAGAGATACAAGAAATATTAATGCATAAAACACTAGGGTAAAACTCATGTACTCTTCTGGAGTAAAATCCTTAGTGCAAATACCATAAATACAAGCAAAAATTACAAATGCTATAGTAATTAACAAGAAGCGAAACATTTTCTTAGTTTGGAAAAAATGAGATGAAATCATGAATAAAATAAAATGATGAAAATAAGTGTATTTATAGATAGAAAATCACTGTTCATAGCCATTTGTGACCAAGATTAAAAAAAAAACACTCTGAAAAACTTTAATGAAGAACAAGTTAAGTTTATAAATTTTAGTAAAATTATAATAGGTAACTAAACCTCCTTGTATAATATAAACAAATATTTAAGACTAATATTATGGTGATAGAGTCATTCACATCAATGTTTAACAATGATATTATTGTGACGGAGGCGGCATACCGCGCACTAAAATAAATTATACAATATAATATATATATCTATAAATATATAGCATAACGGTAGAGTGATCGTGTTGATAACGTGTTATAAAAAAATGGAAATTTATCATGACGGTAATTATAAATAAAGACGAAAATTTTATGATCGGTAAAGAACAGGATACTAAGAAATATAAAAAGGAAGAGAGCGAGAATTTTTTTGTTATTTAAAAGAGAAAGTTGTGAAATTATGTTTTACATGGAACAAAAAACGTTCATATGTATAGAAGTAAAAAAACAAAAATTATTATGTATACATAGTGACATGGGTTGGACACAAATTAATCTATAGCTTTTGACTTTTGTAACATATTTATGGAAAAGTAAGAGTATTTTTGGGTAAGATTAAATATTGGTGTTTTTTTTCCTCAAATTTTAATATCTACTAGGTGAATTTCCCGCACCGTGTGTGGGTAAACAATATTTCGTAATATGTTTAAATTTAATACTAAACATATTATAAATTATTCTTAAATGATTCACGTACGCTCTTGCACATAAATAAATATTTTTGGAAAATCTATTAATGAGAATACATAATTATCTACATTTTATGATCATTCATTAATATTTTCTATTTTTGTTTAAGCATTCATATAAATTTTATCAATAATAATAGTGATCTATATTTTTTTTTTATCTTTGTTTATTTTTTCGTCTTTTTTTTCATTGTCTTTTTTGTTTAATCTTACCTTTATTATGGTTTTTTTTGTCTTTTTTTCTCGTGCTTTTCTTTTTTTTCCTCGTACTTTTTCATTTTTGTTATGCTACTTATGCTTCGTTGTACTTTTGTTGCCTTCGTTTTCTTCGTTATTCTAATTCTTAGTCTTCTTCTTCTTTTGTTTATTCATCTTGATCGTATTTGCCTTATTTTTCTAGTATTTCTTCTTGTTTTCTATACGTTTTTTTCTTATTTTTCATTTTTTCTGTATTTTTACTCTATAAGATTTCGTTTCTTCTTCTATTTCGTATTTGTCTCTATGTCATCATCTTCTTTTTCGTCTTTGTGCTGTTTTTCTTTTCTTTGTATCGTTATTATGTTATTTTTTAGGTTATTCTTTGTTGCCGAAGTCACTATGTTTTGATTTTTTTAAGTCACTTCATTCTTCTTAGACATTCTTTTCATTCAAATTTGTCTCCTCTTCACCGTCTTTGTCTTCTTAGACATTTTCTTCTTCTTCCGATTTTTTTTTCTCTTTTTGCTCTAGTTTTTATTCGTCTTTTTTCATTCAAATTTATTTTACTTTTTATTCAATTTTTTTTTTAGTCAAAAAGATTTTATTCTTTCTGTGACTTTTCTTTATCCTTGTCTCTTATTTTACTTATTTTCCAATGTTTTTTACATCTTCTTTTTCTTCTCACACTTTTCAAACTCATAGTTTTCAACCAATCAAATTATAATCTTTAATGAATTTAAATAATTCGACTTTGCAGGATGGAGATTTTGGCACTTTGTGAGTGACCTGTGGTTAAACTAGTAGGGACAGTTATAAAGTAAACCGTGATTGCAAATAAATATTTCCGGTCCAAGTTCGATTTGAGTTTCTAGGGTTCCTCTCGCAGAGAAGCAATCATTCAGATCGATCATGCCGCGCCACAGAGATGAAGACGATGATGTAGACGAAGAATACGATGGTACGGAATTAGAGGAGGAAGAGGAAGAGGAGGAGGTGAGAGGTAGTCGCGGCTCGAGGCAAAAGAGGGGAAGATCTAATTTCATTGATGATTACGCGGATGAGGAAGACGAAGAAGATGATGATGAAGATTATGGTAGTCGGGTGAGAAAGGGAGGAGGAGCGAAGAAAAAGAAGTCCTCAGCTTCAATCTTCTTAGATATAGATGCCCAGGTCGACGATGAGGAAGAAGAGGAAGAAGAAGACGAAGAGAACGGTATGTAGTCGATTATCGATTGATATTAAGATTCCAATTATCGATTGATTTTAATGAATGTTTTTGGTTGTAAATCTCTAGACTTCATAGATGCCGGAACTGATCTACCCGAAGAGCGTGTTGGTAGACGGTATGATAGGAGGTTTCAGGAGGAAAATGATGAGGATGTGGAAGATCTTGAGAGAAGAATTCAGGAGCGTTTTTCTAGGCATCATGAAGAATATGATGAAGAAGCTACAGATGTGGAGCAACAAGCCCTTTTACCATCAGTTCGTGATCCTAAATTGTGGATGGTCAAATGTGCGGTAGGGCTTTTACATATATTGGCTTGGAAGTTTCATGTTTTGCTTCTTCTCTTCTGGAATTGATTCTCCTTTTTTTTTCACATTCCAATGTCAGATTGGCCATGAAAGGGAGGTTGCTGTTTGTCTTATGCAAAAATTCATCGACCGGGGATCAGATTTGCACATCAGATCGGTTGTTGCCCTTGACCATCTTAAGAACTATATATATGTTGAAGCAGACAAGGAAGCTCACGTGAAAGAGGTATTTGATGGTTGCCCTCTACACTATATATTTTGCTTGTGCACCAGTGATTGCCTTCATTAGTCTTGTGATTGGGTGTCAAGACAATATTTACCTTGTTTCTTAGGCAATCAAGGGACTGCGGAATATATATGCTAATCAGAAGATCACACTTGTCCCTATAAAAGAAATGACTGATGTCCTTTCTGTCGAAAGCAAAGCGATTGATCTATCTCGGGATACTTGGGTTAGAATGAAACTCGGGACCTACAAAGGTGATCTTGCTAAGGTATGATACTCTTACACGTTGTCGATGGTAAAAACTATCTACAGCCTGCTGAAATGCAAGTCCTCTGCAGGTGGTCGATGTTGATAATGTGCGTCAGAGGGTCACAGTCAAGTTAATCCCAAGAATTGATCTGCAGGCTCTAGCTTCTAAGCTGGTATGGATTCAAGTATATGCTTATGAATTAGATGGTACTATTTGTGTTTGTTATAGAGTAATTGTTAAACTTAGCCTGTTACAGAAAATTAGTAGACCGTCCTTGCATTATAAGGTTTCTAAGTGTGCTCGAGTCATGTAAACCATACAATTATTTTGGCATACTTATGCTTGACTAACTGCAGGATGGAAGAGAAGTTGCGAAGAAAAAAGCCTTTGTTCCACCTCCACGTTTCATGAACATTGATGAAGCTAGGTACTTCGTTTGAAGCTGTTATTTGTACTTGAAAATCATAAAGCCTGTTATGGAGAAGGTTTTTAGTTCTGGACTTTTAAAATTTGTTACATGCTTATAGAGAATTGCACATACGTGTTGAGCGTCGGCGTGATCCCATGACGGGCGATTACTTTGAAAATATTGATGGCAATCTTTTCAAAGATGGTTTCCTGTACAAAACAGTATCATTGAAGTCCATCATTGCTCAGAATGTCACACCAACTTTTGACGAACTTGAAAAATTCAATAAACCAAGTGAAAATGGAGAGAGCGACTTTGGTGGCCTGTCAACTTTATTTGCAAACAGAAAGAAAGGTCATTTCATGAAGGGGGATGCAGTTATTGTTATCAAGGGGGATCTAAAAAACTTGAAGGGTTGGGTTGAGAAAGTAGATGAAGAAAATGTCCTTATCAAATCAGAAATGAAAGGTCTCCCTGTAAGCATTCTCACTCTTTGGGTTTCTGTATCTGCTTGCATGTTTCTAAAATTATCCAGCAAGAAGAAGGCTAAGCATGACACTTGTATTGCAGGATCCTCTTGCCGTAAATGAGAGAGAGCTCTGCAAGTACTTTGAACCTGGAAATCATGTGAAGGTTGTTTCTGGGACTCATGCAGGAGCAACAGGCATGGTTGTCAAAGTCGATCAGCATGTATTAATCATTTTATCTGACACAACTAAGGAACATGTAAGCCAACTGTTGTATATGGATCGAGTTTATTTCTTACTAGTAGGGCAACTAAATCCCAAGAGAATATACTTGTAGGTCCGTGTCTTTGCTGATCATGTTGTTGAGAGCTCAGAAGTGACAACTGGTGTTACTAAAATTGGGGACTATGAACTTCATGACCTTGTGCTTATGGAGTAAGTGGAATGCGTAATCACCTTGAAGTGATGCATATTTCACATTTACACTTGTATGAATGAATGCTTTATCTATTTGATGCAGTAACCTGAGCTTTGGAGTAATTATACGACTGGAGAATGAAGCATTTCAGGTAAATTGTCAACTTTCCAAGGGTACCACTATCATCAAGTCTACTCGTAACTGCTAGAATTTTGAATTGTTCTTTTGGGATTTTGTTTTTGTTATAAACACGCAATGGATCTAGGAATAACTTTGTTTTAATGTCCATAGGTTCTTAAAGGGGTTCCTGACCGAGCAGAGGTTGGTCTTGTCAAACTCAGAGAAATCAAATGCAAACTTCAGAAGAAAATCAGTGGGCAAGATCGCAACAAAAATATGGTTTCTGTGAACGATGATGTCAGAGTCATCGAGGGTCCAAGCAAAGTGAGTACCTTTGCAGTCTGGTTGTTGTTGGTTACCATGCTCAACTTTACTGATCTCATTTCAATTAACTTATATCTGATAGGGTAAACAAGGTCCTGTGAGGCATATTTACAGAGGAGTCTTATTTATATATGATCGACATCACCTCGAGCATGCTGGATTTATCTGCGCTAAATGCACATCATGCACCGTTGTTGGTGGATCACGTTCTGGTCCTAATAGAAATGTAAGCATCTTTTCGTGATGTGGCCTTTTTGTGTGTTACTGTAGCTTCACCTTATCTAACAAATTTTCTACTCTAGGGTGGTGATTCCGTTTCAAGGTTTGGCAATTTTAAGGCACCCCCAGTACCCTCATCTCCAGGAAGATTTCAACGCGGAGGCATGGCAAATAACTGTATGTTCAGAGTATTTAATGTTTTGTTGATATTACTGGTTCGCTGCTCTTACTATATATCCGGGATGTTTTAGTCAATGATTTCCACTATGTATATGACATGTATAGTTTTCTGGTAGTTCGTGATTCATTGCTTCAAACCAACATTGCTTTGCCATCTTTTCTGAATTAGTGGTACATCTTGTCTAGGTATATAGTTGCACATACTCATATTTGTATCTTTAATTGCAGCTGGAGGTAGGCATAGGGGTGGAAGAGGAGGAAGAGATGATTCTTTGTTGGGTACTACTGTTAAAATCCGTCTAGGGCCTTTTAAGGGATATAGGGGACCTGTAGTAGAAGTGAAAGGAGAGCATGTGCGTGTAGAACTTGAGATGAAGATTGTGACAGGCAAGTTCTTGTATTTACTTCTCCGCATGTGATTTGTTGCATGTTGGATGGATTTTAACCATAGCTGTATATGCAGTTAAGCGGAATGAAATATCAGATAATGTATCTGCGACAACGCCATCTCGGTAATACACTAATTTATCTCATTGGTTAATTTTGACTTTAATCATCCTATAAGGTACATTGATTATATTGTGTGTACTATACAGAGATACATCTCGATATAGTATGGGAAGCGAAACACCTATGCATCCTTCCCGGACTCCACTTCATCCTTATATGACTCCAATGCGGGACTCTGGAGGTTTGTTTGCTAGCTGAGATCCAATATGTATTAATTTTTTTTATTGTGCTATGACACCTCTTCTGTAATATATTCATTTTGACATTGCTCTTTGGTGATGTTATGCAAATTTCAGCTACACCAATCCATGATGGAATGAGGACACCAATGCGTGATAGAGCTTGGAATCCTTACACACCTATGAGTCCACAGAGGTAAGTTTGTTGTCGCATTTTTAGTTTCAGAAGTTGATCTTCTCTCTCATCTCTCTTGTGTTTCCCTTAAATTTTGTACTGATTTTGCATGAATGTGAGGCTGTCGGTTCTGTTATACAAATATGACCAGAAATTATTTACACATTTCGAGAATGGTAAATCTTGATTGAAGAATAAACTTGGGCATCTCTGAATTGTGGTTGTTATGGCATCAGGGATAACTGGGAAGAGGGAAATCCAGCATCTTGGGGAACGAGTCCTCAATATCAGGTAAGAATCATCCATCTATGGTTTTGCATCAACCTTGTTATTGGCTTTAAAATATCTCTGACATATGTAGACTTGTGTTGATTTGCGAACTAAAATTGATTGTCTGGCACTTTGTTTTCAGCCGGGAAGTCCTCTTTCACGGGCATATGAAGCACCAACTCCTGGTTCAGGATGGGCTAGTACTCCCGGTGGTAGTTACGATGCAGGGACACCTAGAGATCATAGTTCAGCCTATGGTAAGATGCATGTAATTATTTTCTAAACGTTGAGTGTTCTTACTTGGCCAGTCTTTTTTCTTACATACCTTGTCATGCAGCCAATGCCCCAAGTCCTTACCTTCCATCTACACCTGGGCAACCCATGACACCTAGCTCAGGTGCTTATATACCTGGAACTCCAGGAGGACAACCAATGACTCCTGGAACCGGCCTCGATGTCATGTCTCCTGTTATAGGTATTGTCTATTGTTGGGGTATAAATAATAGTCATAAGGATAAATGTGTAGTTTTTCCTGCTTAGTCCCACCATGCATCTCCTGTGTCTCAGTCCCCCCTTATTTAACTCACCGCATCATACACAAGAAGTTTCCGTTTCATTTAGCTTATTGTAAATGTCACAGGTGGGGATGCCGAAGCATGGTTCATGCCTGATATTTTGGTTGAAGTACACAAGGCTGGAGGAGGGGGCAAGGATGTGGGCGTCATCCGAGATGTTTCGGTATGTCTTTTCCCTTACACCAACTCCAATATTATCTTATTATATAAAGGAATTACGAGTGATGAAGTAAACAATGAGAAAAATTAATGGTCAAAGTTGCATAGTAGAGAAGCTTGTCGACTTTGGTTGCAAAAAGTGCTTCTGAATGTTAATGCTGTTCATTAGAGAAATTTCTGTAAAAGGTGTTTGAGTTGAACCTTGCTAGCCCCATCATTCTTCCTATTTGCTACTTTTGGCAGGATGGGACTTGTAAAGTGTCTCTCGGGTCCAGCGGTGAAGGTGACACTGAAATGGTTCTTCCAAGCGAGCTGGAGATAGTGGCTCCAAAGAAGAACGATCGTGTGAAAATCGTTGGTGGCCAATATCGTGGTTCTGTTGGTAAGCTGATTGGAATTGATGGGTCGGATGGTATCGTTAAGATAGAGGATAATCTTGAAGTGAAGATTCTAGACCTGGGCATATTAGCCAAGTATGTTCTACGGTGATAGTTCCAAAAGACCCAGTGTAACGTAATTTTTAAACGTTCTCTATAGTTTATAAAGATAAAACTTAAGAATTTTTTTTTATTTCCAATGATGTGCTTTTTTTTGTAACTTTCTACGGCATGCGCTTGGTGAAAAGAAAGTATGCGTTTCTTTTTATTGGTACATGGGAAAATGTGTTTGCCGGTGATTCTAGACCTGGGCATATTAGCCAAGTATGTTCTACGGTGATAGTTCCAAAAGACCCAGTGTAACGTAATTTTTAAACGTTCTCTATAGTTTATAAAGATAAAACTTAAGAATTTTTTTTTATTTCCAATGATGTGCTTTTTTTTGTAACTTTCTACGGCATGCGCTTGGTGAAAAGAAAGTATGCGTTTCTTTTTATTGGTACATGGGAAAATGTGTTTGCCGGGAAGCTTGAGGTGTCAAGTATATTGTATAACCTATTTGCAATCAAGTGGTACTGGTCTAGTGGTTTTTATTTTAGGAGGAGTTGCGAGATCAATTTCCTTCGAACGCAAAACTATTTAGTCATTTTCACTTAACCACCGGAGCATTCACATGGCCTTTTCGGGTCTCGAAATTAGTCGAATTTCATGGTTCGTAGAAATAAAATTAATTAAAAAGTAAATGTTCTTACGACCTGACTCAAAACTTATTATGTCCGTTGAATCGGATCACTCGAGTTATAAAAAAAAAACCTTATCTGTAAATTTAAGTCTTAACTTATTCCAATAAAACAATCAAAACTACTTTTTTCTAGAGTTCGTGTGTTTTGATATTAAAATACGCAATCTACAAAGTATTTTTGAAATGTGGCTTCTCGATAATACGATATGTATCACGCTATTCTGGTTTGTTTCATATAAACTATGTCTTGTTTTACGACGAGCTCGAGCTTACCTGATGAGGTGACAAGTTTAACCGCTCATATGATCTTTTATTGTTTTTCGGTTTTTGTTGACTGGGCCTAATACATTAGTTAGGGTCCAGATTTCATCATTTTTATTGATTTTGGGTTTTATACGCTGAATTCGATAATAAATCCAGGTACAACACCATTTTTTTTTTAAAACAAAAAAATTAAAAAAAGTAACTAAAGTTATTATTCAAAATATCATTTTAGTTTACGTTAACTATTTTATGTCAAAGGCCACAACCATTTCTAAGATTTAAATTTTAGGTTAAAGTTTAAACATCTCTTAGTTGGTAGTATTTTTGAAAATAAATAATTTACGGTGCCGTTTTTAAAATCAGACACACACAAAATGAAAAAATTTAAATTATCCCAAATAAAAATGAGTTTATTGTTAATACAAACGTTAGTTATGGAATTTTTTGAGTTGATAGAGAGCAAGAAGGCAAAAAACCTAAAAACAAAATTACAATAAATTTGGGAAAGATTTGTGAGTAATTGGATGGTCACCTAATCCAAAGATGCGCTTGGGGGAGTTGATTGAATTTCGTAAAATACATACCCTTGATGATCGATACTAATCGCTCAATGATTACATGATATTCAGTGCGGATCCTTTGATGATCATTACCAATCACTCGATGATCACTATATATTCCTCAATAATCAACTAATCGCTTGATAATCTATACAAATCACACGACGATCATTACAAATCGTTCGATGATTACATGATGATTAGTGAGTATGCTTTAATGATCATTATCAATCGATCACTACATATTCCTCAAAAATCAACTGAATCGTTTGATAATCAATACATATCCCTCGATGATCAATACAAATCGCTCAATGATTACATGATGATCAGTGCGTATCCTTTGATGATTTACCAATCGCTCGATGATCACTACATACTTCTTAACAGTCAATTGAATTGCTTGATAATCAATACATATCTCTCGATGATCAGTACAAATCGTTCAATGATTACTTGATGATCAGTGCGTATCCTTTAATGATCATTACCAATCACTCAATGATCACTACATATTCCTCAATAATCAACTGAATCGCTTAATAATCAATACATATCCCTCGATGATCAATTCAAATCGCTCGTTTATTATATGATGATCAATGCGTATCCTTTGATGATCATTACCAATCGCTCGATGATTACTACATATTCCTCAATGATCAACTAAATCGATTATTTCTTGATGATCAATACAAATCGCTTAATGATTACATAACAATCGCTTAATGATTATTACCAATCGCTGGATGATCACTACATATTCCTCAATAATCAACTGAATCGCATGATAATCAATACATATCGCTCGATGCTCAATACAAATCACTAAATGATTACATGATGATCAATGCGTATTCTTTGATGATCATTACCAATCGCTCGATGATCACTACATATTCCTCAATAATAAATTGAATCTCCTGATAATCAACACATATCCCTCGATGATCATAACAAATCGCTCAATTATTAGATGATGATCAGTGCATATCTTTTGATAGTCATTACCAATCGCTCGATGATCGCTACATATTCTACAATGATCAAATGAATCGTTCAATATCAATACATATCCCTCGATGATCATAACAAACCGCTCAATGATTACTTGATAATAATTGCGTATCCTTTGATGATCATTACCAATCGCTTGATGATCACTACATATCTCTCAATAATCAACTAAATCGCTTAATGATAAATACATATCCTTCCATGATCTTAACTAATCATTCAATGTTTACATGATAACCGGTGCATATCCTTTGATGATCATTACCAATCGCTCGATGATCACTACATATTCCTCAATAATCAACTGAATCGCTTGATAATCAATACATATCCCTCGACGATCAAATACAAATCGCTCAATGATTACATGATGATCAGTGCATATCCTTTGATGATCATTACCAATCACTCGATGATCACTACATATTCCTCAATGATCAACGGAATTGCCTGATAATCAATATATATCCCTCGATGATCAATGAAAATTTCTCTTTGATTACATGATGATCAGTGCGTATCCTTTTATGATTTACTAATCGCACAATGATCACTACATATTCCTCAATGATTAACTAAATTGCTTGATGATCAACACATATCCCTTGATGATCAATACTAATCGCTCAATGATTACATGATAATCAGTGCGTATCCTTTGATGATAATTACAAATCGCTCGACGATCACTACATATTCCTTAATAATCAACGGAATCACATGATAATCAATACATATCCCTCGATGATCAGTACAAATCGCTCAATGATTACATGATGATCAATGCGTATCCTTTGATGATCATTACCAATCGCTCGATGATCACTACATATTCCTCAATAATCAACTGAATCGCATGATAATCAATACATATCGCTCGATGCTCAATACAAATCACTAAATGATTACATGATGATCAGTGCGTATTCTTTGATGATCATTACCAATCACTCGATGATCACTACATATTCCTCAATGATCAACTATATTACTTAATGATCAATTCTTATCCCTCGATGATCATAACAAATCTCTCAATGATTAAATGATGATCAGTGCGTATACTTTGATGATAATTACAAATCGCTCGACGATCACTACATATTCCTTAATAATCAACGGAATCACTTGATAATCAATACATATCCCTCGATGATCAGTACAAATCGCTCAATGATTACATGATGATCAGTGCGTATCCTTTAATGATCATTGCCAATCGCTCGATGATCACTAAATATTCCTCAATAATCAACTAAATCGCTTGATGATCAACACATATCCCTTGATGATCAATACTAATCGCTCAATGATTACATGATAATTAGTGTGTATCCTTTGATAATCATTACCAATCACTCGATGATCACTACATATTCCTCAATGATCAACTAAATTACTTAATGATCAATTCATATCCCTCGATGATCATAACAAATCGCTCAATGATTACATGATGATCAGTGCGTATCCTTTGATGATCATTACCAATTGCTCGATGATCACTACATATTCCTCAATAATCAACGGAATCTCTTGATAATCAATACATATCCCTCGATGATCAATACAAATCTCTCAATGATTACATGATGATCAGTGCGTATCCTTTGATGATCATTACTAATCGCTCAATGATCACTATATATTCCTCAATGATCAACTCAATCGCCCGATAATCAATACATATCCCTCGATGATCAATGAAAATTGCTTCTTGATTAGATGATGATCAGTGTGTATCCTTTGATGATTACCAATCGCACAATGATCACTACATATTCCCCAATGATTAACTAAATCGCTTGATGATCAACACATATCCCTTGATGATCAATACTAATCGCTCAATGATTACATGATAATTAGTGTGTATCCTTTGATAATCATTACCAATCACTCGATGATCACTACATATTCCTCAATAATCAACTGAATCGCTTGATAATCAATACATATCCCTCGATGATCAATACAAATCTCTCAATGATTGCATGATGATCAGTGTGTATCCTTTGATGATCATTACTAATCGCTCGATGATCACTATATATTCCTAAATGATCAACTCAATCGCCCGATAATCAATACATATCCCTCGATCATCAATGAAAATCGCTCCTTGATTAGATGATGATCAGTGTGTATCCTTTGATGATTACCAATCCCACAATGATCACTACATATTCCTCAATGATTAACTAAATCGCTTGATGATCAACACATATCCCTTGATGATCAACACATATCCCTTGATGATCAATACTAATCGCTCAATGATTACATGATAATTAATGTGTATCCTTTGATAATCATTATCAATCACTCGATGATCACTATATATTCTTCAATGATCAACTAAATTACTTGATGATTAATTCATATCCCACGATGATCATAACAAATAGCTCAATGATTACATGATAATCAGTGCGTATCCTTTGATGATAATTACCAATCGCTCGACGATCACTACATATTTCTTAATAATCAACGGAATCACTTGATAATCAATGCATATCCCTCGATGATCAGTACAAATCTCGCTCAATGATTACATGATGATCAGTGTGTATCATTTGACGATCATTACCAATCGCTGAATGATCACTACATATTCCTCAATAATCAACTGAATCGCTTGATAATCAATACGTATCCCTCGATGATCAATACAAATCTCTCAATGATTACATGATGATCAGTGCGTATTTTTTGATGATCATTACTAATCGCTCGATGATCACTATATATTCCTCAATGATCAACTCAATCGCCCGATAATCAATTCTATCCTCGATATCATAACAAATCTCTCAATGATTAAATGATGATCAGTGCGTATACTTTGATGATAATACAAATCGCCGAAAAAAAAATACAAGAATCAATAAAAAATACTCAATGATTACATGATCCGATTTAATATCATTGTCGCTGATTATCCTTTTGGATGATCAACACATATCCCTCGATGATCATACTAATCGCTCAATGATTACATGATAATTAGTGTGTATCCTTTGATAATCATTACCAATCACTCCGATGATCACTACATATTCCTCAATGATCAACTAAATTACTTAATGATCAATTCATATCCCTCGATGATCATAACAAATCGCATATCAATAGTGCATATACTATGATGATAATACAATGCTCGACGATCAAAAAAAAAAAAAACTACATATTCCTTAATAATCAGATCGTAATACCTTTGATGATCATTACCAATTGCTCGATGATCACTACATATTCCTCAATAATCAACGGAATCTCTGATAATCAATACATATCCCTCGATGATCAATACAAATCTCTCAATGATTACATGATGATCAGTGCGTATCCTTTGATGATCATTACTAATCGCTCAATGATCACTATATATCCTCAATGATCAACTCAATCGCCGATAATCAATACATATCCCTCGATGATCAATGAAAATGCTCCTTGATTAGATGATGATCAGTGTGTATCCTTTGATGATTACCAATCGCACAATGATCACTACATATTCCTCAATGATTAACTAAATCGCTTGATGATCAACACATATCCCTTGATGATCAATACTAATCCTATATTCATATATTATGTGTATCCTTTGATAATCATTACAATCACTCGTATCATATATTTCAATGATCAACTAAATACTATGATAATTCATATCCCCGTGATCATACAATAGTCAATGTTATGATAATCAGGCGTATTTGATGATAATTACCAATCCTCGACGATCCTAATATTTTAATAATCAAGGAACACTTGATAATCAATATCCCGATGACATACAAATGCTCAATGATTCATGATATCAGTATCCTTGAGATCATTACCAATCCTGATATACAAATCCTCAATAATCAACTAATGCTTGATAATCATATATCCTCGATGATCAATACAAATCTCTCAATGATTACATGATGATCAGTGCGTATCCTTTGATGATCATTACTAATCGCTCCGATGATCACTATATATCCTCAATGATCAACTCAATCGCCCGATAATCAATACATATCCCTCGATGATCAATGAAAATCGCTTCCTTGATTAGATGATGATCAGTGTGTATCCTTTGATGATTACCAATCGCACAATGATCACTACATATTCCTCATGATTAACTAAATCGCTTGATGATCAACACATATCCCTTGATGATCAATACTAATCGCTCAATGATTACATGATAATTATGTGTATCCTTTGATAATCATTACAATCACTCGATGATCACTACATATTCTTCAATGATCAACTAAATTACTTGATGATCAATTCATATCCCTCGATGATCATAACAAATCGCTCAATGATTACATGATAATCAGTGCGTATCCTTTGATGATAATTACCAATCGCTCGACGATCACTACATATTCTTAATAATCAACATATCACTTGATAATCAATACATATCCCTCGATGATCAGTACAAATCTGTCAATGATTACATGATGATCAGTGTGTATCATTGATGATCATTACCAATCGCTGATGATCACTACATATTCCTCAATAATCAACTGAATCCTTGATAATCAATACTATCCCTCGATGATCAATACAAATCTCTCAATGATTACATGATGATCAGTGCGTATCCTTTGATGATCATTACTAATCGCTCGATGATCACTATATATTCCTCAATGATCAACTCAATCGCCCGATAATCAATACATATCCCTCGATGATCAATGAAAATCGCTCCTTGATTAGATGATGATCAGTGTGTATCCTTTGATGATTACAATCGCACAAATGATCACTACATATTCCTCAATGATAACTAAATCGCTTGATGATCAACACATATCCCTTGATGATCAATACTAATCGCTCAATGATTACATGATAATTAGTGTGTATCCTTTGATAATCATTACCAATCACTCGATGATCACTACATATTCCTCAATGATCAACTAAATTACTTAATGATCAATTCATATCCCTCGATGATCATAACAAATCGCTCAATGATTACATGATAATCAGTGCGTATCCTTTGATGATAATTACCAATCGCTCGACGATCACTACATATTCCTTAATAATCAACTAATCACTTGATAATCAATACATATCCCTCGATGATCAGTACAAATCGCTCAATGATTACATGATGATCAGTGCGTATCCTTTGATGATCATTACCAATCGCTCGATGATCACTACATATTCCTCAATAATCAACTGAATCTCTTGATAATCAATACATATCCCTCGATGATCAATACAAATCTCAATGATTACATGATGATCAGTGCGTATCCTTTGATGATCATTATAATCGCTCGATGATCACATATTCCTCAATGATCAACTCAATGCCGATAATCAATACATATCCCTCGATTGATCAATGAAATCGCTCTTGATTACATGATGATCAGTGTGTATCCTTTGATGATTACCAATCGCACAATGATCACTACATATTCCTCAATGTTAACTAAATCGCTTGATGATCAACACATATCCCTGATGATCAATACTAATCGCTCAATGATTACATGATAATAGTGTGTATCCTTTGATAATCATTACCAATCACTCGATGATCACTACATATTCCTCAATGATCAACTAAATTAATTAATGATCAATTCATATCCCTCGTGATTCATAACAAATCGCTCAATGATTACATGATGATCAGTGCGTATCCTTTGATGATAATTACCAATCGCTCGACGATCACTACATATTCCTAATAATCAATGAATCACTTGATAATCAATACATATCCCTCGATGATCAAGACAAATCGCTCAATGATTACATGATGATCAGTGCTATCCTTTGATGATCATTACCAATCGCTCGATGATCACTACATATTCCTCAATGATCAACTAAATTGCTTGATAATCAATACATATCCCTCGATGATCAATACAAATCGCTCAATGATTACATGATAATCAGTGCGTATCCTTTGATGATCATTACAATCGCTCGATGATCACTACATATTCCTCAATGATCAACTCAATGATAATCAATTCATATCCCTCGATGATCATAAAATCGCTCTGATTACATGATAATCAGTGCGTATCCTTTGATGATAATTACCAATCGCACGATGATCACTACATATTCCTCAATGATAACTAAATCACTTGATAATCAATACATATCCCTGATGATCATACAATCGCTCAATGATTACATGATAATCAGTGTGTATCCTTTGATGATCATTACCAATCGCTCGATGATCACTACATATTCCTCAATATCAACTAAATTCTTAATGATCAATCATATCCCTCGATGATCATACAAATCGCTCAATGATACATGATAATCAGTGCGTATCCTTTGATGATATACCAATCGCTCGATGATCACTACATATTCCTAATAATCAAAATCACTGATAATCAATACATATCCCTCGATGATCATACAAATCGCTCAATGATTACATGATGATCAGTGCGTATCCTTTGATGATCATTACCAATCGCTCGATGATCACTACATATTCCTCAATAATCAACTGAATCGCTTGATAATCAATACATATCCCTTGATGATCAATACTAATCGCTCAATGATTACATGATAATCAGTGCGTATCCTTTGATAATCATTACCAATCACTCGATGATCACTACATATTCCTCAATGATCAACTAAATTACTTAATGATCAATTCATATCCCTCGATGATCATAACAAATCGCTCAATGATTACATGATAATCAGTGCGTATCCTTTGATGATAATTACCAATCGCTCGACGATCACTACATATTCCTAATAATCAACGGAATCACTTGATAATCAATACATATCCCTCGATGATCAGTACAAATCGCTCAATGATTACATGATGATCAGTGTATCCTTTGATGATCATTACCAATCGCTCGATGATCACTACATATTCCTCAATAATCAACTGAATCTCTTGATAATCAATACATATCCCTCGATGATCATACAAATCTCTCAATGATTACATGATGATCAGTGCGTATCCTTTGATGATCATTACTAATCGCTCGATGATCACTATATATTCCTCAATGATCAACTCAATCGCCCGATAATCAATACATATCCCTCGATGATCAATGAAATCTCCTTGATTAGATGATGATCAGTGTGTATCCTTTGATGATTACCAATCGCACAATGATCACTACATATTCCTCAATGATTAACTAAATCGCTTGATGATCAACACATATCCCTTGATGATCAATACTAATCGCTCAATGATTACATGATAATTAGTGTGTATCCTTTGATAATCATTACCAATCACTCGATGATCACTACATATTCCTCAATGATCAACTAAATTACTTAATGATCAATTCATATCCCTCGTGATCATAACAAATCGCTCAATGATTACATGATAATCAGTGCGTATCCTTTGATGATAATTACCAATCGCTCGACGATCACTACATATTCCTTAATAATCAACGGAATCACTTGATAATCAATACATATCCCTCGATGATCAGTACAAATCGCTCAATGATTACATGATGATAGTGTGTATCCTTTGATGATCATTACCAATCACTCGATGATCACTACATATTCCTCAATAATCAACTGAATCGCTTGATAATCAATACATATCCCTGATGATCAATACTAATCGCTCAATGATTACATGATAATCAGTGCGTATCCTTTGATAATCATTACCAATCACTCGATGATCACTACATATTCCTCAATGATCAACTAAATTACTTAATGATCAATTCATATCCCTCGATGATCATAACAAATCGCTCAATGATTACATGATAATCAGTGCGTATCCTTTAATGATAACTACCAATCGCTCGAGGATCACTACATATTCCTTAATAATCAACGGAATCACTTGATAATCAATACATATCCCTCGATGATCAGTACAAATCGCTCAATGATTACATGATGATCAGTGCGTATCCTTTGATGATCATTACCAATCGCTCGATGATCACTACATATTCCTCAATAATCAACTGAATCTCTTGATAATCAATACATATCCCTCGATATCAATACAAATCTCTCAATGATTACATGATGATCAGTGCGTATCCTTTGATGATCATTACTAATCGCTCGATGATCACTATATATCCTCAATAATCAACTAATCGACGATAATCAATACATATCCCTCGATGATCAATGAAAATCGCTCAATGATTACATGATGATCAGTGTGTATCCTTTGATGATTTACCAATCGCACATGATCACTACATATTCCTCAATGATCAACTGAATCGCTTGATGATCAACAATATCCCTTGATGATCAATACTAATCGCTCAATGATTACATGATAATTAGTGTGTATCCTTTGATAATCATTACCAATCACTCGATGATCACTACATATTCCTCAATGATCAACTAAATTACTTAATGATCAATTCATATCCCTCGATGATCATAACAAATCGCTCAATGATTACATGATAATCAGTGCGTATCCTTTGATGATAATACCAATCGCTCGAGATCACTACATATTCCTTAATAATCAACAATCACTTGATAATCAATACATATCCCTCGATGATCAGTATAAAATCGCTCAATGATTACATGATGATCAGTGCGTATCCTTTGATGATCATTACCAATCGCTCGATGATCACTACATATTCCTCATAATAATCAACTGAATCTCTTGATAATCAATACATATCCCTCGATGATCAATACAAATCTCAATGATTACATGATGATCAGTGCGTATCCTTTGATGATCATTACTAATCGCTCGATGATCACTATATATTCCTCAATGATCAACTCAATCGCCCGATAATCAATACATATCCCTCGATGATCAATAAAATCGGTCCTGATTAGATGATGATCAGTGTGTATCCTTTGATGATTACCAATCGCACAATGATCACTACATATTCCTCAATGATTAACTAAATCGCTTGATGATCAAACATATCCTTGATGATCAATACTAATCGCTCAATGATTACATGATAATTAGTGTGTATCCTTTGATAATCATTACCAATCACTCGATGATCACTACAATTCCTCAATGATCAACTAAATTACTTAATGATCAATTCATATCCCTCGTGATCATAAACAAATCGCTCAATGATTACATGATAATCAGTGCGTATCCTTTGATGATAATTACCAATCGCTCGAGATCACTACATATTCCTAATAATCAACTGGAATCACTTGATAATCAATACATATCCCTCGATGATCAGTACAAACCTCAATGATTACATGATGATCAGTGCATATCCTTTGATGATCATTACCAATCGCTCGATGATCACTACATATTCCTCAATAATCAACTGAATTGCTTGATAATCAATACATATCCCTCGAATCAATACAAATCTCTCAATGATTACATGATGATCAGTGCGTATCCTTTGATGATCATTACCAATCGCTCGATGATCACTATATATTCCTCAATGATCAACTCAATCGCCCGATAATCAATACATATCCCTCGATGATCAATGAAAATCGCTCAATTGATTACATGATGATCAGTGTGTATCCTTTGATGATTACCAATCGCACAATGATCACTACATATTCCTCAATGATCAACTAATCGCTTGATGATCAACACATATCCCTTGATGATCAATACTAAATCGCTCAATGATTACATGATAATTAGTGTGTATCCTTTGATATCATTACCAATCACTCGATGATCACCACATATTCCTCAATGATCAACTAAATTACTTAATGATCAATTCATATCCCTCGATGATCATAACAAATCGCTCAATGATAACATGATAATCAGTGCGTATCCTTTGATGATAATGACCAATCGCTCGACGATCACTACATATTCCTTAATAATCAACATAATCACTTGATAATCAATACATATCCCTCGATGATCAGTACAAATCGGTCAATGATTACATGATGATCAGTGCGTATCCTTTGATGATCATTACCAATCGCTCGATGATCACTACATATTCCTCAATAATCAACTGAATCGCTTGATAATCAATACATATCCGTTGATGATCAATACTAATCGCTCAATGATCACATGATAATCATTGCGTATCCTTTGATAATCATTACCAATCACTCGATGATCACTACATATCCTCAGTGATCAACTAAATTACTTAATGTTCAATTCATATCCCTCGATGATCAAACAAATCGCTCAATGATTACATGATAATCAGTGCGTATCCTTTAATGATAACTACCAATCGCTCGAGGATCACTACATATTCCTTAATAATCAACGGAATCACTTGATAATCAATACATATCCCTCGATGATCAGTACAAATCGCTCAATGATTACATGATGATCAGTGCGTATCCTTTGATGATCATTACCAATCGCTCGATGATCACTACATATTCCTCAATAATCAACTGAATCTCTTGATAATCAATACATATCCCTCGATGATCAATACAAATCTCTCAATGATTACATGATGATCAGTGTATCCTTTGATGATCATTACTAATCGCTCGATGATCACTATATATTCCTCAATGATCAACTCAATCGCCCAATATCAAACATATCCCTCGATGATCAATGAAAATTTCTCCTTGATTAGATGATGATCAGTGTGTATCCTTTGATGATTACCAATCGCACAATGATCACTACATATTCCTCAATTATTAACTAAATCGCTTGATGATCAACACATATCCCTTGACGATAAATACTAATCGCTCAATGATTACATGATAATTAGTGTGTATCCTTTGATAATCATTACCAATCACTCAATGATCACTACATATTCCTCAATGATCAACTAAATTACTTAATGATCAATTCATATCCCTCGGTGATCATAACAAATCGCTCAATGATTACATGATAATCAGTGCGTATCCTTTGATGATAATTACCAATCGCTCGACGATCACTACATATTCCTTAATAATCAACGGAATCACTTGATAATCAATACATATATCCCTCGATGATCAGTATAAACCGCTCAATGATTACATGATGATCAGTGCATATCCTTTGATGATCATTACCAATCGCTCGATGATCACTACATATTCCTCAATAATCAACTGAATCGCTTGATAATCAATACATATCCCTCGATGATCAATACAAATCTCTCAATGATTACATGATGATCAATGCGTATCCTTTGATGATCATTACTAATCGCTCGATGATCACTATATATTCCTCAATGATCAACTCAATCGCCGATAATCAATACATATCCCTCGATGATCAATGAAAATCGGTCCTTTGATTAGATGATGATCAGTGTGTATCCTTTGATGATTACCAATCGCACAATGATCACTACATATTCCTCAATGATTAACTAAATCGCTTGATGATCAACACATAACCCTTGATGATCAATACTAATCGCTCAATGATTACATGATAATTAGTGTGTATCCTTTGATAATCATTACCAATCACTCGATGATCACTACACATATTCCTCAATGATCAACTAAATTACTTAATGATCAATTCATATCCCTCGATGATCATAACAAATCGCTCAATGATAACATGATAATCAGTGCGTATCCTTTGATGATAATGACCAATCGCTCGACGATCACTACATATTCCTTAATAATCAACATAATCACTTGATAATCAATACATATCCCTCGATGATCAGTACAAATCGGTCAATGATTACATGATGATCAGTGCGTATCCTTTGATGATCATTACCAATCGCTCGATGATCACTACATATTCCTCAATAATCAACTGAATCGCTTGATAATCAATACATATCCGTTGATGATCAATACTAATCGCTCAATGATCACATGATAATCATTGCGTATCCTTTGATAATCATTACCAATCACTCGATGATCACTACATAATCCTCAGTGATCAACTAAATTACTTAATGTTCAATTCATATCCCTCGATGATCATAACAAATCGCTCAATGGAAGGAATTGGTTATCTTTCTTATGGTGGTTTTATATTACGTATTTCTTCTCTCCTTGCTCTTTCTAATAACGACGGTAGCGGTAGCGAAGGAGTTGCACCGGAAACAATGGCTAATCGGATTTGGAGTCACTCGGCCCATTTCTGGAATCAAGCGGTGTTGACAACGAATCTAACGTTACCGACTTTGGTTATAAACGACGGTGATTGGAAGCATTTACGTCGGCATGTATCTCCAACAATGGAGATTGTTTGCTTATGGTTTGTCGGAGTGGATCGATCTTATTGCTTCACTCAAGTCGGACCCGCTATCTCCATGAAGGGTTTTTGTGACTCTGCATGATGATCGACACATTCGATATCTTTCATGTGAAGGTATTGGGTATAACATTCGAAAAATATTTTGGTGTCTTGGTCGGCGGATATGGGACCCTGGAAAATTATGCCTACGGCGAATCGGAGATGAAAGAGTGTTCATTTTGTTGTATGGCGATATTCGTATAATCGTTGAAAGTTGGCAATCCGAAAGTTTATTTCTTTCGATAGAATCAGTATATTGGATTCTTAATCGAATAATATTTTTAGATCTTACTCGGAAGTTGGCCAATGTAATACAACAAGGAGAATTGGTGTTTGGTAATTTCACCGACGGGGTGTTAGCCAACGATGAAGATCGCATCAAATCGAATGCGAATATGTGGAAGAAAGATAACAAAGTTGATATTCTGTCAACGAGTAAGCCTTTTAAGAGAAAAGCATCAATCAAAGTTCCTTCTTTTGTTTTTCAACATTTTAATTATGTATTTGATGGTAATTTTCTTATTTGTCATATGTACTATGCAATCTTGAATATTACTTAAATAAAATGATAGATGTTAAAAAAAAAAAAAAAATCGCTCAATGATTACATGATAATCAGTGCGTATCCTTTAATGATAACTACCAATCGCTCGAGGATCACTACATATTCCTTAATAATCAACGGAATCACTTGATAATCAATACATATCCCTCGATGATCAGTACAAATCGCTCAATGATTACATGATGATCAGTGCGTATCCTTTGATGATCATTACCAATCGCTCGATGATCACTACATATTCCTCAATAATCAACTGAATCTCTTGATAATCAATACATATCCCTCGATGATCAATACAAATCTCTCAATGATTACATGATGATCAGTGCGTATCCTTTGATGATCATTACTAATCGCTCGATGATCAGTATATATTCCTCAATGATCAACTGAATCGCCCAATAATCAATACATATCCTCGATGATCAATGAAAATTGCTCCTTGATTAGATGATGATCAGTGTGTATCCTTTGATGATTACCAATCGCACAATGATCACTACATATTCCTCAATTATTAACTAAATCGCTTGATGATCAACACATATCCCTTGACGATAAATACTAATCGCTCAATGATTACATGATAATTAGTGTGTATCCTTTGATAATCATTACCAATCACTCAATGATCACTACATATTCCTCAATGATCAACTAAATTACTTAATGATCAATTCATATCCCTCGATGATCAATAAAATCGCTCATGATTACATGATGATCAGTGCGTATCCTTTGATGATTTATCCAATCGCTCGACATGATCACTACATATTCCTCAATGAATCAACTAATCGTTGATAATCAATACATATCCCTTGATGATCAATACTAATCGCTCAATGATTACATGATGATCAGTGCGTATCCTTTGATGATTTACCAATCGCATGATCACTACATATTCCTCAATGATCAACTAAATCGCTTGATATCAATACATATCCCTCGATGATCAATACTAATCGCTCAATGATTACATGATAATCAGTGTGTATCCTTTGATATCATTACCAATCACTCGATGATCACTACATATTCCTCAATGATCAACTAAATTACTTAATGATCAATTCATATCCCTCGATGATCATAACAAATCGCTCAATGATTACATGATAATCAGTGCGTATCCTTTGATGATAATTACCAATCGCTCGAGATCACTACATATTCCTTAATAATCAACGAATCACTTGATAATCAATACATATCCCTCGATGATCAGTACAAATCGCTCAATGATTACATGATGATCAGTGCGTATCCTTTGATGATCATTACCAATGCTCGATGATCACTACATATTCCTCAATAATCAACTGAATCTCTTGATAATCAATACATATCCCTCGATGATCAATACAAATCGCTCAATGATTACATGATGATCAGTGCGTATCCTTTGATGATCATTACCAATCGCTCGATGATCACTACATATTCCTCAATGATCAACTAATCGCCCGATAATCAATACATATCCCTCGATGATCAATAAAATCGCTCCTGATTACATGATGATCAGTTGTATCCTTTGATGATTACCAATCGCACATGATCACTACATATTCCTCAATGATTAACTAAATCGCTTGATGATCAACACATATCCCTTGATGATCAATACTAATCGCTCAATGATTACATGATAATTAGTGTGTATCCTTTGATAATCATTACCAATCACTCGATGATCACTACATATTCCTCAATGATCAACTAAATTACTTAATGATCAATTCATATCCCTCGATGATCATAAAAATCGCTCAATGATTACATGATAATCAGTGCGTATCCTTTGATGATTTACCAATCGCTCGACGATCACTACATATTCCTCAATAATCAACTAATCTTGATGAATCAATACATATCCCTCGATGATCAGTACAAATCGCTCAATGATTACATGATATCAGTGCGTATCCTTTGATGATCATTACCAATCGCTCGATGATCACTACATATTCCTCAATGATCAACTAATCGCTTGATAATCAATACATATCCCTCGATGATCAATACAAATCGCTCAATGATTACATGATAATCAGTGCGTATCCTTTGATAATCATTACCAATCACTCGATGATCACTACATATTCCTCAATGATCAACTAAATTACTTAATGATCAATTCATATCCCTCGATGATCATAACAAATCGCTCAATGATTACATGATAATCAGTGCGTATCCTTTGATGATATTACCAATCGCTCGATGATCACTACATATTCCTTAATAATCAACTGAATCACTTGATAATCAATACATATCCCTCGATGATCATACAAATCGCTCAATGATTACATGATGATCAGTGCGTATCCTTTTATGATCATTACCAATCGCTCGATGATCACTACATATTCCTCAATAATCAACTGAATCTCTTGATAATCAATACATATCCCTCGATGATCAATACAAATCGCTCAATGATTACATGATGATCAGTGCGTATCCTTTGATGATCATTACCAATCGCTCGATGATCACTACATATTCCTCAATGATCAACTAATCGCCGATAATCAATACATATCCCTCGATGATCAATGAAAATCGCTCAATGATTACATGATGATCAGTGTGTATCCTTTGATGATTACCAATCGCACAATGATCACTACATATTCCTCAATGATTAACTAAATCGCTTGATGATCAAACATATCCCTTGATGATAATACAATCGCTCAATGATTACATGATAATTAGTGTGTATCCTTTGATAATCATTACCAATCACTCGATGATCACTACATATTCCTCAATGATCAACTAAATTACTTAATGATCAATTCATATCCCTCGATGATCAATAAAATCGCTCAATGATTACATGATGATCAGTGCGTATCCTTTGATGATCATACCAATCGCTCGACTGATCACTACATATTCCTCAATGATCAACTAAATCTTGATATCAACACATATCCCTCGATGATCAATACAATCGCTCAATGATTACATGATAATCAGTGTGTATCCTTTGATGATTACCAATCGCACTGATCACTACATATTCCTCAATGAATAACTAATCGCTTGATAATCAATACATATCCCTCGATGATCAATACAAATCGCTCAATGATTACATGATAATCAGTGCGTATCCTTTGATAATCATTACCAATCGCTCGATGATCACTACATATTCCTCAATGATCAACTAAATTACTTAATGATCAATTCATATCCCTCGATGATCATAACAAATCGCTCAATGATTACATGATAATCAGTGCGTATCCTTTGATGATCATTACCAATCGCTCGATGATCACTACATATTCCTTAATAATCAACTAAATCACTTGATAATCAATACATATCCCTCGATGATCATAACAATCGCTCAATGATTACATGATGATCAGTGCGTATCCTTTGATGATCATTACCAATCGCTCGATGATCACTACATATTCCTCAATAATCAACTGAATCTTGATAATCAATACATATCCCTCGATGATCAATACAAATCGCTCAATGATTACATGATGATCAGTGCGTATCCTTTGATGATCATTACCAATCGCTCGATGATCACTACATATTCCTCAATGATCAACTAATCTTGATATCAATACATATCCCTCGATGATCATAAAATCGCTCAATGATACATGATGATCAGTGCGTATCCTTTGATGATAATTACCAATCGCTCGATGATCACTACATATTCCTCAATGATCAACTAATCACTTATAATCAATACATATCCCTCGATGATCATACAAATCGCTCAATGATTACATGATGATCAGTGCGTATCCTTTGATGATAGTGCGTATCCTTTGATGATCATTACCAATCGCTCGATGATCACTACATATTCCTCAATGATCAACTGAATCGCTTGATAATCACATATCGTTGATGATCAATACTAATCGCTCAATGATTACATGATAATCAGTGCGTATCCTTTGA